>JAVLUX010000027.1:0-370000 GCA_032164185.1 Moxostoma hubbsi | reverse complement strand
TGCAGAATATTATAAAGTTACAGAAATTCTGAGGTTGCGTTCTCAAGCAGAAAACGCGCATGACGTGGCATCAGTTCTGATACAGCAGGACACATTTGGAAGTTGGAAATCACAATGCCAGAAGACACAGAATTATACCACTTGTCCAAAATGAATGGTGTGTCACTAACAACACACAGAATCTAAATGTGAAATAGACATTTTATGCACACAGAAATATCTCACAACACACACGCTAATTACAGACTCGGGACAAAGAGACGGTTTTCTTGTGGCACACCCATGCCGTCAGGACAACTTCAGCATATTTGACTGAAACAGTGGCAGCGAGACAGATGCAAACGGTCTGTCTGTAATAGATGACATCATATAACATCCTGCTGTTGTGTGAATGGACACATTGAAGGCTGTCTGAAGTGTCCAGGCTCTATTGAACTAGAATTGCATCAATATTCACTGGCCCATACAGCCCTCGCTGTGTCCTTAGCAACGACAAGATTGATTCTTTCCTTTTCACTTTCTATCCCTTTCTTTCTCTCTCCTTTCACTTTGTTTTCAAAGGCGTCTAAATGCTCCCTGCAGGCTGAAGAGAAGTCTGTCCATATTACCCATAAAGCCAGCGGAGAGACTGTAAATGATCATGTGTGTACAGTACAGAGAGACTTGAGAGAGATGCATGTCCTGACTGCTCATTTCAAATTCACTTCACATTCATTTTTCACACAACGTTATTCAACAACAGGCCCAAAGACGTGCTGTAACTGCTCCAGTGCATTACTTGCATTAGTGCATGTGTTACGTGTTTGATATCAATTAAACAACAAGAAGCAAATCTCAGAAATCACATGCACTGATCTGAAGTCATTGCTTTTCAACTGGACACATTTTGCTTCAAGAAGTAATTTGTGAAATGTGTGAATATATGAAAGTGATTTTCTGTGTTAATGATGCGATCTTCAGCGTTCATCAGCAGACGTCTGGAATAACGACATGTGATTTATTACTAAACGAGTCCCTCTGAAACTCGTGTTTTCAGTTCACACTGCTATCTTGAGCGGGTGATGTGATTCACAGCTAATTAAATCGGAGACATGGCTAATTATTGTCCCGTTGCATTCTTATGCCATGAGCTGTGGAGGACAGACTTAAATATCTCCGTGTTGAACTGCTCAACACTCGTCTTATAAGATTTGGGAGAATGTGCCACGGCATGTCATGCATCTAAAATATTTCCAATTCATTCATTTATTATACATGCAGAATTATGAGCACTTGAGATTTGTTACACATCAGCATCATTTTAAAGGAACCCGTATGGACAGAAGGAGATTAAAATAAAGAAATAAATGAACATAAATGAAGAACAGTTATAAGGCATAAGAACATGTCAAATACATGTTCAGTTAAACACGGTCACCTCTGCTGTTAGATTCATCGCTATAATAGTGTTGGGTGTAATCTGATTACAAAGTCGTTTAGATAAAACATAGTGTAACACATTAGATTTTATTATGGTATTTAGTTGTTTATGTTGGTAATTTGACCTTTAAACAGCTAAATTACACAATTTATTTACATATAAACTCAGAACATTTTATGCTGTCTTATTTTATGTTTAGATGTTGGAAAAATAACCGAGTCTCATCTCAGTTACATGAAAACATTTCAATGAAAGAAACACTATTCAAATGTGTGTGTGTGAGTGAGTGTGTGTGTGTGTGTGTGTGTGTGTGTGTGTAGTGTGTGTGAGATGTGTGAGTGTGTGTGTGTCTGTGTGTGAGTGTGTGTGAGTGTCAAATGTGTGTGTGAGTGTGTGTGTGTGTGTGTGAGTGTCAAATGTGTGTGTGAGTGTGTGTGTGTGTGTGTGTGTGTGTGAGATGTGTGTGTGTGTCTGTGTGTGAGTGTGTGTGAGTGTCAAATGTGTGTGTGAGTGTGTGTGTGTGTGTGTGTGTGTGTGTGAGATGTGTAAGTGTGTTTGTGAGTGTCAAATGTGTGTGTGAGTGTGTGTGTGTGAGTGTGTGTGTGTGTGTGAGTGTCAAATGTGTGTGTGAGTGTGTGTGTGTGTGAGTGTGTGTAGTGTGTGTGAGTGTGCGTGTGTGTGTGAGAGTGTGTGTGTGTGTGAGTGTGTGTGAGTGTGTGTGTGAGTGTGTGTGAGATGTGTGTGTGTGCGCGTGTGAGTGTGAGATGTGTGAGAGTGTGTGTGTGAGATGTGTGAGAGTGTGTGTGTGAGTGTGTGTGTGTGTGTGTGTGTGTGTGAGATGTGTGAGTGTGTGTGTGTGCGTGTGCGTGTGAGTGTGAGATGTGTGAGTGTGTGTGTGAGATGTGTGTGTGTGCGTGTGAGTGTGAGATGTGTGAGAGTCTGTATGTTTGTGAGTGTGTGTGTGAATGTGTGAGTGTGTGAGAGTGTGTGTGTGTGTTTGTGAGTGTGTGTGTGAATGTGTGAGTGCGTGAGAGTGTGTGTGTGTTTGTGAGTGTGTGTGTGAATGTGTGAGAGTGTGTGTGTTTGTGAGTGTGTATGTGAATGTGTGAGTGTGTGAGAGTGTGTATGTTTGTGAGTGTGTGTGTGAATGTTTGAGAGTGTGTGTGTGTGTGTGAATGTGTGAGAGTGTGTGTGTTTGTGAGTGTGTGAGAGTGTGTATGTTTGTGTGCGTGAGTGAGTGTGTGCGGGCGCGTGTGTCTCTGTTTGTGTGTGTGTGTGTGTGTGAATGTGTGAGAGTGTGTGTGTTTGTGAGTGTGTATGTGAATGTGTGAGTGTGTGAGAGTGTGTATGTTTGTGAGTGTGTGTGTGAATGTTTGAGTGTGTGTGTGTGTGTGTGTGTGTGTGAATGTGTGAGAGTGTGTGTGTATGTGAATGTGTGAGAGTGTGTATGTTTGTGAGTGTGATGTGTGTGCGTGAGTGAGTGTGTGCGGGCGCGTGTGTCTCTGTTTGTGTGTGTGTGGGGGTATGTGTGTCAGGAGGAGGGGTTTAGCGCATGCGCACTTGAGCAGCTAACCACACGCGGCTCAATCACGTTTATTCGGGTCCAGTATGCATCATCTCAACACTGTCGCCCTGAGGACGTTCAGACACACTCGGTTGTTCCGTAAATACTGTAAATTCACCGCGCATTTCTCTTCTTGTATAACATGGGTTAAGATGTGTGGATAACTCTGCGTGAGGATGGAGACTCGGATATTGTGTTTCGACGGGACAGAAATCACAGAAAGGCTTTAATATCTCCTCTTTTGTTGTGTGTGAGAGATGATCGCAGTGTGTGTGTGCAGCGCGGCCGCTTTCATCCTGTACGTCAACACACTGGACGCGGACTTCTGCTATGATGACAGGTATGAATGAATCACATACATGTGCACGTGCTTCATCAGTGGTCTCATAGCAACCAGCAGCGCTTTTGTTCTTCTGATTGTTGTGACAGATGTGTGTGTGTTTGACATGTGCTGTTTACTGTGATCAGAACAGTGAAATATCTCCTCACACTTTCTAACTTCCACGAGGACGACGCATTTATTTATTTTAGTGACTTTAGGGCAATTTATATACACAAAAAAAAAATACAAACAAGAAGCGTGGAGCTGTTTAAATAAATGAGAGAGAGAGAGAGAGAGAGAGAGAGAGATTATGAGATTAATGAGTTTACAGTGACTCATTTATTTAATTACACACCTTCTGCTGTGACTGTTTCTCCTCAGTAATAATGAGCAACATTTATTCTTCATGCATTTCTACAGCAAACACAATATATTTCACTTGACTACAGACACCTCACTGACGGTTACTATAGTAACAGATTACTTCAGTAAACACATGGTAACTTTGTATCAGCCTCCAACTGTCATAATGACAGTTATTTATTCATGCAACAGTAACTGCAGGATCAGTGACGAAATGATTGGAGTAGATACAGAAATGTGAAATATGTAAAACACAAATATCAAATATTTGTTCATATATTTCACTGATAAAATCACATTTCTAAATATATATGTTTTCATGAAGGCTATGTTGCATATTTCCCCAAATCTAGTGAAATTTGACATGTTTTGACAGTGTGATTTCACTTATTGTGTTCAAAGTCATTTTTATATATTTTATATTTTTTAAGTGTCACCAAAACGCTAAAAAATAAAGTCAGAGTGTCATTAAAAGATGAAGTTCTCAGTGAAAAAAACAAATAACTAAAGTGTTAGCATGAGCAGTTCAGGATTATCTTTTTTAAATAATTGCTTAAAAAAATAATAAGCAGGAAAATTAAAATATGATTAATATTTAAACTTCCAAGTTAAGTCATGTGGGGAAACCTACATACAAAAATAAATTATGAAAAACAGAAATACATTTGTCATATTTATTAAATATCTGTAGAAAATGCACATTTTGTTCAGGTCTCATTATGTACAGTAGCCCTGAGGAAACTTCTTGATATTCTTCATTATAAGATGATTATTTTTTATATTTTTAAAAATTTGTCTGAAAAGGTTTTTTGAGATTCACACAACATTTTTAATGTCATTAAATCAATGCTACAAAACATGTATTCTAATATTCCTACAGACCTCACACGTGTGTATACGGCCATATATGATGTTTCGGTATGGAGGTGACCGTTCTGTAAGCATTCATGCATATAATCTCAAAATGGCCAAATATTGACCTTTAATCAGCCTGGCCGTTAACATTGGTCAATCTCATGTTAGCATGCTAATGTTTGTACGGTCTCAATGAAAGTGTCACATTGTGAGTGTGTTTGTACGGGACCCCTGCATGTTATGGGTTGATTTTCCAGCAGTACCTTCTGTTTTTAGACGTCTGGTGTCTGTAATTAGTCGCAGACTTCATTTAGAAGAGAAATGCCATTGTGCTGTGCAGCGAGCTCAGAGCAACAGCGTTACACACCCTGTGCTAGTTAGCGTTTCATTTGAGTTGAGAAAGAGCAGATGTGACATGCTGGGGAACGACAGAGCCTTTTTTCTGAATCCAGATATCACATGTGCAAACGAGAAGCACCTTTTAAATCACCGCACTGACCTCTGGTATTGAATCACGGAGGTTTGTAACGTTTCAGTGAGCACTATCAGGTATCCATAGTCGTATAACGGCTTTATTAAAAATGTGAGGTTGGCATGTGATTTTGGAGCATTATAAGAGCGTTGAGGAATGGGGGTTATGATTTCTAATGTGGAGACAGGAAACGGAGCACTTAGCAAAGTGGTTCTGCACATATATATATGTATATACTGCGAGCAGGGTAATGCACAAAACATTCGTTTCAAAAAGCTTCTTAAATATGAGAAATGTGACATTTTGATGGCAGAGGCAGGATGAATTATACATCCCGATCCACATTATATGTCTGGATTGCAGAGTCACTTTTCAAGCATGACATTTGGTTCCTTTCGTGTTGAAAGATGTTTAGAATGGGAGTTTCTGTCCTGAGATTATAGCAATGTATTAAGCAGAACAACATTTATCTGGTTTAAAAGCAGCTTTTTTAGAATGCATCTGCGTCTCTGCATCCTCAGTTTGTTTGCTTTTTTTCTCCCCAATCTGGAAAGCCCAATTCCCAAAGCACTCCAAGTCCTCGTGGTGGCGTAGTGACTCGCCTCAATCCGGGTGGTGGAGGATGAATCCCAGCTGCCTCCGCGTCTGAGACCGTCAATCCACGCATCTTAACCGGTGCTGTCTCGGAATAGTGGCAGTCGAGCGTCTCTCAGAAGGGTTTTGGTTGAGTGCACACGGCCGGCCCCCAATCGGGATAATCGGCCGAGGACAGGGATAAAGATGAGCCGGATGTGGCAGTTTGGCATGGAGAGAGCCACACGCAGCTGCCGTGTGTGTGTGTTTATGGGTGTCTTTTTCTTTAAGAAATCACGAAATATTACTTTGATGGTTCGTCCGGTTCCCGCCTCCTCTTTTCCCATTTTAACCCCCCTTCTTACAGAGACATTATTCAATGGCTAATGGAAGTGTGGTGTATATATATATATATTCCTCAGGTCAGACCGTATCTGCTCTCTGTCTCGACCCCGACACCTGCCCCGCTGAGCGGAAGCCATAACTCACGGCCCTCATATCTGTGATGCCGTACTCTCCGCACACCCAGAGCCCAGATGAGGAGAGTGGATGTGTGCCAGCTCTGAGTTATGGCATCATCTCCTCTACCTGCCCAGAGGTCTGATAGATGAGCTCACATGAGTCGTGGCACTCACCTGAAATCCAGGGCAAACCCTTCGCCGTTTCAAGTTCATGCAGACCGTATTTATTTGGGGTTTGTGGTTTTGTAAAGGAGGAGGGTTTGAAATGGATTAATGCATTCCTATAATGGCACATTTTTCTACTTCCCTTCTGATGTCAAAGTAGCATCAGATAAGTGTAGAGTACTTAATTCACAAGCGTGAATCTGCAATCGTAGCACATTTATCTTCGGTAGTGGGCAATGACGTAGGACGGGACTTGATAGGAGTGTGAAAAATGGACTGTTTGGCCGTTACATTATTGGTTCATATTTTCCCCCACCCATGTGGCCTTAATCACGTCAGCAGAATTGTTTGGGTTTTGTGGTTTTGGAAAGGAGGAGGGTTTGAAGTGGATGTATGGGCTCCTATAATGGTCTTTCCACCCCCCATTTCTTTTCTAAGTAGCACAGATCTTTGTAGAGTACTTAAAACAGCATGAAACGGCATTTGCAACTCATTTATATCCCTAATCACAACGTTGGACAGGACTTTTATCCATTGAGATTTGATTGGATGCCATTATATAATATTTTAGTGTGGCATTGGTTGTGTCTGCAGATATGCTGTTTAAGAGGCAGAGAAGGTTTTGCATTTGATGATATATTATGAAAATGGACATTTAAATGTGATAAATGTGCTAAAGACCAGGAACAATAATAAAGTTGGCATGAAATCAAAATTGACCATTTATTTTCTTAAAACACAATCATGCACAATTCTTCGATGCACATTATTCCAAAGACGTCACCAAATCCCTATTTTCAACCGCCTGACTCCATTCTGGGATGTACCACCCACTTTTAATGATCCAGTTAGTTCCTTATTGATAACGTCAAGTCCCGTCTTGCATTTCTTCCTCACTATAAATCCTGTTTCACACACATGACAGAAGTAAAATGGGTTGTGAATATTGTTTCATGTTGATTTGAAGTAAATTGGATCAGTCAGGGCTAATATATATATATATATATATATATATATACATATCCTCCCCTTTTTCTCCCAATGTGGAACGCCCAATTCCCAATGCGCAATAAGTCCTCGTGGTGGCGTAGTGATTAGCCTCAATCCGGGTGGCGGAGGATGTATCTCAGTTGCCTCTGAGACTGTTTAAGTGCGCATCTTATCACGTGACTTGTTGAGCGCGTTACCATGGAGACGTAGCACTTTTGGAGGCTTCACGCTATTCTCCGCGGCATCCACACACAACTCGCCACACACCCCACCGAGAGCGAGAACCACATTATAGTGACCACGAGGAGGTTACCCCATGTGACTCTACCCTCCCTAGCAACCGGGCCAATCTGGTTGCTAAGGAGACCTGACTGGAGTTACTCAACACACCCTGGATTCAAACTCACGACTCCAGGGATAGTCCGTGTCTTTACCACTGAGCTTCCCAGGCCCCCTTAGTTTTAGTTTCTTTACCGAAAAATCCTTCATCAACAAACATGACAAGATTAACACTGTTGAATTGATGTTGTCTTGGAAAAAGAACATGACCTGTTTGCCTTCTCTATGGTTGTTTAATAGGGGTGTAACGATTCATGTTTCCAGCCACACTCCATAAACATCCAGAACGAGTGTAAATCTCATCAACGAAATTACACACAAAAATGTTCCAGTTTTTATTACTTAAACGGGATTATGAGGATCATTTTAGCAATTTTACTTCAAACATTGTTGATGCAAATATGACTAGAAATAAACACCACTGCAAGCTCTTACCAATGCACTGACAGTGTTTTAGAAGAAGTCTTGTTCAATAAATCCTTGTTGTTTATTCAAATGATCCAGTTTTAGGATTGTGAGGATTTGATCCGTTCAAGATGCATGTCGAGAGATTAAAGCGGCGTTCCCGGTGAAGTGCTTTAATCACCTGTTTTCAAACACATCAGATAAACAAGCCATCATCAGAATAAACATGTTATTACAGCTTACATCTGCAATGAAGCGAACGCACAGCGGAGCTTGAACAGCTGAACTGGGAGAGTATTGTGAGGATTGCCTCGTGCATGAGCCCCAATAAAAGAGCTTCTTTAAAATGCACCTTATATATGTGTAGATATATCCACAACATTATTATAAGTTCTGTGAATCTATGAAGGCAGGGAATGCACACGGACCTTGAATTCTAGATTGTTGACATGTTTTTCATGTTCACATCTGTATTACATGCTCTGACACGCAGGGGGACGCCATCTTTAAAATGCTTTTAAACCTACAGACTTTGACATTTGAGACTGTATCCATGAAGGCTGCGCAATGAAAACGCAATTAAGGAGCGTGATTACTAAACCGCTGCGATTATAATGTGCATTTACAAGCAGCCTCCCCACTGACTCCGTTATCCGAGAGGTTTCGAGATCAGCTGCCGGGCGTGTTGAGATGAGCGGGTGTGCTTTATATAGCCAGCGCTGTTGGTTTGGGTTCGTGTGGTGTTGTCTGGCTCAGTTCTCCTCAGGCTCTGCTGGAGTGTCCTCCCTGTGGATCCGACCGCACACTTTGGCTCTGTGGTGATGTCGAGAATCAAGGGCGGCAACCCGGACTGGAGCATCTCTCCTCTAAATCCGGCCGTCCCAGCAGCACCCTGTAATTATCTCAGAGAGAGAAACAGAAAGAGACTCTTTGGCTCTCAACCGCCTTTCCACGGCCCCCTTTTAATCCTCCACCAGCTCTGTCCAGATGGTCATGTTTGCAAAGCATTGTGGGTAGTCCTCTTCTGTACTTTTGTTTGTGAGCACAAAGCAGTAATGTAGACATCAGAATTCCAGATGAATGCGATTATGCCAAAGAGGGTTTGGATTATTTTATCGATAATCGTGATATCCACCCCCTTGCTGAGGGTCCACGAATATTTGTGCTTTATTGATATTGCTTTAAAGATTAAACTAATATATAAATGAAACACATAAACAAAAGATGTTTCTTATAAAATTGCACTTTAAACTAACTGAAAAAAAACTATAAAATAACAATAAAATCACCTCCCCAAATCCAACGGCCACATTTGCATCACGCCTGTATCCGTCAACAACAACAGGTGGAAAATGACTAATAGCATACAGATTAACAACTAAACACGATTATAAATTTAAAGATAATAATAATAGTAATTATCATAGTAAATAAGCCTAATAATTTCCCAAAATAATGCTGCCAAATGTGTGTTGTTATTGAATGTTTGTATAGCGTTTGGTAATTAAATGAGATTAATGCACACATGCGCTTCCACGGTTGCTGGACTTCTGTGTGCTGTTATTGCCTTCTTCCTAATATATTAACAATTCATGTGCTAATAAATTACTAAAATTTGATGACTAAACAGAAATCTGAAGAAACTGCGATCTACCATTTCAAACTTTTTTACCAAGTTTAAGTTTTGTGTGAAATTGAGTAAATATAGTGCTAAATAAGAGTTTATTCATTTTATTTTATGTTTATGTTATTTAGTATATTAAATTGTGTTACATATCGGCACTGTATCGGCCAACCTGCACTCTGGATATCGGCATTGGTAATTTAAAAACCCAAAGCGGTCGATAACTCATTGTGTGTATCTGTCAGACACTATAGAGACACGGGATGCACCGGTCTGATACCTGGATCTGTATCGGCTCTGATAATGAAGCTGTTAGATGGATCGTTTATCGGTCCAACGATCCAAATCCAATACTGTGTGTTAGTCATGTTCATTACTGTCAAGCTCCTAAAATGACATAAAAGAACCATAAAAACTCCATTAAAGTAGTTCATATGACTCGTGCATTTTATTCAAAGCCACAAGACGTGTGATATCTCTGAGAATCACAGAAGAATGTGTTTATTAAGTAAATATATAGTATGTGCAGTGAATGCCGCTGCTCTGTTTACACACACTCGCGGCTATTTTCATCCTTCACAGCGGTGCGCAATATTTGAACGCTACTCACGAACATCATCTCCGATGCTCAATAGTTCGGTTCACTTATAATATGCATTTAGAACGGCACCGGAGGAGCATTTGACCACAATTTGAATAAGAAGTGAATTAAACGTCTGTGAACTAGCCCACAAACAGACACATACAGGACGTCCCGGAGACTTCAGAATGTCAAAATAAAAGCGTGAAGGGTTAAAAAGTTAAAGGTGCACGATTGAGATATATTACTATTATAATATATTATTATTATCATTTGTTTGCAGATTATAATATTATTTAAGTTGAACTGTGTGAATGAAAACTGGACTGAGATCTGAATCATTTAAATCCAGATACAAGATGAAAACATTTAACAAAAAATAAACTGATGAGTTACACTGGAAATACTGTGAATGTTGCTGCTACATTATCCAGTATAATAGTGAATAATAAAGTGTTTCTTAATAAACTATATATTTATATTGAATAATGTGTAGTTAGAGGTTTGTGTTTCTTTACATATTAAAGAGTAATCCCAATTATTAACACAATAATGGAAAGATATTATAATCTGATTATGCATCGGATCGGGATCGGCCGATACTGAGATTCCTGATATCGGAGTCGGAAGAGTAAAAGTGGTATGGGTGCATCCCTAATAGAGACTCTGTTACTGCGTTCATTAGTTCTGTGTGCTTTCGCTGTTTCTCTCTGTTAATTATTACAATGTGTTTCATGCAACACATGAGTCTGCCCGAAATATACTTGGAGCTTTTGTCCGAGAATAAAAATGAGGTTCATCAATTTTTATGTCCAGACAGTGCAATACTCCAGCGGTGTGTGCCAGAGGATCGCCAATTTAAGGGAATTCAAGCTGTGGGTTAGTCATATAACTTCAGGGAGTATTTTGGCACATCCAGAATGAGGGAAGTGTATTGCCTCATCTTTTGGTTGAAGTAAAGATGTCATAAAATAAAACTTCAGACTGTACTGCCACCTGTGCCTCTAAATGAAACATCTGTTTTCTAAGCACATTCACTTTCACAGCATTATAAATGTTTTGCTCGAAGTTCACTTTCACTGACACGCTTGCATGCACTCCAGAAAACGGTTTATTCCAGAGTTTTTGCAGAAAGTGACGTTCTAAAGCGTCTTGTGAACAAGAACAGTTTTCTTACTGTTAAGAGAAAGCAAAAGAATGTTTGGATCAGACAGTTGCCATATTAGGAAATAAAATACTATGGAAATCAATGATTACCGTCAACTGTCCGTTACCAACATTCTTCAAAACATCATCTTTTGTGTTCAACAGAAGAAAGAAACTCATACAGGTTTGGAACAACATGAGGGTGAGTAAATGATGACAGAATGTTCATTTTTGTGTGAACTGTCCCTTTAACAGGTCCGTGTCAAGCTTTGTAAGCACACACTCTAAAATTGTCTTGGCAAAATATTTGGTAATTTCAGGGATAATATTCACAAAAGTATGTCAATTTTGGTATTAAAAAGTCTAAAATTAGTATTCAAATAAAATAAAGAGTTATATCATAATCTGCAGCAATTCCACCGAGATTAATGTCACACAAGATGTTTCAGCAATCAGATATTTTCTGTTCCTGCTTCACAGGTGTCATGTCAGATGGTTAATTCATCAGCATACAGAAAACACATTATTTCACATGCAGCAGGACTAAAATATCCTTAAAATAAGATGAATATTATTGACAGAATGTTGAGCTACAAAACAAATCAGCTGGTCTTAAAATATCGGCGATGACACGATCTCCACAGACATCGGAACCCGTCTTCAGTCGCATTTCTTTGCTTAACTGGTGTTGATGTGATTGCCACTCGTGCAGATTCATATTAAGGTCAATTTACACTTTCTAATGATATTAAAGAAGTTCCCGAACCAAATGATACAAGCATCAGCAGGTGTTCTTGCGCCGAAATAAACCCAGAGACCATTGAAGTCAATGTTTAGGAAGCACGTCTGGTATTTGTATCTCAAATCACTTGGTATAAAATATAATTTACAGCAATAAACACACATGAACTATTTTCCTCATTTTTATGGCTGTGACTACTTTGACGCTCTTAATCTCATAATCAGATTATGCGACTTTAGCCGGGATGTCACAGACGGGGGCACATATACTTCATATATATGCATTTCAAGAAAATGATGGAAAATACAGATGGTTCAAATTGATGGTCATTTTTCTTGATTTGACGTCTTGCAGAAATGTAATGTTGGACCCTAGATAGAGCGCAACCCTGAACACACTGACGTGTGCATGCGTGACATTTGGCACGTAAACATCTGCTGCGTGAAGTGTTACTGGAAAATGCAGTTAGTAAAAGTGTTCAGGTTTAGCGGTGGCGTGTGGATGTATAGACGCTTGTCTTGGCTGAATCTCTCTGTGACGTGTTCTGACCTCTGCACTCGGGGTCAGCGGCCTTTTGACTAACCACAAACTATTAAAAAACAGTGCGCTCCACAATAGCTGACCCGTGTGTGTTTCTGGTGTCTCCCACTGAGTAAGGTGAGCTGTCTCAGGGCTGTAACCTCTCTGTCACACCAGTACAGATGCATTCTGGGTACTGAATCTGGTTCCATTAGTAAAAGTCACATTCATTTTCTCCATTGGTGAATTGACTTTTAACTATAACATACACATCTTTAAAGACCTACTGTGAGCTCTCGCTGGAATGTTCTGTGTGCACTTGTGTCTCATATCCCCAAAAATAAAAGTCATCCTTGTGTACGTGAGCACACTTAAATCTCATTCTGATGGACGCAGTCGAGTCACTCTCAAACTACTGAGTGTATATCGGAGTATTCTGCAGGACAGCTCAAAGTGTTTCTGTGTTTATAATCAGTTTTATATCCATATTTTGTAGTTTGATTACATCATTGGCAATGCTTCATGGGATTTGTAGTTCATTCCCTCATTAAAGACACAGTCTTGCATCTTTGTGTTTTTGTCTGAACACTTTTTTGCTTCAAATGAAAGTTTGTAATGTTGGGATTCACCTCGGACATCCATGTGGGGGAAAAAAAGGGAAAAATACTTCCGAACCAAGACATCTGAGAAAGTGTCCGGGCACTGTTGTGCTACCTCATGATGTGGTATTATTTGTTTTTTTTCTCCCCAATTTTTTCTCTCCAAAAAGTCCTCGTGGTGGTGTAGTGACTCGCCTCAATCCGGGTGGTGGAGGATGAATCTCCGTTGCCTCCGTGTCTGAGACCGTAAATCCGCACATCTTATCACATGACTTGTTGAGCGCATTACCATGGAGATGTAGCGTGTGTATACGCTTCACGCTATTCTCCGCGGCATCCACGCACAACTCACCACACGCCCCACCGAGAGCGAGAACCACATTATAGTGACCATGAGGAGGTTACCCCATGTGACTCTACCCTCCCTAACAACCGGGACAATTTGGTTACCCCATGTGACTCTACCCTCCCTAGCAACCGGGACAATTTGGTTACCCCATGTGACTCTACCCTCCCTAGCAATCGGGACAATTTGGTTACCCCATGTGACTCTACCCTCCCTAGCAACCGGGACAATTTGGTTACCCCATGTGACTCTACCCTCCCTAGCAACCGGGACAATTTGGTTACCCTATGTGACTCTACCCTCCCTAGCAACCGGGACAATTTGGTTACCCCATGTGACTCTACCCTCCCTAGCAACCGGGACAATTTGGTTACCCCATGTGACTCTACCCTCCCTAGCAACCGGGCCCATTTGGTTACCCCATGTGACTCTACCCTCCCTAGCAACCGGGACAATTTGGTTACCCCATGTGACTTTACCCACCCTAGCAACCGGGCCAATTTGGTTGCTAAGGAGACCTGACTGGTGTCTGATAGTCTGCATCAATAGATGGAGGAGATGATATTCACACAAATATGAAACTTATTGATACAAGAGACACTTTATATATTTGTTATATACTGTGTAAATCGTACTATTAATGAGCAAATCACGGAAGTAATGTTGAGAATACGTAAAAAGCCCTTAAGCATTAATCAAAGCCACATATTTGATTAATCATCAACTCAGAATGATTATAGTCTTTTATTTCTATGCAAATGACTTCTTTGTGGATCAGAGCACACGATTATCATCATAAAATACCTTATTTATCTAATAGCTTCATATTTAGGTCGATTATTATTTTAAAAACTACAGCTATTATACTTAAGTCTCGCAGGTGTTTGTTGATAGCCGTGTCCGTTGTCCAGATGGCGTCTAGACTGAAGCTCTGGATTGGGAGCGAGCCGAGGTTTTCCCTCTCCGCTCAATCCTCTTGGTTAGCAGAGGGGGTTCCTGATTACTGGAGTGAAGCGCGGTCAGAACAGAGATTGGATGAGTCCCGTTCTGCTGCCGCTCGCTGATTGCAGGCCAGATGATTGCCGTTTGATGTGAACTGCAGTCCAGAATGTTGTGCCCCATCTCTGCCAACGGGACTCTACAATGGGCTGTTGTTCACAGTTGAGGACCTCTCAGAGCTTCTACATCAGACAGTCTGTAATGAGGATTGAAGGAGAGAGGCCAAATGCATCACACTGTCTCTCTGTGGCCGGCATTTAATTAAAACCCAACAGATTATCTGGCCATGTTATTATCTCGTGTGCTGTGTCTCAACTGTCCCTTTAAGAGTACCTACTCATCAGTTATTCAAAATATTAGCATTTGAATTTGACACAATTCATTGAAAATGGTAACAGATGAAACCAGTTATGATGTATAATTAAATAATAATATGTGTATTAAAAATAGATGATATTTTGAAAGTGATAGAGAATATTATAATATGCATGTGTAATTAACAGTAAAAACATATAGTTTGGATCTTGATGTAATACATGTTAAATTGTGAGTGATTAGTTTTCATAGTTTAATGGTGTATTGATAGAAGATAATGTGCATATGATATAATTAGGGATGTGCTGGATTAAATGGTTCTTTGGACACTGGTCGGTTCATATGTTTCCCCATTAACCTGTTGATGTGCGCCCCTATTTGAGCACAAATCATGAAAATGACCTGAAGTTTAATGGGTGTATTTACGGGACCCTTTGGAGTTTGGACACAGTTGGGAGTATCTTTTGAAAGAGACATTTTGAACTTTATTTCCCAAGTTTCAGAATTAATATTTGTTGTTATTTTTTTAAAGTTAGAGGAGCTGAAGTTTATAGTAATGGAAATATTTTCAGTAATTTTATGCATTTTTATTAGCACAGCTACTGAGACTTGTTAAAGTTGGAAATGAAAACTTGAGCAGATATTCCCTCTTCCTTTTTTTCTTTAGTCTTCAAATAAGTTCAATTTGCTGTAATGCATTTATGGAAAGTCACAGATGGTGTTGTTTTTGGCTCAGACTCGGTGAAGCTCGAGTTTCTCTGAGGGTTTTATTCCACAGAAACTGATCATCAGGTTTACCTGTGATTGTGGAGTCCTGTGGTGGGATGTTGTTCATGTCTCGAGTGGAGGAAATTCATCAGTTCGAGCTGTTTATATGATGAATGAAAATTCTGTCATTTTTTTTCATGGGACACAAAAGGAGACGTTGCCAAAGTGGCCTCACGCTGCTTGTGTGCTTTGTGTGATTATAATACCAATATGTTTTATTTGACGACTTTCTTCCCCTCTGTGCTGTCGCGCTCGCAACTGCTTGTGTTCAATGGAGCATGTTCATTTGCATTTCAATCAAACGTGCTGTTTGTGAAATGTGTTTTTCCTGTCATGTGTACAGAATAGCTTTGAAAGTGTTTTTAATTGCATTAAATAATCCAGAGACAAATCTGTCTGTCTTTGTCTCTTCGTGACACTCACACCGGGTCTCAGCAGGTGGCATCTCTCATCTCGACACTGACAGCCGGTAATCGTCCCCGTGGACAACACGTCCAAACCGCTACAGGGACACTCGCGATTTGTCATCTGTCTGATCTGTGATATGAGAAGTCTCACACAGCCCAGTTTGAGATTTTTCAGTAGTAATAAGAGAAACGGGCTCAATTCAAACTTCGCAGCTTGTCATGAAGACTTCCTTTGGCTTCTGCTCGAGTGATTGAACATCGAGAGATTAAACTGGAGACACTTGGAGTTTGATTCATGGCTTTTGGAGCTACAGTCATGTTGTCCTGCTTCCAAGTTTTCACTTCTGGCATCACCGTAACACACACAAATATCTCGAGCGCTTGCATCAGCAGCATTCGTCAAGTACTTGATGGGACAAACGTGATTAAGATTGTCACGATTCCAAGATTTCAGCACATTTACATTTATGCATTTGGCCGATGCGTTTATCCAAAGTGACTTACAGTGCACTTATTACAGGGACAATCCCCCCCGGAGCAACCTGGAGTTAAGTGTCTTACTCAAGGACACAATGGTGGTGACTGTGGGGATCAAACCAGCAACCTTCTGATTACCAGTTATGTGCTTTAGCCCACTACGCCACCATCAAAGTGACTTACAGTGCACTTATTACAGGGACAATCCCCCCGGAGCAACCTGGAGTTAAGTGTCTTACTCAAGGACACAATGGTGGTGACTGTGGGGATCAAACCAGCAACCTCATGATTACCAGTTCAGTGCTTTAGACCACTACGCCACCATCACTATACTAATACATCATTTAAAAAAGTGAAATATTAGCACATGAAAATATAATAATGGCATTTCTCAATGAATGGTGCGTTCACTAGCATCACCAAACGTAATGACATGATGTTTTCAAACAGGTTTCCCGAACACTCTGTAGGTCTGGATCTCATCCCATTCAGGATCACAGTAGAGCGCTGTCCTGTGAAGACGAGTCCACTGTTCCTCCAGATAAACACATGCTTTAGTGTTTGTTTCAGAGCATTGATCTTCAGTAAACAGAAGGACAGGAAGTTTGCCCTGTCTTGATCTCGCACACTGTTTGATTTGCGCAGTAGGACGTCGGTCGGATCTTCCTCTCCGGCATATGGGAGAGTTAGAGGAGGTTTATTTTTAGGTTTTGAGAGAATGCATGTGGCTTTTTTGGCTGCATATACTGCAGCACTTTTGAGATGTAATTCAATATTATAAAACACTTTCTCCTTCTGAAATCAGGGACATTTTTGTTAAGCAGAACTAGAAGCTCTGCTGGGATTGAGCATCTGACAGATATCAAGCAAAGAACTGAAGACATGCTCGATGTGATGGTGAGTTTCTCCTGTACTGATGGACGCCCCAGCGGGAGTTCTTTAATGCATGTTGTATATGAAGCAAATCTTAACTTGCACTTCACTGTGGCGGCTTATATTTGTTGCAATGCAAGATGGGAAGGACGAGCATAGAAGGTTCTAAAACCCTAGGCCTTCCTCTTTCCCAGCCCCGGAAGTGGACGTGCTTAAACAAATGTTTGAATGTAAGGAAGGGTTGAGGAATCTGCACCATCAGATGTAGCACACCCTTGATGAAACTTCAGCTGCTCTCACAGCCCGCTTGAGTAGTTTATAGATGGACGGACTGGAACACCAGGTGTCTGTCCAGCTAAACCAGCTAAACACACCTTGGCCAGGCTGGGATGCCAGTTTAAACCAGCCTAAACTGAGGTTATAGAGCGTGCGTGTGAGTGTGTGTGTGAGTGTGTGTGCGCGTGTGCACGTGCACGTGTACGTGTGTGTGTGCGTGCGCGCGCGCGCGTGTGTGTGTGTGCGTGTGTGCGCGCGTGTGCGTGCGTGTGTGAGTGCGAGTGTGAGAGTAAGTTTGTGTGAGTGTGAGTGTGTGTGAGTAAGTGTGTGTTTGTGTGTGCGTGTGAGCGAGCGAGTGTGAGTGAGCGTGCGTGCGAGTGTGCGTGTGCGTGTGAGCGAGCGAGGGTGTGTGTGTGTGTGTGTGTGTGTGAGTGTGAGTGAGTGTGTGTGTGTCTGTGTGTGTGTGTGTGTTTGTGCGTGCGCGTGTGTGTGTGCGTCAGTGTGTGTGTGTGTTTGTGTGTGTGTGTGTGATTGTGTGTGTGTGTGTGATTGTGCGTGCGTGTGCGTGTGTGTGAGTGTGTCAGTGTGTGTGTGTGATTAATAGTGGATGTCTCTAATAAGATGAATTGTCTGACTTCTGGCCTTAAAGGTTTGTCAGGGAAATGTATCTTTAATTGCACACTAATGGCTTGACATGAGAAAAGACATCTCTGATAATCATGAGCTGAGAAGGAAATGCAATAATACAGGTTTGGTGTAGAAAAGAAAGGTCGTTGTTTGGTGACGCTTCTGTCCATTGTGATGTCCTTTAATTCCTGAGCGTTTCCCAGTTCCATCCTGTCTTCTGTTGATGTCATCAGGACACAACAACGTGCTGTTTTTATTCTCCAGATTTTTCTATTTTATTTCAGATTTGAAAAAGACACTCTGAAAATGAAATGGCATTCAAAAGCCAATTTTCCTCTAATGCAAACAATCAGGAGACAGGACAGCCTTTGAGAAAGAGAAGATGGGCGGGACTTGATTTGATCGAGCAGGAGTTGATTGGATCTTGAAAAGTGGGTGTTACCCCAATATATGGTTGGGAAGGAGAAGATGAACATGAAGAGTGCTTGATGAAGTCAGACAGAAATGAAGAATGTTTGAGAGGCTTTTTGAAAGATTACAGAGACGAACATTTGTTTCTCTCTGTTTCTGTCAATCTGTTCAATTAACCTTGTACCTTGTAAAATGACATCTCATATATTCTGACATCATTTGGGTCATTCTGTGTCATCTCAACCAGAGGTCGTTTCTTTCAACGGATAAACAGAAAAGATTACCAAAGCCAAAATATCAAATGCCATGGATCAGACTGGGAAATCCATTGTGAAAATGACATTTTTGATTTTGAAGCAAATCTAGGTCAAAAAACAAACAAACACAAAAATCTTAGGTTGATGTCATTGTTTTATTTTTACACTATGTTGGTCTTTTACTGAAATCAGTTGCCTTCAGCACCTCTTGCTGTAAATGCCAACGGTCTGAGTGCAAATTGGGTTTTTATGTTGTTTTTCCAACATTGCAGTGTCTGTAACTCCAGTAGTATTAAAGATACCTTAATATCTTCATATGGTTAATCCCCAGAGATATGGGGCTCTCAATGTGGCCCCATCTGGAAATGGTACAATTTTACCAGCCAACAAAACAAAGGCCTGAAGTTTGAATAATGTACCTTTTATTCATTCACATAAAACAATAAATTAAGTTTTGAGTTTCCAAAAATACACTGTTATTGAGAATAAGTGATACATGTGGCTCTTCAGGCAATATTCAAAATCTCATTTCAGCTGGGGAGATTTCTCAAATTGTGTTTATTGGACATGAAATAGCCAATTGGCTAGAAAAGACATTTTAAGCCACTCTGTCTCATGCGTTGATGCTCCATTTATTCAGCATTAATTATGACATAATCTACCATAGTTTTGGCCAAAATAGAAGCGGATCAGCAGTCATATCTCTATATGATCTCTCAATAATTAAACATGATGTAATGTGGAAATCAGCCAGTAAACAAATCTCCTCTATCTTTGTATGATAGGACATGTACAATACTAACCTTGTCTTTTACAGTCTACTTCTCCTCGGGACTCTCTTATTAACTCTGATGGTTTGATCGCATTTTTCCAGACGTAATATCCTCCTTTACCCAAGTGGGCCGGTTCAAGCCGATGGTCCAGTCACTTTGAAGTATCTCATGGATGGTTTCTGTGTAGCGTTAAGAGCACCGATGGTTATTTGTCTTACTTAGAGCATATCTGATTTATAACGGAAAGAGCTCCCTCTGAAATCTTGAATCTCAGAAGCCGCCACAGCTGAGTTCATTTTCCATCTCGTGCAACGCTTGGCGGTGGTTAATATCACCAGTTCAGCTCTATTTAATTTGCTTTAATCATCTGCTGGCTAAGAGTGTCTTTCTCCTGGGTCTGTTCTTGAATGGCCTACTTGGCGTCTGCTCGATCGGACTTGTTATGAAGTAATATTTTGACATACTTTCAAATTATGCCTTCCACTCCGTGTTACCAAAGTGATTCACCCTTCACATAATAAAAACTATGTTTATACCCACACACCAGTACATATACAGAAATAGCCTGTCAGAAATGGCTTCTTGGAACAAATATAATCAACATACTGTATATGCAGTTTGGGGGCTGTTATTGCTAAAGGGATTCATTCTGTCATCATATAATCACCCTCATGTCATTCAAAACTGAATTACTTTCTTCTGTAGAGTTATTTAAAGCAGAATGTTAAAGCTGCTCTTTTTCCTGAAATGAAAGTGAATAGTGACTGCGGCTTTCATAAAACATTTTTATTGAATTAATTACATTTTGGTCACACACAAAGCTGTCATATGTCTTCAGAAAACTGGGAATAAGTTGTATGGACTAAATGAACCCTAACCCCAATTCAAAGAAGGTTCGCTGGAAGGCAATCTTATGGAGGGAACATAGACCTGATGTAGTTAGTGTAGATTGGGGGGGTGCAGAGCCGTGGTTGTTCTGTACGCAAGCATCAATGGTTTAAACTTAACGTGAGCAGCCATTGGCAGCCAGTGCAGTTTGATGAAGAGAGGTGTGACGTGTGCTCTCATTGGCTCGTTAATCACCAATCGTGCCGCTGCGTTCTGGATAAATGGCATACCGCAGTTATGTACCGGTAGTCTTGACATCCATCAGCTGTAGTGAGAAACACAACTGATTCTGAGAGTTCTTGTAAAGGCCGGTACTGAATCTCTCTCCAGTGGAAGATTGAGAAGAACTATTGCATTTATTAAAACTCTGGGCAAACAGTTCCAGCTGCGAGAGATCAACATGAACTCACAAACCCTTTCCATGAAAGTCTTCTATCCTCCATGAAATTCCCTGGTCACTGATTCAGTCCTTGACTCATCGTCTTCCACTTTCTGTTGTTTTTTCCTCCACTGTTTGGCAGCATCTAGTATCAGGGGCAACAGTAAAAACTGCTGACTAACACAGTTATCTTGGAACAATGACATGTTTTTAATTAGCCAATAGCTTTAGCACACTTTGAAGACTGTTAGAGGAAGATGAGGTGGTCCTGTCTGCTTTTATAGTGCTGCTGAGACTTCCAACAACTGACTAGTGTATCAGGGACTGAGGATATCTACATTTCTGTCCTTTTGTAGCTTTATTATTTGTAGAAGTGGTGTTTCACTGGGATGCATTTAGAGCCGAAGCTTCTCGGACAGGGTTGTAACGTGCTAAACTCATCAAGCATTGCTACAGGCATCAAAATGCCACTCACCAATTTCAACTATTCATTATCATCAGACTCAAATCTATTTAATAGTTGGTCTGGTGTGAAGTGGTGGTGACATAGTGGGCTACAGCACATAACTAGTATTCAGAAGGTTGCTGGTTCAATCCAGGTTGCTCCGGGGGGGATTGTCCCTGTAGTAAGTGCATTTTAAGTCGCTTTGGATAAAAGCGTCTGCCAAATGCATAAATGTAAATGTGGTCTGCAGATACAGACGAATGTCTTTGTCCATTGTGTCGTGTACTGCACATGAGCGTTGTGCTTTTAAGATGGCATGTTAAAAATTGTAGAGTACCTCGAGAAAGTGCTCCATTCTGTAGCGCTTCGTCCAGCTCGAGAAGACGTAAAAACATACCTGATCTGTATCTGGTGGACATGACTCTAAACCAGCCTATAAATGACACAGGTCTTCCATAAGACAGACTAGTCTATGAGCACATTTACATGCACAAAAATCATAACTACCAAAGTCTTGTTTTTGGCTTAATAAGAATAATCGCTGTAAGAAACTGCATGTACATGCGCTCATTCAGACAACCCACGACTAAAGCTGCATTCACACTGCCAGCGTCTTTGTCTAAAATATGTAATTCTGCTCATCTCTAGATTGTGACGGGTCTTTTAGACTATTGCTATCCCACAATTCAGATGCTATCTCTGTCTCCAGGCGTAATTGGTTATCTCTCTCTTATAGCTGCACATTTGAGGTTATTTTCGTGGTACGCCGCTATTGTTTGAATGTAATTTGTTGTCTTGAGAATTGCTGGTTTGGGCATCCTGTTATGTTGATAATAGGGGAGTGTGGACATCTTTCAGTTGTCCTTGGCTATAGTGCCTTAACTTCTGCTGGATTTATGTGGATTTACTGACTGTGGTTTCCAAAAGGGAATTATAAGCCAGTTGTTCTCTCATCCAAAGATCCAATTACAAGCATCCAGAGAGCAACGGGATGACTTGTGCCAAGTCAGGATTCTGGTTGGCGTTTTCAGTCGTGTGTTGATGCTTTGTAAGTAATCAGTCCCTAAAGAGTGCTATTAATGAGTAATTAGACTGGAATAAAGAGCATAATGCCCATGAAGATGTATTCATGTTGTTAGCTTGGAGTGGAACTTTTGAAAGTGCTTTTGTCCCAGAATGCTCTTTGGTGCAACATTGATTCCAGCCAGAACTCCCGATCTCTGAAGTCCCCAGATTGGTGCTGGTTTTGATGTTTGGGACTGGGTTTATTTTGACTCGAGTCAGTGTGTTGAGACAAACCCCAAGCGTCCATCCGGTGCGAGAATCCCAAACACTGTTTGTTTGACTTGATTCAAGGCTGTTTAGATTCTTTTATTGGATCAGTAGTTAAAGTGTGTATTGTTTATTCTAAGTGTGTGCTTTTATTTGGATGGTTCATGCGGCTGAATTGTGTTTTTTAACCACAGTGAGGTCGTTGCAGAGGAAAAGTACTTCCATTAGTTGTTGACTTGGACGGTGGCCAGCGGTGAGTGCTCGATATTGATCAAAGCAGGTCATCTCCATCACTGGTCTCAATAAACGCTTGGACTCGGCCTTTCTATCCATTGTCCTCCATTAGCTAATTGGAAAGGATGAATCAATGGCAGCAGAGCTGAAACAGGGCAGATTAGTTCCTGTCCATTTTTAGTAAGTCCCGTTTGAAATCTAAAGGGGATTGTGGCTTTTCTGTTGGGACCCCTCGCCTTGGGAATGGTCTGCTTCTCCACATTAGATCCTGCGGCACCATTGAGTCTTTTAGCATCTTTTCTCTATTGTCTTGTACTGTATGTATATTTTGTGGTTTTATTTTGTGTTTAAATGTGGTTAAAATGTTCTGCTGTAAGGCACTTTGGTCAACGTGTTGTTTTAAATGTGCTATGGAAACAAATGTGATTGATTGATTGAAAATGGAATAAATAATTAAAAAATGTTTTTTTTTAATTGTTAAAAAATCAGATTTTGTTTTTGTTCAGTTTTGTTGTTAAAGAATTCCTCATTCACACATTTATTTGTTATAACTAGGGATGCACGAAATTTCGGCCACCGGAAATTTTCGGCCAAAAATGTCATTTTTTGTTTTGGCCGAAAGAGGAAAAAAGGCAGAAAATATGAACTGAAAATATATGCCTCCCCGCCCCCAGTGCTCAGGTTTCACTCTCGATCGATCTAGCCGTAATCACGGCGCTTCCAAGCAAAGGCCGATGTCAGCGGTGTGGAAATACTTCAAAGCAGTACCGCCGCTCCCTATATGCATACTACGCAGTCTGTGTAGGGCACCAACTCCCTAAAGGGGCACCAGAAAGTGCACCGGCTGCCCTTCCTCGCACATTATACGTTATTCAAGGACATGAAAGCAGTTGCAGAACACAGACGATCGCTTCACGCTCATATTGCGAACACAACAATCCTCTTGACTACTGGCGCATGAACAAAGATCACTTCCCTTTGCTTGCGTGTATTTATCTGCCCCGGCACCAGCACAGAGAGAGAGACTGTCCAGTGCAGCATCTCATGTTCTTGAGTTGCAGAAATCTGAGCAACTTTTATTCTTGAAGAGAAACCGGACACTTTTACTGAAATACAAAGCAGTCCAATAAACTGTGTGTTTAGCAATTAGCAATTAGCAAAAAGTTTTGCACAATAATTTTATATTAAAATATATTGACATAAACAGAATAGAGTCGCTCTGCCGTTCTGTCTGTTGTTTTAATATGTAGCATATTTAAACTTGTTGTATTTGAAGATGTTAGCCTAGAGCTGCTAAGTTCATTACTTCACTGCTGTTTTGCATATCATTAGAGTTTGATAACGTTACATTTATTGGATAACTGGTAAAAAAAATTCTGTTACATTTGATTATTAAAGAACTGAATGAAGAATAATATATTTAATATTGTTTTAACATATTTTCTGTCCAATTTTGGTGCGTTGGTTTCAATAAAAGTGTGATTAATTTTATTGTTTTTTCAATTAATTTTCATTAAACTCATGAAATTAATTAAAAAGTATAATATTAATACAATTATATTAAAAAACTATTTTATAATAGATATTAAAAAAAATAATCATTTTCGATTTCGACCCAGAATTTTCATTTCAGTGCATCACTAGTAATAACCCAGTGAACAACAACAACAACAATAATAACAATACCACATATTATTCTATATTCACTATTGCATGGCTTCAAGAAGCTGATGATAATGTGTGAGATGGTCAGATGGACTGCTTTAGGCTGCTTTTATGGTTGTTTAATGTCAGTTTTGGAGCTTGACTTTAACGACTCTTGACTAGAGCTGTCACAATTATGACATTTGGCTTACGATTAATTGTCAAACAAATAATTGTGATTATGACGATTAATTGTCTGTTTTAGGGCTTTCAAGATTAATTGTCATAAATTGACATAGTTTATATTTCATTTCTAAAATATAAATCAAATAATAAAATAGGGATTTCCTTGTAAGGCTTTAAAAATTTTTAAATATCAAAATATTGTTATTGTCTATACAAGCAATTTGTTTATGATTGAATGACTACTAGAGCACAGAATTGTTTATAATTAATAATGCATGTAATTCAACAGCACAAAGTTCCTCATAGATCTATATCAGGGTCGGGAACCGATGGCTCGTGAGCCACTAGTGACTCTGTTACACATCAGGTGTCTCACCATTCACCAACACATGATCATTTAAAGAGACTTTTCCAACAGAAAGTGTGGGTGCGATTGCAAAGCTTGACGGCAATGACACGGTTTTGATTTCCTTCCTAATTTGTCGTTCAGCCTACTCCTGGTGAACAAGGTTTGGAGTGAACACCCGCCACATGTGGAGTATTTTGCAGATGTACCAGTCACTATGAAAGGCTTGTCGGAGAGATATAATACAATAACTTGGACACAAAGATGCGTGTTTGATGAAACGTGATTATATTTTTAAGAACAGACAAAAGAAAAGCTGTCAATGCTCATGACTGATTCACTATTCAGAGGCGTGTAACGGGACCCTGTCTCGTGAAACATGCACATGTAAAGAGTTATCACTCGTTTTTCTGTGTTTTATTCAACTGAAAACTGTTTGTAAGAATAATGTAATCTATGAGAATGCTGCACATGATCTCGATCATCTCATGAGGTGCTGTGACGGAGCGGTTCACTCTTACACATTGTGAACGCAACTCTGCAGGTTCAGTAATATATACAGGTATCTTTGTGTTAAAGAAACAATACAAACACATTCGATAAAAACACATTTGGCAACACAATAATTTTTTAGGCTTATTTATTATGATGATTATTATAAATATCTTTACATTTATAATTGTGTTTAGTTCTTCATTTTTCACCTGTTGCTGCGTGATGGCAAATGGGTCGTTGGAGACGGTACATGTTTTCATATAAAGTGCAATTTGAATTTAGAAATGTCTTTTTGTTGAAGATTTTCATGTTTCAATGCATTAATAACATTTTTAAAGCAAAATCAATAAAAGCAAAAATATTCTCCGAAATATTCACCGTTGACCATAAAATCGGATATTGATATTTTAATTGCGATTATCATTCAAATGTTTTTTACATATCGCCCAAAAGGGAAGTTACATTAGGTAATTTTATGGAGACCCGCACAAACACGTGTACTCAAGTCCATGTGGCAACAGGTTACCTATTCATATGTGCATATTTGTTTGTTTTGAGTCGTGTATGGGCGCTATAAACATTTTATTTTATTGAAAAACTTAATTATTCGTTTGTGGTATGGCTCTTTTGGAAAAATGCATCTACCAAAAATGTAAAAATGGTCTCCTTAGTGAAAAAGGTTCCCGACCCCTGATCTAGATTTTTAATTTTGCTCTCATAGTGCTCGAGATGAATGCATTTAACTTTACAATGTACAGCATGTTCTTACGGGGCAGCACGCTTGCCTTTATATATATGTTACATTGTAACACTGTATGTTTGTGCATTATTTTGTTTATGGAACTCCTAATGTGTGTCTCGGAGAGTAAAAAGCACAATGTCCAGCGCAAATGCACAGTTCGTCCTTTTTTCCATTTTGAAAAGGAAGCCTTGCACTCTGTCCTGCTGTAATGCGGTATAATGTTGTCCTGACACTTTTGTAAGTGATTGGTTGATAATTGACACATGACAGTGACGGTCGGCAGTTTCAGAAGACAGTCGAGCTGAAAACAATCAGTGAAGCTGATAGGAATAAAATGGTTTTGATCACAGCAGTGTTAGGTCTGCATGAGGCTTTTGATAGCAGTGCAAGATACGTCTTCCATTGAACTGCCCCCCATTTTAAGCCGATGCTTTTATTTCTCATTCACATTGGCATACATTGTACATTACGTCCATCAAACCTTAAATGGGGCAGTTAAGAGTTGGTCAGGTTGTCAAGTCCATATTAAAAAAGTAAATTGACTATATTTAAATATGCACACCATTGTGAATGTGTCTAGCACTAAACGCTTCTCTTATAAAGGGACGTGTAGATTCCCCTCTCGTGTAGAAGTGTTTCGGACTGTTTTATTCCTCTGTTGAGCTCTTAAAGCTGTACCTGGCAGCGTTGCCTTCCAGCAGTAACTCGCCATGCCAGAACAGGGCTTGGTCAATTACACCTACACTTTTCAAATCATAAAAGCTCTATATGTGTATTATTCTGTGGGTTGAAGTAATCCTGATCCAGGGAAAGAGAGGGGAAGGGAGGAGGAATAATGCTCTGCTTTACACCTCATAAAGAACAGAGTTTGCATGTGAAGTCGAGTTATCCCACAATCCTTTCACTTCTCCGAGTGTGTTTGAAGTGATAAAACGCACAAATCTTCTTCACGCTTGCGGCTCTTCAACACTCAGTCAGTACATCGTGTTTAAAGGCTGCGAGGGTTAGCAAGAGGGGGGGGGGGGGAAATCGTCATAAAAGCACAATCGAAACCTTGAGCACTGTTATAATGGACATTTTTGGGTCAAAGTGTTATTTGTATGCTTTAAATGAAGGCTATAAGGATGATTCTGTAATACAGCATGATGTGCAGAAGCGGTGCAGTGTGTGTGTGGAGATTAGCGGCATTCAACATCAAATCCCAAACGCTGGGCCGTTATTGTAGCTCTGAGCGGGACTGAATGTGTGCAGTGTGTGAGCTTTTAACCCAGTTTGCATGACTTGAATATTTAATAAGAGTTCAGCTCCAGGAATGCACTCACAGGCATCTCTCTCTCTTGTGTCTCTCTCTCTCTCTCTCTCTCTCTCTCTCGCTCTCTCTCTCTCTCTCTCTCTCTGTCTGTGTCTCTCTCTCTCTATGTCTCTCTCGCTCTCTATCTCTCTCTCTCTGTCTGTGTGTCTCTCTCTCTCTCTCTCTCCCTCTCTCTCTCACACTCTCTGTCTATGTCTCTCTCTCTCTCTCTCTCTCTCTCTCACACACTCTCCTTCTCAGTAAATGCATTATTCATCAGAGTCTCGAGGGGAACGCCCACAGATGATGAAGTGGTTATTTCACTCATTCAGTGTGTCAGTGGAATGGATCACATGTGCGGCAGCAGATGTCTTTAAGTGTGTGTGTTGAATGTGTGTTAATCTGAACCCGTTCACTGTTGCGGGTGTAGTTCCACTTGGATTGTAACAGTTTCACGATATTCCCGCTTTTAAAACAGACTGTTTTCATACCGTTGACATCTTCCAGTCATGGTATTGTGTGAACGTTTAAGACCGAATCATATAAGCTCGATGTGATAAAATAAATCACTAAATTGCAACATCCTCGTTTTACATTCGACCGTCAGTCTGTTTTAGAGGCCACACTCGTGAACGTGATGTTAGAGAGAACACAGACATGACGATTTGCACCATTGTAACATCCTTGAAATGTATTTGTAATGTCTTGTCAATGTCCTCAGCCGCTGAAGTTCATCTGTGATGAGAGTTGATGGGATTATCCTGATTAACATGCTGGAGTTTTCTCAACACTTCCTGCCGAGAGCAGCTTAACCTCCACACTGAGAGAAAGTCACATCAGGTGACCTGTACATGGATCAAGACTGCAGTGGTTAAGCTGTGTGATGCAACACCGGCCATATACAGCATGCATTCACACTACAGCTCTTACATCACACAAGTCATTTTAGATCAGACTTTGGTTTGTTTGATTGGTGTGAAAGCTGTTTTACGCTGGTCTGATTGACAGTGATGACAGTGGTCAGCATCACTGGACACATTGCACGGTCTTACACGATTATGCACAACACGTGTGGTCACGTAAACGCCATCAACAGCATTCCTGAAGTGGAGTAAAGTCATAAAGGTTTTAAGCGTAAACACTTCAGCACAGGTGGACTTCTGCCATTACCCTGATTTGGCATTGCATGTAAAACCTCTTTACCGGCGTTCTTACCGGCTCATCTAATGCACGCCAATGTGCACATGCAAGAATAACGTGATTTTATCTAGTCTCATGTAAATGTGCTTTTCCAGTTCAAGTCTAGATTATTAGGCCAGTTATCTGCATTATCATGTTTATGATCACTGATTCTCAATATCGGTTCATTCTTTATTTTCCCATTTCTTCCCTTGTATCAACCTTGAGATGTCTGATTGAGAAGGTTTTCTCTTGGACACCCGAGCTTAACCTCGCAAAACTGATCTCGCTGAGCAATAATAAACACTGATCCGCTCTGATACTGACCTCACGGACGGACTAAATTACGCTTGACATGGTCTGATTTGCACCATTAGAGACTCCAGCTACACAATTATACACCGCGTCAGTGTCCAAACATCTTTCACATTCATCCTTGGGATGTCCGCGTCTCTAAATCCTTTATCTCTACGTGTTTCATTGTGTTCTTTGGATTGTGTGTCATTGGCGTTATGTTTCTGAGTTTCCCTGAACACATGTCAAGGGTCTGATCCATTTCCTGGAACGATTGATTGATCGTATATACGACCAGTCAAAGCTTCAGACATACTCATAGTAATGCCATCAAAACTATGAAGTTAAACAAATACAAGTTTGGCAAATATGTAGAGAACATCACACGGAACGAGTCAAGATAAATCTTGGGATTTTAAGAATCAATATTGGGAGTTAATAAGAAGAACTATATTTGTTCCCCATTTCTCATGCCTTATTTTTATTTTAAGCTATACATTTTGTTTTAATCCAATACATTTATCATAATCCCAGAATCGCTGCTCTGTACGTGATAGGTCCACAGTGAAACATTAGGGTTTCTACATATTAATAATGTTTTATCTGCCACTGGGCTGAATATGGAGCACAAGCTTCTCTGGTGTATGGAAAGGGAACATAAATTAGGCTTGCTACTGCTCTGAAAATGATATTTTGACATTGTAGTGTGAGTGACAACATGCACAGAGAGAATGAAGCTCATGCAGTCTAATGGATGATGAGTTGTGCATACGTTGTGGTCCGTCTCGTTGGCATGAAGGTAGAAACAGGTTAATAGAAGGACAGACCCATCAGGTGAGGCTCTAATGATGGCAATGTCCAGGTGATCTCTAGAAAGGTTTGATGGCGTAACATGTTTTCTCAGCCTCACAAGCAGCATTTGCCAATAATGCCAATCTGTGCCCAGCATGCCTGCGATTGCTTATTTGACAATAAAATGAGCTTGACCCAAACTTAAACCCAAAGCTTAAAACACGTGCTGTGCCAGTTCTGGGTTGTTTGTTTGTTTGGTGTGACAATGCCGTTGTGGTGAGATCACGATTACGTCTGTGCAAGTGAAAACAATTAAAAACCATCATTAATTCTGTTGGTTTGGAAGTCCTTTCTTGGTCAGTCAAGTCGAACTTATAAATGACACTTTTCCTGACGTGGAAGTTTTTGTCAGGCAGGTTTGTTTTGGGACGTCATGTAGTTTAAGTTCTTTCGGAGCGTGCATCTGTAATATCCCGGGGTGAATTACAGCGACAGATTCCCAGCCGTTGGTCCGACTGGCCCGTCCTTGTGTTTCATACAGGTAGTGTTCAAAAGGTCTTTGTGGAACATTCTTCCCCTTTTATTCTCTCCGAAAGACTTGAGCGCCACACAGAGACTGAAACCAGAACGTCCTGCTAATGACAGAACTATAGAAACACAGAATACTCGTTCTACAGTGTATAACTCACTTCTGCCCAACTTTAATGCAATATCTACTTTATCTAGTTCAACGTGATCAACCCATTTCAGTTCAGAACTCAAATATGGAAAACATATTTATTGAGTGACTGTTTATTCATGGTTAAACCATTTAATGAAGATATACAAGCCATTTTATTTATTCATTTAGATTTATCTATCACTAGCATGAATAGTGGATGTCTTCTTTGTGATGTCGATTGTACATTGTCAACTATACAAACGATTGTTTTTGAAATGTACAGTGTGGTAATCTTACACAGCTGGCACATGTTGGCATTATGGGTTCAATGGGTGTCTCTTCGATTTAAAATGTGGTAAACGTCTCCACATAAAGCAGCTCTGGGTTTCAGTTATCAGTGGAAACCTTAAACCCATAATGACCCAATAATTGTTATTGTCCAAACTTTGCTTTTTGTTTGCAGTGCTCTGATTCCCTGTAGTGTACACAGATGTTCATTTCTGTGCCACTTCTGTCACCAAACAAAAGTCTTTTCAAACAGGTTTCCCTGAACTCTCCGCCCATCTACCATTGGTTAGACAAAAACATAGACCCGCCCTGTTTTGATACTCACAGGATTTACACCTACTTATAAAAAAATACTTTTTTAAAGATGCTTATTATGCTGGGATTTCCACGTCCTCACAACATGATGGTCAAGAACGCAGGGTTCGTACAAGGTGCTTGAAGTGCTTGAATTTGGCTTTTTCAAACTGAAGTCCTGGAAGACTCTTGAAAATAGACATTTTTACCAAGATGTGCTTAAAGTTCTTGAATTATAGGAAATCATAATAGACGATGCCGTCACGTGACACCTGTTACTTTAGGTAGTGCTGTTACTGGAGGATTTAAACATATATTTTATAGATACTGCTGTGGCGGATTTAACAACTGTCAGTTTTAATTAAACATTACTCTCCATTTTGGAGCTCTGTGTATCTCAGCGAGTATTGACGCTGACTATCACACCTGGAGTCGTGAGTTTGAATCCAAGGCGTGCTGAGTGACTCCAGTCAGGTCTCCTTAGCAACCAAATCAGCCCGGTTGCTAGGGAGGGTAGAGTCACATGGGGTAACCTCCTCGTGGTCACTATAATGTGGTTCTCGCTCTCGGTGGGGCGTGTGGTAAGATGCTGCGGAGAATAGCGTGAAGCCTCCACATGCGCTACGTCTCCACGGTAACATGCTCAACATGTCACGTGATAAGATGCGCGGATTGACGGTCTCAGACGCGGAGGCAACTGAGATTCGTCCTCCACCACCCGGATTGAGGCGAGTCACTACGCCACCACGAGGACTTTCAGAGATGTTCTCGTTCCTCCCGCAGTATTATGTGGAGAATGAGAGAGTGAATGATATAACGATATAAAGACAGGTAACATTCACTCTAAATGACTCATTTTGAAGGTAAAGTGTTCACTAAAGGAATAGAGTGAAGCTCACGTCACAACGTTGCCAAGGAGTTGCTATGGAGTTGCTATGGAGTTGCTAGGGTTGTTAACTTGTTGCAGTGTGGATTCAAGGGTGTCATTGCTGGTTACTTATTGGCCCAAGAATAGTCAAACGATGTCATTCTGTCTGTAGACGTGACTCGAGTCTTTCCTTGTAAATATAAGGGATACGTTTCATCATCCACAGGGGAAATCTTATTCTAAATACTGGAATAATAAAAAAGAGAAAGTCCCATGCTTTGCATTTCTTCTTTGCATTTGACATTGGCTCATTGTCCGGGATGTTGCTCCTCTATCCTGCATGAGTGAGTTTAATTCCGGTAATGAGCGTGCCCAGCTTTTATCTTTCTCTGCATCTTCTCTTCCTCGTAAAATAATGACATCACTTCTGCGCAGCTGTGTTTCTGTCACTGGCATGTGCATGTGTGCTGTTTTCTAGGTCACCCTGTCATATGTTGTTATTACATGTGGGTTATGTACAGAAGGGGAGGGGCACAGTGCACCAATAGGGGTTTTCTTGTTCAGTCAGCCCCGCCCACTTTATTCCCAAAGCATGCTGGAACCTCACCAGTTTGAACCAGAATCACACATCACTTGAACAATTTGAATTAAAGTACACCTTGGAAGTATGCTAACGCTGAAACGGTACAATCACTGTATTTTGCAGTGATATTTAGTACATATATTGACATTTAAGAAGCTATTCTACACTTACTCAAGAGTGTTTTTTTAATTAATTACACAGTTTCACTAAGATTGTTTTCTTTGACCAATAGGACAATGGATAGTAATAAACAGCAGTATTTACCTGCATATATTGTACATAAAAACGCCATATTTCTGTGAACATTTCTGAATAATGCAAACAAATCATTGAATCTGTTTTGAATTGATTAATTGATGGTTTGAACTGATTCAAATGAAAATGAAGCAAACGTATCAACTCTAATGGCATTTTGCAGCTGAAGTTTCAAGTAGAGACACTCTCATACATGCAATGGCCTTGTTAAGAATGATTGTTTTTGTCTTGTGAGATGATTAAGTGTTTTCTCATAGCACATCTTGGAATGAAGATATTTTCCCCCCAAACAGGTCCTCCTCGTACCCAAATGTTCTTGAATTCCTCTGATGATAATTGGGTTTATTCTGGTTATCTTCATTCTCTCTGAAACAGGATTCCTCACTCTTTGTATTTGCAGGAGGAAGAATAATAAGTGCTTTAAACTCTCTAATGAGAAGAGGTCGTGTTTCACAGTAGTTCGACGGTCTGATAACGTTCAGACAGCTTCAGCAATAGATCTGGTTGGATGTGCTTGTCAACACTAATTCTCATTAGCACGAGGTCAGAACTCCCTTTCGGTTTACTTGATTTTGTTTCCATACTTGAATGAGTTGTGCTTGCTAAGGCAAACATTACTGCTACCATTACTCATACTGAGAGTTATACATGAACGATCCCTCAAATCACGTGTGGTGTTGAGGAGACGTGTGCTGTTACCTCTAACAAATCAGACGAGCCATTTTTATGCAAGTGGAACAATGAACTTTGCCAAAACATCTGGAGTATCATACAGACTTCGGGATGGCCCAACGAAACAGAACATTTGAAAGTCCCTTATTTGGACAGTAAAATGTGATGGGAACTTGAAGTTCACATTAATTGTGGTTATCTCAAATAACTGCGATTGGACAAAGTGTTTATTCCTCGTCAATAAGTAAACACGTTATTAAAATGATTGAGGGTCAGTATATCATATACAGTCATAGTTAAGTCAATAATTTATGATTGTTTTGCCCATGTATGACCCCACCCAGGTATATGACATTCTTCGAGAGCTTTCAGAACATCACCAATCCAAAGTCTATATGTAGAGGCTAATGACAGACACCTGAAACTTTACAATACGCAATCAAGCTTAACACAAATAAAGAAAAGCCAGCCGATCCAGCAGTGTTTTCACCTCAACTTTCAATAATGTATGAAAGAAATAAAACAAGTTACATCCGCACACTTGGTCTACACATTAAACATCATCTGGAGTATTTAAAAGTGGGTTTTCCAGTCAGGTCTCCTTAGTAACCAAATTGGCCCGGTTGTTAGGGAGGGTAGAGTCACATGGGGTAACCTCCTCGTGGTCACTATAATGTGGTTCTCGCTCTCGGTGGGGTGTGTGGTGAGTTGTGTGTGGATGCCGCGGAGAATAGCGTGAAGCCTCCACACGTGCTACGTCTCCACGGTAATGCACTCAACAAGTCACGTGATAAGATGTGCGGATTGACGGTCTCAGACGCGGAGGCAACTGAGATTCGTCCTCCGTCACTACGCCAACACGAGGACTTGGAGCGCATTGGGAATCGGGCGTTCCACATTGGGAGAAAATTTCAAAAGTGGATTTAAACATTTTGGAACAAACTCACTTTTGCACAAGTCATCTGTGGGACCTCAGAAAACCAAAAATCCTTCTGGATTTAACAAGAAACAAAAGGTCAAGAACACATCCAAATGATTATCTCCAACAACTTCTGGATATTAGACAAATGTTTTCATTACACAATCCACTTTATACAGATGGATCTAAATCTGAAACCCGTAACTACGGCAGAGTATATACGTATTCCTTACCGAAACTCAATTTACATTGCAGAAGCCAATGCTCTACTGTTGGCACTGAAGTTCATTGAGACTGCACAACATCAAAAATCATGTCTTCAAACACTAGAATCTATTAAAACTGATCACCCAACAATGGTAAAGATTTTAATCAAATTGTCATCCCATCTTCTGCTGGGAAAATGGTCACCTGGTCTCTGGAAATGATCAAGCAGGTAATGCTGCCAAAGATGCCTCATCTACAGACCTCGAAGCAGAGCTCAATCCCTTCCACAGATCTCAAACCAATCGCAAATTCATATCTCAGAAACAAATGGCAATCAGAATTACTGCTTAACAAACACATTACATGAAATAAATCCTGCTGTTGTGACCAGAAGTTTCTTCTCTTTGAATAACCGGTGGGCCCAAGTCGCCCAAATCAGGGGCAAATCCCCCCATATATGCATCATGTCAGAGCCCACTGTCTTGCAGACTTATTTTATTGGATTGTAATATTTCTACTCCTGTGAGACTCTCTTATTGACCCTCTTGAAAAGGTTTTTAACCAAATTAGTCCAAATTTAGTGACTCATACAAAAGTCTCTTCAGTGACGCTGCTGAATGGGCTTAACTATTGTTTCTCAGGGCATTTCCCTCATTATCAGCCCTATTTAGCATGTGAGGGACTTCCATTGTGTTGTAGTCATGAGGAATAGTCGAGCTGTTACCGCTGGAGTAATGGCCCACACATGGTGGAGCAGTTCTTTCTGGTTCCCTGCCGTCACATGAGAGCCTCTATTGTTCCTCTCTGTCCTCCATTCACAGTGTTGGTGTATGGGCAGAGCTGAGATGGAGTCTTTGTCCTCCGCGTTGGGACGACTTCCTTCAACCCCCCCTCCACTAATCTTTCTGCTCTCCATCTTCAAGTCAACAAAAGAGCACTAGCAAACATCTCAGACACGCCAGGAATGTCACTTCCCCTTTGTTGCCCTGAGCGAGCAGTGGAAAGGAGGCATTTCATTTCAAAAGTTAACACTCGAAATGTTGTTTCATATTGTGAGACTAAAACAAGCGTTTCATTTGTGTTGTCCTCTTTATAAAGCCAGCAGATGTAGGTGCTTCGAAACGTTTTGGCTTGCATATGCTAAAACTATTTTTACAATCGTTGATATCAGCGTTGATACGTTTAATTAGTTACTCCCACTCTGGAGCAGAACGATCCAATTTATAAGCTAATTTAGACACTTAAACTTGGTCCTTGTTAAACAAACTGTGCATTTGTGGCACTGGGGGAATCATTCCTTCCATTCTCAATGTTAATAGATTACAGAAGTGTGTAATGATAAATATAGGAGGTAAGACCCGGAGCGCTGTGTGGGAGTAAAGAAGCTTCAGATGTTTGCCATGAACACATCTGCTGTTCTGCTACACAATATGCACCACTTATGGGGCTTTTCCACTGCACGGTACTCGACTCAGCTCGACTCTGCTCGCTTTTTGGGGGTTTTCCACTGTGGATAGTAGCTGGTACCTGGTACTTATTTTAGCACCACCTTGGTCGAGGTTCCAAGCGAGCCGAGCCGATACTAAATGTGACGTCAAAGTCCTGCAGATCACTGATTGGTCAGAGAGATAGCGTCACTGGATTTCCGACACGTGACATCAACCCGCTAGTTTTAAAGTTATAAACAGTGATAGCAGTATCAAGCGACTTTCGAATTGTTAAAGAAATGGCTGTGCACAAAACAACGCCGTTGTCAATAAACGAGGTGCAGGCGGTCCTCTCGTTAGCAATGAGCGAAACAAAAATGTCTCTCAGGAAGTGTCTCAGCTGTTGGCCACACACGGCTGCCACCGGACCTCCCAACAGTGTAGGGAAAAGTACAAAACACTTAAAAGAGACAACAGAACCATCAAAGAAGAGTGGAAGTGGTTCTACCAAATGGACGCTATCTAGACTGGCGAGCAATGGGAGGGAGTTTTGTTACAATGGACGTTTTGTTACATTAACTCTATATTCTGCTTGAAAGCTTCACTTTATTTAGTTGAGCAGCTACTGGAAGCTTCTAAAACAACCAGACCAATTTAACTGTTACACTTGTGTAAAATCACCATCAACCCCCTAACCCTAGCTGCTTTATGCAGCACAATGAGCTAGTAGCTAACAGCTAGCGGTCGCTACAGTCTTATTGTGAATTATTCTTTTGGTCAGTTTGTGTTGTGTTTAAGATGATGTCACGGCAGTAGAGACGGCACAACTATGACGATCAGCCTATAATCCCAACCACGTTGAGGTGGCACTAAACTGCAGTGGAAATGCAAGCTCAGAAAAGTAAAGCGAGTAGAGTTGAGGCGAGTCGCTCCGTAACGTGCAGTGGAAAAGTGCCATTGCTTTCATGCTTGAGTTTCAGCCATAAATACTCATACATGAGAAAGAGCAATTTCTGGTTAAAACCAAGAACCATTTGATGTGTTGGAGAATCCCCCCCCCCACACTACCCATTTTTCTCACATTGCTTGAGTCTGGATTAATGACTGAAACTACTGTGCTAAAATCACACAAATCATGATTTTATACGTTTCATGTAAACTTGACTGCAAATGTTTTATTGCTTGTTCTTTGGCGTACACTGTCGGATATATTAACAAATGTATTAAAAATCGCTTATCGTTTCCCTACTTACCCGGTGAGGCAGGGAGGCGAGCCTCCGGCAGGCTCCCGCTTCTGGCATCAAGTGCACGGTGCCCCTCGCATGGGCGGCTGTGGCTCAGGTGGTACAGTGGGTCGGCCACTAATCGCAGGGTTGGCCGTTTGATTCCCGGCCCACATGACTCCACATGCCGAAGTGTCCTTGGGCAAGACACTGAACCCCAAGTTGCTCCCAATGGCAGACTGGCACCTTGCATGCAGCTCTGCCGCCATTGTTGTGTGTGTGTGAGTGTGTGTGTGTGTGTGAGTGTGAGAGTTTGTTTGTGTGAGTGTGAGAGTTTGTGTGTGTGTGTGTGTGAGTGTGTGAATGTGTGTGTGTGTGTGTGTGTGTGAGAGTGTGTGTGTGTGTGTGTGTGAGAGTGTGTGTGAGAGTGTGTGTGTGTGAGTGTGTGTGTGTGTGAATGTGTGAGTGTGTGAGTGTGTGTGTGTGAGTGTGTGTGAGTGTGTGTGAATGGGTGAATGAGTCACAGTGTAAAGCGCATTGAATACCGCTAAGGTTAAAAAGGCACTATATAAGTGCAGACCATTTACCATTTAAATGTCTTTGGAATTCATTTTGTTGTCCGATTGTTAGACTAGATGTACATTGATTCCTACTGAAGATGTGGTGTGGATCTGAAATAAACAGTTTAATAGAAAAGGAGATGTTAGGTATATAATGCACATTTATATTTCCATTGGACTCCAGTGTTTATGGTACATATCAGTGTTGGGAAAGCTACTTTAAATTATGAGAAGCTAGCAGTACTTTAAATTCAGAATGTGCAATTGGATTGAATTGAACAGTCCGTGATTAGGACATCTCGTGTGAACGTTACAACAGGAAGTTCAGGTTTAGACGACATAGCAGACCTTCTTTTTCTCAGACATGAATCTGGTGCTAATCAGGAAATACATTTTGTTTAAAAACTTCAAAGACACACACTGACTATGGGAAACGGCTCGTCTTGACTGATGTTTGTGCTTCTTTAAAGAGGAAATGAAGCACCTCTGGAATTCTCTCTTTCAGCGTGAGGTTCATGCTCGTGCGTCCGGTCGTCCACACGAATGTAGGAACTCATTTGTCAAAGAGCGATCATGGTTTCTTCTGAAGTGCTCACTTACCACTCCCTCGGCTGAAGTGGGATGTTTTTTCAATGTTAGAATACTTTCTCCTGTTCCAGGTTAACTTGAACAGAGTCAAGTAGAAGACAGAAGGTTGAATTCACCGTGACTATGACACAGCTCAGTTTGGTGATTCTAGTTGCACAGAAAAGACACACAACATTTTCATTTTCATCATAATTAATGCATGTTTTGTGAATTCATACTTCAGATTTATTGACCAGTTACAGTATGACCTGAAATCACAGTTAACATGTCTTATTCTCCGGCTCTTTGAAATCCTCTATTCCGATTGGTCAAATGCAATTATAAAGATGAGTGTGTTATGTGTATCTCACAGTGTAGGGTTAGAAGTGTTCGCTCTGCCCTGACTTGAGGATTTGATTCAAGCAGTCAGTGCAGATGGCAGAAATTTAGCCCAGATGATATTGATTGATGTCTCAGGTGGTGAGGATGAGGATGGCAATACACTTTTCTAACGGGGTTCCCCTCGCTGTGGTCATCCACAACTGTAACCAAACATCTCTGCTGTTCTGATTCACTGAAAACACATGATGAGGTTTATGTTTGATGAATTTTGACATTATTTAGACTTTCAGTTGGAGATCTGCCCAGCAGAAAACACCTTATAGACCAGTCTAAGCTGGTTTCTATGGCTGGCCAGGCTGGTCTGGTTTGCTGCTTTTTTTAGGGCTTTTGGGCACTGGTCAGGTCAGGCATGGGCAGGCATGGGAATACCAGCTCAGCAAGGCTGGGAAACCAACTCAAACCAGCTTGGACTGGTTTAAGCTGTTTTTCAGATGGATACTGTCTCTCTTTGTGGTCCCACAATGATTGAAATTTCAATTGCGAAATCAAGTGGCTATAAAACGTGATTGCTTACCAGGATGGTGATGTGGTTTGTCTGATTGTGCGGCTATAAAGTCTAAAATGCGTAAATGAGCTCCTTTTATAAAAATGCAAATTGACACCATGTGGAAGACAAAGTATTTAAAAACAGTTAAGTGGCTGCTTGGGTTCCTTTTCAGAATGTTTACGGGATCACCAGATGCTTTCGTCTCACGCAATAGCATTAAATATATTTTGGTAACTTTTGAATTAATGTCTCGCCTTGAGGGTAGGAAGACTAAGCAGATCTTGTTTTATTGCAAACATTCACTCCAACCCCCCCCCCCCCCCCCCCACACACACACATTTTCCACTCAGATTTCTTTAAGAAAATCCTTAGTTTGCTTAAAAAGTCCCCACACTGAATGAAACAATTTGGATTGTTCTCTGGAAGTTTCATGGGAGCTGGACATGTCATTTAAGGGTGATGTGAGTAATTTCTTCAGTGTTTAAATACTTACACAGCTTAATGTGCAAAGACTGTCTGGAAGCCATATGCTGATTGTCCAGAAAATAGTATAAACTGTGTCTCTGTTCTGTAATCAGAACATTTCTCTATTGGTTTGAGCCTCACGATCAGCCGACACAACTACATTGACCAATAGTGTTATTCTGGTGCGGGACTCTGTTGTTTAAACAAGGGCAGACGGGACGAAGTCTTCAGGAAAACTGTTAGAAAACCATAATGAGTCGCATGAGCACCAAGTGAGGGTCGGACGTGTGAATGACAAGCTCTGCGCACTTTGCTAGTTTTTAATTCTTTTTGTATCATAAACTGGTGAGATTCGATACACCCTTCTACATAACTGTTCTTTGAAGTCAACATGTCAAACAATTCAAAATCATCAGGCTTTGGAGACATTAAAAGACACTTACGTACTCAAGCTGATACCTCAGATTGGCCCACAGATCAGGGACGTAAGTCGTAGCGGACCTGGAGGATCTTGCTGTAATGCGTCAATTGATTACGGCTATGGTTACAAGAATCGGGGACGTCGAGAGATGGAATGATTATCTGGAGTCATTGGAGAGGGAATTAGCTGCTAATACGCTAGCGACCTAAATAGACTTGGAACGTGTTTGGGAAAATCTGGATGATTTGGAGAATCGTAATCGTCGAGACAATGTCCGAATTGTTGGAATGGTTATTTCTTTTCTTAAATTTAAGAAATATTATATAGTGTTTCTTCAAGAAAAATTAGGGAAGATTTGGGGTGGACATGTGTTCTTTAGTGCTGGCTCAAGTAAGAGCAGGGGAGTCATTACATTGATAAATAAACTTCTACAATTCAAATGTCTCAAACAAATTAAAGATAAATTAGGAAGAGTCATTATAGTTTCAGCTGAAATTTAGGGGCAGAGGTTGATTTTGACTAGTATTTATGCACCTAAAGCTGATGATCAGCTAGGGCTGGACGATATTGCCAAATATTATATCATGATATATTTCTTAATTTGGGTCGATACAATATAATTCCGATATCGATATGAACAATATAAAAGCCTCACAAAAACGCCTACAACGGATGTCTGTACCTACAAACTTCTGAAAAATGAATTTGCCAAGTCTATGAAACCTCTAAAACTATAATTTATTTGTACAGTTTTATTATAATATTATATATTATTTATTTAATATTATAATGTTCACCTTTTATTTGCACTTCACCTTCATACAAACAAAAATGTCAAATAAACATAAAACTGTCACCTTTGTCAATATTAATATTTTTAAATTGAAACTGCAACATTGGCTGATTATCTTTATGGATTGAATCAAAGGTTCTTCAGCGAGGACAAAGAATATTAAAGTGCTCAAGAGTTGCTGCAGAAAACAGAAAAAAAAAAGAGTGAGCGACAATAAAACTTGCTGGGGCATTAAAAACCACACTGTGTATTGTAAAAAATATAATGATATATTCTTAAAATAACTGTAAGTAGTAAAACAATACAAATGGGCCAAAAAATACGTTTTAAGTTCAGAAACATTTCGAGTCCCCCCTCCCTTGCACCACTGTGGTTTGGTCCACTGCCGCTTCCCCCTTTACGCCACACATACACACGCAAGTCCGGGGGAGTTTGAAGTGGAACTCCAGCATGTAGGCTAAACTATATTATTCACTTTAAGCATCGGATGAAGTGATTCTTTTCATATGATACAGATGATGCTGTGTCATTAATAAATTAGTCATAACAAAAAATGATGTATTTTTTCCCGCAACGTTAGCGATTTATAACGTTACCTAGCTTGTTTGTGAACTGATATTAGTCTAATATTGTAGATCTACCCTTGATTTGGGTTTTGCTCAATATGATGTGGCAGATCCGTGGGATGGCTGCAGTTGGAATACCTACAAGACCCCTCTGTCTCCGACGAAACCTAAAATATTATGGAGGACGGAAGATCATTTTATAATTATAATATGACCGCGTGGTGAAATAAGTCTTCTGTGTACACACATCCTATAGATGTACAATTTTGGCTCTATTATTTGTGTCCCTTTCAACTGCCATGTCACGCACGTAGCCAATTCTGCTATTTCTGCTCGGCTTGAATACAATGAACTGACGGCTGCGCCCTGAATACTGTATCTATCGATATATCTGAAATGTGTTTAAAAATCATATCACCGTTATTGAGAGAAATTATATTGCGATACATATTGATATTTAATTATTGTCCAGCCCTATGATCGGGGCTTTTTTTATAGATCTTGAAGGGATGTTGCAAGCCGCTGGCACCCCTCATGATATAATATTGGGAGGAGACTTTAATCTTTTGATGGACTCAGTCCTTGATCATAGTGAAGCTAAATTGTGTAAGCCCCTAGAGTCTTACAGATATTTGGAGACTTTTAAACCCATCTGGTATGAACTATGATTTTTTTTCATCAGTCCATAAGATTTATTCTAGAATACAGTGTGTGTGTATGTATATATATATAAGTCCATCATTTCATCTGGAAACATTTTAGTCTCAGATCATGCCCTGGTGTGCTAGTCTAGCTTTTGGCTAGATATATAAAGTAGATAGAGTCTATTTCTACCATTCCCTCAGTGAAATCTGCTGGTGGTGAAACATTTGCCATCAGCTGATGTTAATAACCCTTTTAATGAATTCTATCATGATCTTTATAGTTCCACATCTTCATCTACTGATGAAGATATTAGAAACGTTGTGGAACCATTAGAACTGCCTAAACTGATGGCCGAGGAAGAAAAAGTCTCTTGATTCTAAGATGACCTTGGAGGAGTTTGGCGAGGTAATTAAGGCCTTACCTACAGGCAAGGCTCCGGGGAGTTTTTTAGATCTTATGCTACAGAACTGGCTCCACTTTTGTTAGAAGTTAGTACAGAATCATTAAAGAACGGAAAGCCAACCATGACACAAGCCCGGATCAGTCTGATTCTTAAAAAGTACAAAGATCCAAGCGAGTGTAAGAGTTACCGTCCAATATGTTTTTTTATATGACGTTTTGAGCACTCAGATTTTACTTTGTCCCCACTCTGTATTTTGGGTGATGGGGCGGTCATAAACTTGGGGGATAATCACATTAAAAACTGGGATCTAACCAGTCTCATGATCGGCAGGCAAATAATTTTAAGGGGATGGAAGTTGGATGGCGCTCCTCTTTTTCAGAGTGTTGTGTGGAAACGGGGAGGGTGGCTGCTTTTGAGGAAGTTTGGGGTTTTGGGACTTATTTGTTCAGAAATAGGGCAATTATTTCGTGTTTTTAGGGGACTCTCGGGGAGGGGATGTAGAGAGTGTAGTTTTTGTTATGTATGTTTATTATATTTAGTTTTTTGTTTTCTGTTTTTTTGTTTATGTGTGTTATTATGTGGGACCACAGGGGTGTTTGTTGGGGGTCAGGGTGGGGTTGGTGAATGGGGAGGATATTAGTGTGGTTTGAATGTGAAATGTTGTGCTCTATACCAGTGCCAATGATTTGTGTCTGATAACCAACATGCAGAATTGACTTTATTTATGCCTTTAACACAATAACAAATAATATATTTGGATTCAAATTAATTTAGCTTGGAATACAACAATTAAATGCATTATGCATGAATACAATAATAATAATTATTAGTGTTGTTATTATAGTGTTGAATAATGAAAGTAGGGTGTGTTCTTCTGCACAGAGGGGTCACTGGTCATGTATGTCCTGTAGGAAGTCGACAGATGTACCTGCAGTCATGAGTCCAGACCCCTAATGTGATGCTAATAACGCGTGTGCTTGAGTGAGACTGTGTGATTGTGTGTAATGAGATCACACTGTGCAGCATGATGAAGCATCCTCAGTGATTGTGTAATTAATGTGGAACATGTGGAATCACATGTGGACGTGTGCGCTGTGCTCCAGCGAGATCATTAATGGAGGAGAACTGTTGATTGTTGTCAGAGCGATGGACGGGGTTCTTTGCATTGTGTTGTAAATGTAAAGAAGATGGTGATGAGCACGAGCACTCTGATACTTGGAAATGACTGCAATGAAAACAATAAGTGCATGATTTTTATATATATATATATATATATATACACACACACACTAGGGGGTGCAAATAAATATGGTATTGTATCGTATGGTGCGACGCTCACTATACAATCCTATATGTGTCGTACAATACTTAAACACATAATAGTGTCGTGTAGTGTTACCACTTGTTGATTTTGCCAATCAATGGTGTCATGTCCCGGCGCTACAGTACATCAAACATGTCCTTTTATTTACTCCGGCATCACCGCACTAATCGTGGATTTGTGATGCAGAAACAGCAGCAGCGAGTTTAACAGCCGCCTCAAAATCAATCTCATGTAAAAATCTGACAACACAAGAAACCCGCGATTACATATTTATTATTCTCTAGTTCTAACGTCGAAGTATAAACCGGTATCAGTACAACACTTGCACATGTTATAATGCCAGTCACATTTACATTAGGCTACATGCCTAATATATATATATATATATATATATATATATATATATATATATATATATATATAGCAGAAACTTAAATCAACATGCCATTAGGGATGTCACAATGTGAATTTTTGATGGGAGTATTATTGTCTGATAAAAAATAATCACGATTTCATGATTTTTACGATTATCTGGACATTTACCTGTTATGCAACAATAAAAACCTCCACAAACACATCACAAGTTTTATTACAGCGTTCATTAGGACATGCAGTTATCAGATATATATTCTACTTCTAACTGAACCTTTTCAACTATAAAGTATGTGTACCCTTTCAATAAATACAAATTCAATTAAATATAAATTGTCAATAAATAACCAAAAACATCTATAACTTAACCTGATTGAACCGGATTTTATTGAGTAATCTAATGATCAGCGGATAATCACATGTGTGCGTGTGTGTGTGTGTGTGTGTGTGTGTGTGTGAGTTTGAGTGTGTGTGTGCGCGTGTGTGTGTGGATGCGCGCGTGTGTGAGTGTGTGTGTGTGTGTGTGTGAGTGTGTGTGTGTGTGTGCGCACTTGGGGTGTCACACATGTTCCTCTCAGTCACACCTCTGCATTCCTTCTAGTTCTCATTCATCCAAAGTCAGTCCATGTGCTTCCTCTTCCCATGTTTTCTGTGGGTCATCAAGAGCCGCTGGAATGATTAAACAGTCCTTCGGTGGTCAGGACGAGACTTGCACGCAAACACACCGACCAGCCGCCCACTCAGTGTCTCTCTTCATGTGAAGACACACATGCAGGAATAGTGTCCCATTGAGAGTTTGTATCCATCTACATGAGTACTCATAAAAGTGAATGTTTGAAAATAAACTTTTAGCAGGTACTGTGTGTATGCATTTAAAACTGACATTCTTGCTGTAGAAAAAACTTTTGCTAACTCCTCTTGCTCTCAGAGGCGTGTCCAAACTTGTGCCCAATAGAACGCTTTAGATAATGAGAATGTCCCGCCCCTGAACACCGCCTGCACCAGTGAAGAACAGATGATGGTTAACACAAGTAAACAAAACTCTTGATGCAAACGTATTCCAGAAGTTGAACTGCATTTAATTGTGAGTAAATGACCTGATGAAAGTAGTGTTCATTACACCGGTGGTTGTTGTCATGAGCGAACACAGTCTCTGATCTCACTGCAGATCATGCTAACACAACATCTGTTTGATCTTTTCAGAAAATCCCTGTTGAGCTCATTTGTAACTCTTATGTGAGATGTATCAGGTGTCAACGCTGATGATAAACGTGAAGTGTGCACACGACCGCACACGCGTGTCACTGTATGATCCACGGGAGGTGAGCTAAGAGACAGTGTTTGTGTACACGTTTAACACTTCATAAAACAGCCATAATTGATTATCTAGATTAACTCACAAAGATCATCATCTCGCACAAACTCTCCGCTCGCTGATTTGGTTTTGTTGGTTTGGTTCTTACATTAGTAGCGGTCGGATCTCATGACACTTGTCAAGCACATGTTTAGCTCATATTTCACCCCAAAACAAAATGAAGCCTGTCGTATGGCCGTTCAGATGTTTGCATTATGTTCAGACAAGCACACATCCCAATTCCCATTTCTATACTTATATGTAAAATTAAATTGTATATTTTCAGATATCCATCTTTTGCCCAAATTTACAGACATCCATTTGGGCAGGGCCAGTATTTTTGCTTTAATAAGAGATGAAAGTGAATGTTTGACAGACGATCCTCTGCACCAGTTTATACAGTTGGGACAGTTCACCCAAAAATTCTGTCATCATTTAACCATCCTCATGCCATCCCAGATGTGTGTGACTTTCTTTCTTCTGCAGAACACAAATTAAGGTTTTTAAGCTCTGTAGATTCATACAATGCAAGTGAATGGTGACCAGAACTCCAAAAAGCACATAAAAGCAGCATAAAAGTAATCCATTCATGGTTTAATCCATGTCTTCAGAAGTGATATGATAGGTGTAGGTGAGAAACAGATCAATATAGCAGTAGGTGATGGTATGCTGGAAGAATGTGAATCACCAGAAACAAAAGAAGAATTGTGCAGGTTGTTGGTGAACTGCCCATGATTTATTAATTAGTTGAAGTACTGAGATGATCAGTTATATCTGCAGTGTTAAAAACAGCCCAGGGACATTATTTAACACTCCTTCAGTCACTTTAGATCCAGAGAATGCACTTCAAGTCAAGTCATGTCAAGTTGTTTTTATTGTGGTTTCATCCATATACAGTTTGTACAGTACACAGTGAAACGAGACAACGTTCCTCCAGGACCATGTGCTACATAAAACAACATAGGACAAACACAGAACCACATGAGACTACACAGACTAAATAAAATACCTATATAAAGTGCACCTGCAAAAATGTGTGCAAAAAGTACGGGACAGTACAATAAATTACTAACAATGAACAGGACAATAGACACAGTGAGAGACAGTGCAGCACCGACCAGTACACAGTAGTGCAAAAAGAAGACAGTTCCTAAAAATGCCAAATGTAAACATAACAGTTATTGAGGCAGCAGGTTGGTATGAGCGCATCTGCACACACAGTGAGGCGAAGATTTTGGACAATACCCTGGTGTCAAGAAGGGCAGCAAAGAAGCCACTTCCCTCTTAGAAAAACATCAAGGACAGACTAAAATTCTGCAGGAAGTACAAGGATTGGACAGCAGAAGACTGGTGCAAAGATATTTCCTCCGACTGTTTGGGACATCTGGAAAATCAATAGTCCGGAGAAGAAAAGGTGAGCACTACCATGAGTCCTGTGACGTGCCAACAGTGAAGCAACCTGAGACATCCATGTGTGGGGTTGCTCTTCATCACAGGGAGTGGGCTCGCTCACAATCCTGCACAAAAACACGGCCATGAATAATGAATGGTATCAAAACTTCTCAACTTCTCCCAACGATCCAGGATCAATTTGGTGATTATCCGTGCATTTTCCAGCATGATAGAGTACTGTGTCACAAGGCAAGAGTAATAATGAAGTGACTCGGAGATCATTACATTGAAATTTTGGATCCGTGGCCCGGCAACTCCCGGATCTTAATCCCATAGAGAACCGGTGGTCAGTCCTCAAAAGGCGAGAGGACAAGCAGAAGCCCACATATTGTGATCAACTCCGAGCACTAATAAGGCAAGAATAGATCGCCAACAGTCAGGATTTGGCCCAAAAGCTGATCTCCAGCATGCCAGAGCGAATTGCAGAGGTTATGAAGAACAAGGGTCAACACTGTAAATATTGACTCTTTGCATAAATTGAATGTTTTTGCCAATAAAAGCCTTTAAAACTCATGAAACGTTATCATTGTTTTCCAGTATACCAAAGAAACATGTGAACAAATAATCTACAAATACTGAAGCAGCAAACTATGCAAAACACAAAATGTATGTCACTGCCAAAACTTTTGGCCACGGCTGTGTTAAAACTCTGACATGTGACTAATCGTGCAGCAGACATGAATGATATCTAAAGTGTCTTGTAGAGAAAACATGATATTTCCTAACCTTGTAGTTTGTTCTCGAGTAGCATCACAATTAACTCGTGTCATTGATCACCTTCAACCGCCTTTCAGAGTTCAGTCGAATCCTGATATTCTCGTGAACACATCTGGCGTAATGGGTGCTAGACGGGGGCGTTTGCACAAGTGCAGTGATATAGCATAATGAAAAGAGCGGATTGCTTTACCAGCTTGCAGATTTAGTGTGAGCTCACAGAAGCTGTGAATGTGCTGACCGGACTGTTGTCTTGCTTCAATACAGCCTACATGAAATCATGCTCTCATTGCTTTGCCACTAGAGGATGATTGATTCACACTCATCCATGAAACATTCAAATGTCTGCTAGTATATGCATTTCATAGAAGACCCTCCAAATACAAATCCTCCTAGAACCAACAAACCAGACCAGCTTGACCAGGACTGGATGCCCGTTTAGATTGCTTGAAGAGAATATTGTGGAGAGGTCGTCCACACACGGTGACTGTGCTTTGATGTTCTTGTACGCTGGATAATGTCACTTTTGTGGTGATTAGATGAACAAAGTCCAGCCGTGACTGTGTTCATTTCATGGTGGTCTGAGATGGTTTGTTCTCACTATAAAGCCTCGACCCTTTTGCTTTGTGTCCATTTCACTCTCTTTGTTCACCGAATGCCTTCCGTCCCACTCCATCTGCCCCTCGTTCAATAACACACCAGCTGACATATTACAGCTCCAGCGTGAAACACGTCGACATTATAGTGGATGTCTCAAGAGAGCACTTGAAACACATTCATTGCTTTTGCATTAACTGCCGAGGAAACTCATTTTGGGACTTTAAAAAGTCAATCATTTTGTTTTCTTTCCACACTAATGAATTGATTTGTAATGCTGCATCTCCAATTATTAATTTATTCTGATTGATTTGTTATATCCTCGGTTTAAAAGAAGTCATGATGAGGTAAAACCTCCTCATTGATTCCTTTTCATTTACTGTGGAGGGACTGTTGATATTGACGATTTAATGCTATAAATGTGTTTTATGCACTTTGCGTATTGTCTTCTTTCACTGTAAATCTCACGTTTGAGAAGGGCCCACAAGCAGTGGAGTATTTGGATGCATTTGATGGAGCATCGTCCTGCATGAAGATCACGGCCATCTTGAATGCGGAGGACTTCTTCCTGTACCACTGCATGAAGAAAGAACATTCCAGAAACTGGCAGTAGGATTGAGAGTTGAGTTACAGTCCATCTTCAACTCGAAAAGGTCCAACTACCTCATCCTTAATGATAGCAGCCCATATCAGTACCCCTCCGCCAGCTTGCTGGCACCTGACACCTGAAGTGTTGACCTGTGCCCATTAGTGATCCAACCACGTGCCCGTCCATCAAGAGTCACTCTCATCCGTCCATAAAACCTTCACGTATTTCTTTGCCCAATCCTGATGCTTCAGTTTGGGAATATATTCAGTGGTGGTCGTGTTTCAGTCTTCTTGACTGTGCCCATGTCTCTGAGCAGTTGGCACCTTGTACTTCTGGGCACTCCAGGTAGGTTGCAGTTCTGGAGGATGGTGGGCACTGGAGGATAACGGGTTTCACGTTTAATTCTTCTCAAGTCTTTGTTGTGCTGTTGATTTGCACCTTTTCTTCTCCGTGTGTTTTTTGCGCCCCAGTTGACTATTCACTGCGAAACGTTTGATTGTCCGGTGGTCACGCCTCAATAGTTGAGCTATTTCAAGAGTGTTGCATCCGTCTGAATAGTATTTTACAATATTTAACACTTCAGTGTCAGTTAAATCTCTTTTTTGGCCCATTTTACCTGAAGTAATGAAGCTGCCTAATAATTATGCACACCTTCATATAAAGTCACTTTGGCCACACCCCCCTCATTACACGCACACCACCTGACAATGATCGAATCCAATAAGCATTCAAGTTTATAAATGTGCCTAATAATTGGGCATGCAGTGTGTGTATATATATATATATATATATATATATATATATATATATATATATATATATATATATATATATATATATATAATTTATTTTCTTTAATCATGAAAAAGCAAATGATTAAAGCAAAAATATTAAATGTGGGGAAAAATGTGGAAATTAACACTTTTTTTCTGTTGTTTTCCCAAAGTTGGATTGCCAATAACTCCCTGCTTAATATCCTTTAGATCCCGGTTTAAAATAGGGCTGCACAATTAATCAGAAAAATAATCGTGATTACAATTACGGCTGCTGCAATTAACCAGTCATGAAAAGTGTCCATTACAGCATTCCAGTTAGATCTGCTTCCATTGCATATGTTTTTCAGTGAGCATTTTTAAGCGTTGTGACCAATCACAGACACGTCTGCCGAGTACATATGTCTATTAGAAATGGTGCAACAAAACTTATACACTCCCATTGTAATATAACAATGTAAAAACTATGTAGTATTAAAGGAGACCTATTATACCCTTTTTACAAGATTTAATATAAGTCTCATGTGTCCCCAGAATGTGTGTGAAGTTTCAGCTCAAAATACCCCACGGATCATTTATTATATCATGTTATAAACGCCTCTTTTTGGGTGGAATCAAAAACACGCTGATTTGTGTGTGTCTCTTTAAATGCAAATGAGCTGCTGCTGCTCTCCACCGCCAACATAGCTCTGGTCTCCATGACAATCAGAGACAATGCTAACTTAAGCTGCATTAGCTGTGGAATCAGCTGACAAGCACATTCAGAAAGGCACAAACACACACATTTTTGTATGTTTTGGGGCACATTTCCTTCAAAAACAAAAATGTCCACTGCATGTTCAGTGTCTCTGATGCCGGGAGTTCATGAAGACTCTTATGTTCACTTTTACAGCAACAACACAACACATGAGACATTATTCTTCTCACTGTATCTGCTCCAGGACTGTGTGTCCATCACTCAGGGGAGGAGCTATGATAATAGGGTGGAGTCAGTCACCAGTCGTGGGCGTGGCCTGATCTAACGTGATGTCACTTTAGAGCAGAAATGAAAAGTGTTCATTTTGACACACTGTTTATGATGAATAGAAATATAAGAAAGACTTTTATCATTGTAGTGTGTTTGTGTACACACACTGCAGACTCACATTCATGTACAAACACCATGTAGAAGAGAGTTTGACATCATAGCTTTAAGTTGAACAGTTCTTAGCTTGTTTTTGGAAGTGTATCTTAAAATCATTTGCATTTTATTGTGATAAAAGATATCAAAGGAAATGATCAACAATTAGGATTTTTGTCATACTTTCCTTTTAGTATTTTCATAGTTAAGGCCCCCAAAATGAAGTGGTCGTATGTCTTCACATTTCCATAAGAAACATTGTTTTAATAGACCTAAAACAATTGTCATTTTGACCCCCTCTACAAAATAATGTGATCAATAAATATTGATCAGTGGCATTAATATGATGGCTTCCATCATCATGTTTAACACCAATCAGAAATGGCATTGACAGAATCCAAAAAAATCAGCTTGGAAAGTTTCAGAAATGTGTCGGAATAGAAAGAAAGATCTTGTTTGAGCTCACTCATGGAAGGCGTTTCCTCAGAGGTCCTTTATTTCTGTCTGACAAATGAATTGATATTCGTTCTTTTATAGCACATGCAGCTTGTGTTAATTAATCGGCCGCCGTCCTCGAGAGCTCTTCTCGCCGAAGGGTTGATATTGTGTTATTGACTCATTCTCATGGGAAGAAACGACAGACAAAAGCTCAGGCAGGACATCTCTGGAGGAACTCTCAAAATATGACTGTGGCTCTTTCAGGCGCTGAGGCCGGTGATGACACATACTTGGCAGAGCAAAAGACGTCTCTCCCTCCTGCATGTGCCTTTCTTCACACTTTTCACTCGCCGTTTTTAACATAGAGACTGAGCTTGCGGTGTTTGTTTACTTTGAAGTGTAACAAGCTGGAGTGTGTAATTTCTGCACCTCTAGTGTCACCAAACAGAACTGCAGGAATAATGATTGCTTTCAAACAGATTTCTAGAACACTCCCTCTGTCTTCCATTTGTCGTCCATACGGATAGTCCCACCCCACCCTCGCACCATTGGTTGAGCCAGTGTTGCGGTGTCGGGTTGGTTGAGACACTTATTAATTCCTTTGATTCGCCTGATGTTCTTGTGTTTTATGAGCAGTTGCTGAGCTTCATGTACTTTGGCGAAAAGGATTTTCTGTTCTGAGCCAATCATGTGTTGAGACAAAGTATGTGTCAGAATCATAAAAGAAGGAAAAGAGATTCATGCAATATGGTTGTGAAAGCACTGTAGTCCATCTTCCACTGCTTTCGATTCCCGACACTTCCAGTGGTTTGTTTTTCTTTTGGCATGAATCTGGAGCCTTTGTTTTGGATGTAGCCGAGCAGGACTTGTGTGAAAACATTGAGGTCGCGAGGTTGCTATCGACACCGCAGCGTTTAAGCTCCTCTCGCTGGGGAAACTGCCTCTAGATTACACATGATTTCAAAACCAGAACGACGTGCCAGTCACGGCAGGAGAGAGTGGTAAGCAAACACCCTTTGACGGAAGTGCTCACAGGATCCTCACACGCTTGATTGGACTCTAGATGAGGCGATGAGGGCCGGTTCCTAATTGCGTGATACCACTGATCCCTTGAGAGTGCCATTGGAGCTAGAATACACTCTTTACATGTTAACATTTTCATCTGGACTCTAGTGGTGTGCATCCGCAGGGACCGATGATAATAAAGCAATGTCTGGGGCGCATTATGCTAATATTTGCAAGTGTAGTGTATTAGTGCGATTAATTGTTTATTCATCTTCATTGGACCTCGCTGCTTTGCGCCAAAAAATGACCGAACTTCGAAGTAGTGTATATATGCACATCACACTCTACGGTCAAATATTTGAGTGTTCATTGATCTATTCCTGCAGTACTTTTGGGTTCCTCACACTCTTGTCTCTTTTGACCCCAAAAAATATTTTTGAAAAATGCAACGAAGAATTTAAACAGAGATGCTTGTCACAATGTCAATTACAGAATACCCTTTAGGTCTATTGCTGGTATGTCAAAAATGGATATTTCTAGGGCTGAAACAACAAATCGATAAAAACGCTAATTATCGATAATGGAAATCATCAACAATGAATTTCATGATTGATTAGTTGGATTACTGCGGAGAGCACGGAGAAGCTCCGTCAGTGAAAAACAATAGAGACGAGCTGAAGCGGGAAAAACACGACCCAAGTTGTTCACAAGAGCACTTCGTAAACGCTTCAAAAAAGATCATAATAAACACAGATTCATGAGGAGCGATTGCTGCGTCAGGTGCTTTGAAAGAGTCATTGTGCTGACTTGCATTTTACGGCTATTTATGTTTTGTAATGTGTACGTTATGAATTCAAAACCAGGCACACTCTCTCACGCTCTCTCACGCTCTCAAACGCTCTCACACATATCACACATATCACACCGATGTCTCAGAGGTCAAAGTGTGCTGGATTATAAAGTGCTTTAGTTGGTTTCTCCGAGTGCATAATACATTAAGCAACAACAATAATGTTAAAGCAAGAGTGAATTTGCCCTGTGTTTACAGATTACTGTACTATATTAAACTGTGTATAACGCTGAATATGATGTATAATAATACATTAATAATGTCTGATTTCACCAGTGAATTTATACCATGGCAAACATTATTTTACTGGATAAACAAACACACAGTTTGTATGTAATCAGTGATAATACTATTTTAAAACCCACAATATTCATTTAAATGACTTGATGTATGTATTCAGTGACAGTGATCAAGCATATGTATCTAACATGATTATGAATTTTTAAGCTGGGCAGAATTATTGATATTTAACTGATTGATAACGTGCCTGCGCAGTAGCCGAACAAGCCCAAAAATGTTAATTTTTTTTGTGTGATCTGAACCAAAGATGCACAAGTTATGATACCAGTGTTTTATATTTTACTGCGGATTTCTTTGATTTGGTTGTAGTCTTGACCAACAGTTGAGCAACATCAAAGATGGCCACTAATTGGACTGACTTGCCTTGAAAGGGACTTTGATCTGCATTCTTGGCTGATAATGTCGATACAGTATTGCGAGTGAAAATATTGCAATAGTTTGAAAAATCACCTGAACTCCAGGATCTGTCGTTCTCCTCACTTCCTGTCTACATCCTCTACTGATCATAGACACGAGAGCTCAGCCGTTGCCAGATGAGTCTCACTAACACCAATTACAATCATTCCAGCTAGTCTGACCTCCTGGAGCTGCTGTCAAACTGGATCAGGCAGCGGATCAAGCCTTCATACAGTCATCACGCAACCTGAGAACCTCTGCTCTACCTGATCCACCTCTGGAGCTCCAGGTGTTTCTCTCTCATCCTGATCTCAGACCTCCTCGCCCACTGGTCCTGGCACGAGTCTGAGCTGCAGGCTGTGGTGTTTGTTTTCTCTGGACCAACACAGAATTCAGAACACTTGCACCAGAGGTGGCTCTCATGTCCATCTGTTATTCAGAAAGGTGAAGATCTAATTTGACGAATGGTTCGAGAAAACGAGAAACTCGGCCAAGAGAGTGAATGATTGTACGTCATGCAGAGAATTATGGCGTGTTGGATGACAGAGAGCTTTATCTCGGGGAGAAGGGTAGTTCTCAAAGCATCTGTTTTGCTATTGGACATTTTTAAGGCAATACTACCAACAGAAGCAAGTCTTGAACTAGTTCCTTTCAACTGTTTCCTGTGACAGTTTATTGGTGTTTGTGCAAAAGCTCAAATTATTAAGTTCTGGGACACTACTCATCCCGCGCTGTTTGTGGACGGGGTGAGTCCTAGAGACGTATGATGTAATCTGCCATAGATTTACATTTATTGATGAAATCAAGTTATATCTAGAAAGCATAATATCACAGAGACTTGGGGGTACAGGACTCTTTTCACTTGGGCCAGTGCATCTTCTATTTTCTCCCCTTTTCTCCCCATTTGGAGAAGTCCTCGTGGTGGTGTAGTGACTGGCCTCAATCCGGGTGGTGGAGGACGAATCTCAGTTGCCTCCGCGTCTGAGACCGTCAATCCGCGCATCTTATCACCTGACTCGTTGAGCACGTTACCATGGAGGCGTAGCGCGTGTGGAGACTTCACGCTATTCTCCGCGGCATCCACGCACAACTCACCACACGCCCCACCGAGAGCGAGAACCACATTATAGTGACCACGAGGAGGTTACCCCATGTGACTCTACCCTCCCTAGCAACCGGCCCAATTTGGTTGCTAAGGAGACCTGGCTGGAGTCACTCAGCACGCCTTGGATTCAAACTCACGACTCCAGCGGTGATAGTCAGTGTCAATACTCGCTGAGATACCCAGACCCCATTGGCCAGTGCATCTTTAACTTGTAAACCATCTGTGCTTTTATTTTGACATTTGGAACACTCCCTGAAGTCCTGTAAGTGTGGATATGTAGGCTAGTTCACGTCTGGTGAAATGCTCCTCTGGTGCCGTTCTAAATGCAGTTTTAAGTGAACTAAACTATTGAGCTTCCGAGATGTTGTTTGTGTTTATCTCTCACATATTGTGCATTGCTCTGAGGGCTTAAATAGAAAATAGCCACAAGCGCATCATTAGCATGCATGTGCTGTATGTGTGTGTCAACGGAGCAGTGCAATTCACTAACGCACAGCGCATACATCCTACATCACATGACTATGAATTACATCCGAGTACATCCGAATAATTGTTTGTTATTTTCGTGCTTTATGGTTCTTGTATGTCTTCTTTGGAGCGTGACAGTAATGAACATGACTAACACACGGTACCGGATTTGGATCTAAAAACATCAGTGTCGGAGATCCAGGCATCAGATCAGTGCACCCCTAGTTTATTGTAAAGCATCTCTTGACTTTTCTCAGTTTCCATCTGTTTCCGTTGGTGACGAGGGAGTATGCTCGCTGTTGGCGACCATGCAAGTGTACTAGTTAGCAGCAGATCATCAAAGACTTCGGCTCTGCATCAGAGATTGATGCCAGTAAAGTCTCACTCTCTCATTTGAGATATCACTCTCTTGTAAACATGCTTCCTGTGGTTCGCTGCTATTTGACTCATTCTGTGTTAATTGCACTCTCGACGGCTGCAGGGACTCATTATTCAGTGGCTCGTATGGCACATTATCACATGTGTGGTGTATTTAATTACCATGTTGTATGCCATCTCTCACACTCACCGAGGAGACTCATTCCACTGGAGTTCAGCTCATCTTCATGTGTGTAGACACATTCATGCTCACGGGTTGGACGGTGTATGTTTCTCAGCGAGATACGACCGCCTAGAGTTTGAATGAAGTGGGCTTTGCCATGAATGACTGCAGGAGGAATTGTGTAACTGCCTTGGTCATTTGTGTGCACGTGTTTGTTGTTTTCTTGCCTTTTGGGCTCTATTGGGCATGTTGGGCGGTTTGATGCAAGCATCATGGGCTCAGTATGTGACTGTTCCTCCAGAGTGAATCCGGCCCGTCACCTTTGACTCTCCCAGCGTGGATGTATGCTTTTATTAGGCTCTGCTCAAGCACATAGAGATATTCCCAGAGCCAGGCCTATTCAAAAAGAAAGTCACTGTGTCATTGTTTTGTGAAATATTGGAAAGCATGTTTTTTTTAACATGACACTTCTACGGTGTTTTTGTCTATCTAATGGTCTTGTTATGATCCTAAGGGCAGCCCTACAAAAGAAAAACTGATAAATTCACAAAACATAAATAGGTGGATGCAAAATCCCTCGCGCACCCCCATCAGGCTGATTGGGGACCGGCGTGCATCGTTCCAGCCCGGCCCCGCCCTCCTCTGCTCTACATTGATTATACATAAAAATATATAATCGTGGCATGCTGAGTCACCTGTATTTTATCAGAATTTGCTGCTTGGTAGAAATATTTCTCATGACAAAAAAACATGAAAGTCATAAACAGATATTTTATTTAGACTGTCTATGAGTATTGTATATGTACAGCTTCATTGTTCCATTTGACCCAGCTGTTGAAGCCGTCACACTGGGAGTACACTCACATTCTGTTGATCATCTGTGTCTTTAAGCACGCTTTACTTATTTTCCTTTTTTAACGGTACTTAAATGGTGTCTCCATCTGCACACAGTTCTTATGTATGAACAGGAGCGGGTGTTTACTCTTCTTTGCCCTTCACATGCTGGCATGGAGCTACATGGAAGTGTTTCTATTGAGGATTGATTTGGTTTTGGTGAAGGATGTGGTGCATGTCAAGACAGAGCAGAAGTTCAATCAGTGTTTCTCTCTTTCAGTCCAGTCAAACCCTCCATGAATCTGAAGAAACGAAAGACCTTGATGAGGTGAAAGAGTAAAAGTAGATTTCTGAAGAATATGTGTCTGGTGCTTGATGCTAGCGCCAAGGTGTTGCTATGCATTTGTCTGAGTAGTTATTAGCACATTTCTGTGCAGTTGCTAGGGTGTTTTTGGTGGTTGCTATGGTTTTGCCGACCCAAAGTAAGAATACAGTAAGAATTTAAGATTTTAAATGTTTTTTTTATCCTGAAGTCTTGATGTTGATTAAAGCAATGTTCATGGATATGTGATCCATCTTTTGAGAATACTTCAGTCACAAACTCTTTCTTTTCTTCATCACACAGCCGTGCTATCAAAACCAACCAGGACCTTCTCCCCGAAACGCCTTGGATCAACATCTTGTACGATGACTTCTGGGGGACGCTTCTCACCCACAGCGGCAGCCACAAGTCGTACCGGCCGCTCTGCACGCTGTCCTTCCGCCTGAACTATGCCCTGAGCGGCCTGAACCCCTGGAGCTATCACCTGATCAACGTGCTCCTCCACTGCGCCGCCACCGCGCTCTTCTCCAGCTTCTCCGGCCTGCTGCTGGGGTCGAGCCGCTGGAGCCTGCTGGCCGGGCTTCTCTTCGCCGCTCACCCCATACACACCGAGGCTGTGGCGGGCATCGTGGGTCGGGCCGATGTGGGAGCAGCTCTTTTCTTCCTCTTGGCCCTGCACTGTTACATGCGTTACTGCACCCTGAGGACGAGTGGTGGGCACGGGCGGAGCTGGGCATGGTTATTGGGCACGTTGGCGTGTGCTTCCTGCAGCATGCTGTGGAAGGAGCAGGGCGTGACGGTACTCGCTGTGGCGGCCGTGTACGACGTGTTTGTCTTCCATCGGCTGAAGTTGCAGCAGGTTCCCGCACTCTTCCGAAAGGTAAACCGCACTTTCCACCATTACTGCAGATGTGTAGAAGCTGGGCGATCCGGAACCACTGATTTTGTTTTTCTATAAAACACTACAAAAACCCAAGAGCAGAGGATCAAATACAACTGCTGTTTGTTTGCTGTATTTACACACTTCTGACAAAGATCCGTTTGTGTTTTCACATGACTGTAATTACGTTAAAGTTTCTGCAGCTCATCAAATGTCTGTTACATTATTATTTGTTCACCGCAGATTTGGGTTTGCTGACCGGCAGCTACTTAAATATCAATGACCCGTTGTGCCCTCTCAAATGACCATTCATGACCCGTTGTGCCCTCTCAAACGACCGCTCATCCGGACCCGACATGGGTGAAATCTGCCCCTGTAAACTCCTGCTTTTAATGAACAACATTTCCTCAACTGTACAGTTAATAAACTGGAAAAGACCGGCTAACGCTCTCTTGAATTCTTTTATTAATGTGCAGAGAGCAGTTATAACACATGGTCTGTTATAGACGTGTAATAATGCTGATGCTTTGTGTTTAGATAAGAAGTGTAATTAGTGCAGTGTGTGTGTGCGTAAGTGCGTGCGTGCATGCGTGCGTGCGTGCGTGTGTGTGTGTGCGCATGTGTGTGTGCGTGTGCGCAGGTGTGTGCGCATGTGTGTGAGAGTGTGTGTGCGAGTGTGTGTGTGTGTGTGTGTGTGTGTGCGCGAGTGTGCAAGTGTGTGCGTGTTCTTCAGTGTATTTGTAGTGTTCTGTGTATCAGGTCAAACTCCGCTCGTGTCGGCTTGTCAAGAGTGTTTACCATCGACCGTCAAAACACTGTAAGTTTTGTGACCTCCAGCCAATCAGCATAAATTGAACGTGACGTGTGCTTGAATGTGACTCTGGATCGGAAAGGCCTTGAGACACATTGAAAAAAAAATGTCGTCTTCAGTGAATATCACTAAAACTGTCTAAAAAAAAATAAATAATAATATTTTGTGTAAGCTGCAGTGTGTCATTTCTTTGCACATGTGCTATTTAAACAAATCTCACAAATAATATTCCCTTTCCCAAACAGTTCCTCCTCATCGTCCATTGGGCAGACAAACAGTTAGTCCCGCCCTCAAACTCACACTATTGGTTGATTCGGTGTTGTTTTGACGATCGGGACACTGGTCAGGGTGTAATGATACAGTCCTACAGTCATGAGACATCAGGACCTTTTCAAATTGTGATTTTTTTTATTTTTTTTTTTGACTAGAAAAGTCCTGCAAATTTCCATCAATTTTCTAGATAATGCTTTTGTTAAGAGTAAAACTTGCTTTAAGTCAGTTCTTGTTAATGATTAGTTTGAAATGGTTCACAAGTCAGACTGAATTCATTATTGAATCTGTCTAACAAACATCTGCCCGTCATTCTGGAGATGAAACCGCTTCCTGCATCTCATAGTCTGAAGACTGAGACGAGAAACATTTAGATGTAAGAGCACATCTGTCAGCGTGACATAATGATCACGCATGTAAATGTGTCTGTGCACAGCACTTACGGTGTCATCCGTCTCTACACGTGCCTTAACGTGAGACATTGTATGGTCCGTGCATATTAAATGTGTGTGTGCATCAGAGTGATCTGTGACTGTACATTGGACTGTTTATCTGATGTGTGGCGTTCATTACATCATCTCGGAGCTGTTATATTAATTATAAATCATAAACTGTAAGTGAATGTCGTCTGTGCAGCTGCTTCAGACTGAAGGCGATTGATTATAGAGATTGAAGTGCATTAAACTCAGTTAAAACGGCTGTGATGCGCTCAGGGCTTTTAAACTAAATTAAAGTGTTTTTTGAGAGTACTCTGTTTAATTCTAATCTCGTACATTATTCCAGCCTGATCTCATGAACTCTACGTGACTGTGGCAACATTTCTGCAAAACAAAATCACATGCTTCATTACACGTTTGGCTGCAGTTTCCCAGTGAAATGTCCAGCGGGGGGCATCAAAAGCGAGTGAAATGGTTTCATCATCAGACTAGGTTTTTAAGGTGAATATTAGATGTAGTGTTAATTTTGTCACCTATTTTTAATTTAGTCTTAGTCTTAGTCTTATGCCAAATGTCCTTGTTAGTTTTAGTCATATTTAGTCATTCACATATCTTTTTTTGTTAGTCAAGTTTTAGTCGACTAAAAGTCTCGTCATTTTAGTCTAGTTTTAGTCAAAAGAAAACTCAACATATCTTAGTCAAGTTTCAAAACATTTTAGTCTTTTTTTAAATAAATTATTTCTGAGATTAATTCTGAGATAACCATTTCAGTCAAATAATGTTTCACACATCTCAAATATTGGTTAAATGTCATAATTACCTGACAAAATACACTTGTTGAATGATTTGTTGAATTCACTTTGTTAAACGTGTCTGGTTTTCTGATTTAAGAGACACATTCACAAATGATGAACTTGTTCTGAAGAGTATTTTATTAAGCAAATAAGTTACATAAAATATATATAACCTGCATAATGTATGTGCCACAACACCATAGCTAACTAATTAATTTACAGCGTAGATGCCTAAAATCAGCATTAGCTTATGAGACGTATATTTAAGTTAACTTCCCTGAATGTGTGGGTGGTTAGCCTTTAGATGTCGCTTAAGGTTGGTGGTGTTTTTCCCGGTATTGTTTATCCGCAGTGCTTCCCGTCAGTTATAATGACACATTCTGACTTTTTGTCAATATCATTGTACCTAAAATGCGACCAAATATCGAGCCTCTTCCTTCCACCTAGCATGTCGTCGGCGCTCGTCGCGTGTTCGCCACTGTCTATGATTGTTGTGTTCTTGCTCCATGTAGTTTCGTGTTGCAGCCACAGGAGTATGAGACCTGTAACCGTTACTAGAGCAACAGCGCGAACTCATTCGGAATATTTTGAAGGCGTAACGGCTGAATATTCTATCTCATGGTGAAAAAGTAGAGACGATTGCATACGAAAATGAAGAGAGATTTTATCTTAGTTTTTATTTTATGCAAAACATTTTAGTCTCGTCTTTTTTCGTCAACAATAATGCATGTTAATTTAGTCTTAGTCAGCGTTTTTGGACATTGGTGCGGTCTCGTTATCGTCTCGTCTTAGTCATGGAAAAAAAGGTCGTTGACGAACATATTTAGTCTCGTCTCGTCTGACGAAATTAACACTAATTAGATGAAGGTTTTAATGAGTAAAATTTACTTTCCTAACCTAAAACTTTAACCTAAACCTGACCAATAGTGATCTGAAATCAAATGTAACATGAAATAAATTTTCTGAAGCAACCGCGTCATGTTTTGTCGCTTCTATGACACTTTTCTCTGGCGTTTCGGCTTGTGTTTGTCTGGTCTCCGTGATCATATCATATGACATAAAGCACATGTGCATGATCAACTCATTGTTTTACTGTATTTAATTTCATCTTTATTTAACCAAGTCGCTTGAGAACATTCATATTTATAATAACAGCCTGAAGGAACCTCCTGAACACCAACAATATCATCAGAAATATCCACAAAGCACAGCTGCTAACTGAACACGTCCTTCTTGACAAATGTCCCAAACATTTAAAGGGATTATCGATAATGATTCTTAATCGTTTTGATCCATTTTCAGTCATTTCTGCAAATTATTGGAATCTGTCAGAGCAAAATGAAGAGCAGAACGTCCATAAACACTTTTACTCTTGGGACATGGGAATGATACAGTGGCATGAATATCAGCGATGTGACATTGTAGCGTATCTCAAACATCAGCCGCTTCTGTAAATAAACATAAAACACTGCAGTTCATGAAGATGCTGTCTCACATTTACACATGCTCACGTGAGTTTCACTTTAAAAACCCTTCTGTGCTCACAGCCAATCAGAGTCAGTCGAGCACCTGTCGAGGTGTTTTACATTCATATTTGTTTACTGTAACATCTGCTCAAAATACTGCATAATTTAAGCCGTTCTGTTCCTATTTTAATCTTTAACTTTATGTGAATGTATACCTGCATTACCATGAATGTAGATTTTAACATCTGTACTCATTACTGCTCTGAGCTATAACTGTGTGTTTATCTTTATTTGGAAAAATGCACTTTTATGAGTGGAACAGATTATTACTCCTTTTCAGTAACAGATACTGAAGTTAAACACTATTAGCACAACATGTTTGGCACATACACACACTCTCTCTCTCACACACACACACACACAGAGACACACATGCTCTCACACACACACAGAGACACACACACACACTCTCACACTCTCTCTCTCTCTCACACACACACACACACACACACACACCCTCTCTCTCTCTCACACACACACACAGACACACACAGAGACACACACAGAGACACACACACACTCTCACACACACACACACACACTCACACACTTTGTGCTGTAAAGAGTCTCCAGAGGTCTTGGCATTTGTACAGTTTTCCCGAGTGAACACAGTGTTGTTAAAGATCATTGGGACACAATCATCAAACACACAGATGACTGTTGTTTATTTGTAGTCATGTGATGAACTGTAGTTTAATATGTAATGTCAGGCGTCAGTTGTTTGCAGTTCAGCCAATCATCATAGAGGATAAATGCTGGGAACAATATGTGTTGTGAAATACAGGTCAGGAGCTTCAGTTAATGTTCACATCAACCATCAGAATGGGGAAGCATGTGATCTCAGTGATTTGGGTTGTTGGTGTCAGACGGGCTGGTTTGAGTATTTCTGGGATTTTCACACACAAAAGCCTCTAGAATTTACTCAGAATGGCGCCAAAAACACAAAACATCCCGTGAGGTGCAGTTATGTGTATGAAACACTTGTTAATGAGATCAACAGAGAATGGACAGACTGGTGTGAACTGACAAAGTCTTCAGTAACGCAGATAACCCCTCTGTACAGTTGTGGCTATTCTGAGATGCGGGTTGGTGCTGTTTTGTTGGCACGAGGGGGACCTACACAATATCTGACAGCTGCTGATGGATGTTTATTACTCACATTAGCTGAAGATACATGACTCCTGTTATTAACATTTCCACTGTAATTCCTCACTCTCTAATTATCAATTAGTGTTCTGTTCCGCTGATGCGCCGCTCATTAAATGATGCACAACATCTGGAGGTTGAAACTCAGACAGTGAGCTTGTTTACAAGAGACTTGAAATAATCAAGTAATTCTCTGTTTTTAATGTCAGAGCATGAAGAGACGTTCATACAACACATGCAGAATCATTACCTGAGCCGGTAAACCTTCCAGTGCAAGAGAATGCAACCATATATACATACAAACATGTACATTTAAACACATGTAGTGACATCACAGATCATAAAGAGAAAAATATAACAATGTTGGAATGTTTCATGTGCAGATATACGGTCACGCGCTGGTATACGGTCACGCGCAGGTATACGGTCACGCGCAGGTATACGGTCACGCGCTGGTATACGGTCACGCGCTGATATACGGTCATGCGCTGGTATACGGTCATGCGCTGATATACGGTCATGCGCTGGTATATGTGTGTGTGAGCGCGTGTGTGTGTGTGTGTGTGTGTGTGTGTGTGTGTAAGAGTGTGTGTGTGTGTGTGTGTGTAAGAGTGTGTGTGAGTGTGTGTGTGAGTGTGTGTAACTGCAGGTATTTCAGTGGCTACTTTGTGTGTAATATATTAGTGCTCAAGATGTCGTCTTTCTGCTGACTCGGCTGAAATAAACATTTATAAAGAAAGCAAACCTGAGGCCAAACTCATTTCATCTTCATCGTGCTGATCTGCTCTGTGCTTTCCACAGTTATTCTCTTTATTTGTCAAATATAAAGTTTCATATTCACACAGAGCTGATCATGAGCTGTGCTCGAGTCTGTACCTGCTATCCAAACATTATTACTCTCTTATGAAAAATATGTCCATATCTGAATCATTTCTGACTATTAGAAGTGCGCGCTTTATTTTCTGTCACGCCACAAAGATCACATTCACCTTGAGATTTCAGAAGTGTGTTTGCGTTTGATTTGGAAGTTTGTTACACTTGGCAGATCAGTCACGATCAGTTTATTTCGACATTGCTGTTTGAGCCGTGATGATTACTGAGGGACTGTGCTGGCACGAACACTGGCACGAACACTGGCACGGACACTGGCATCTCCTCAGGTAATAATATGTCAAACAAAGATCATTTGTTCCGCTTTATTTACCTGTATTTTGTCCCTCATAATACATTGAGACTAGAATCATATTTAATGTCTATCTTTCGTGTGAACGAGTGAACATTACTGTATTATGACTGCACATGTAAATGTGTTTTTAGGATGAGGGTATTTCACATTCACGTAATCAGGATGGGGCATGTTGTCACGTGTGTTTAATTCAGAGATACATGTATTTACAGTTCAGAATTATAATGTTTATTAAACTCATGACACCGTCAGTCATCTTCAGCAGACACATGCGCTTGACTTACAAACGGTTTGGAACAACACGAGGGTGAGAAAGTGTGTGAATTATCCCTGTAACACGGATCGTTGAGGTCCGACTCTGTTTCTCGTCCAAAATCAACACATGCATGCTGAACGCTGCAGCGGCTCTACAGGGAACGTTACAATATTCTCCCTCTTACTGAACACAATTCAAACACTTCATAAATGAAATCATTCCCGTGCTGCTGTGAGTATGATGGATGTGTGAGGACACATCTCGCTTAATTGTTGAAGTGTGTACGGGACGCAGATGATGAATGCAGCGTTACCTCGTATCATGACCGGCTGAGACGGGCTCTGAAATCATTTAAAGGGCTGATTCTCCCAAAAATAACAATTCTGTCTTCATTTATCCCCCTCATGTCGTTCCAAACCTGTGAGTTTCTTGTGCATGTGGAACACAAGCGGAGATGCAGAATGTTTGTCTCCGTTAATCACTTTCACTTCGTGTTTACAAGCACTTAAGAAACGGATTATTCCAGGATTTGGTTCTGAAACATGTAACGGTGATTTAAGGAACTGCAGAAGGAATTGAGCATTTCTGGGAATACTGTGGGAAACGCATATACATTATAAACTACACCCATATATACACACACCAGTGTAAAATATCGACTGTCCCTCTCATTCACGTATATGTGTCCTGCATCGAGGGAATCCAGGAGTTTGACGTAAGAGGAACACCCCACTATTGCAGCGCACGTCACGAGGCTGTGAAGAAAGTTGCTTACTGACGGAGCTCGATGTATACGGGAGAGTTCAGTGCTTAAACGCTGCATGTAAACAGGAACACTGAACAATAAACAGATTTCTGGTGTCCATTAAACATTGTCACTGTATGTGAAAAACATGCTGTAACACAGTTCATTTTCATGGGCAAGGAAGAGGCGAGAAACCGGCTTGACATATAAACTAAAGGTTTAATGGAGAACTCAAAAGACAAACACATAAGAGGACGGACATGTCCGTAATTGAGCTCTCTCTCTCGATCGCCGTCTGCGAGTGGCCTTTATCCCTCTTGACGGCTTAATTAGCCTAATACGGGACCAGGCGTGCTTAATCACGCGCCGGTCCCGCCCTCCACCGTGCCACATTCCTCCCCCGTTCTTTCAGGCTGGGGACCCCCGGCCTGACGTACATCCCCCGGGGGGGGGGGCGCCTCCCGCGCGGTCTGCCGGCAGGTCATCCCCATCAACCTGGACGAGGGAGGGGGCAAAGGGAGGGAAACAAAAAACCAACAATTAAAAATGGGGGGGAGGGTTCCTGCACTGGGCAGTACCTCCCCTCCCACAAACACCATCATTTAAAAAAGAGGGAGGGGCAAGGGGAGGGAAACAACAATTAAAAATAGGGGGGGAGGTTCCTGCACTGGGCGGTACCTCCCCTCCCACGAACACCAGAATTTAAAAAAGAGGGAAAAGGCCAACACAGAGCGGTAGCGAGAGAGAGAGGAGAGAGAGATTAAAGGAAAGAAAAAAACTTACTCGCCGGTTCTCTGATACGCCGTAGCTCGTTCCTCAGCCACTCCCCCACCCTCTACCGAACGGCAGCCGCGCCTCTCCAGGCAGATCCGAGGCAGTCCTCAGCCCCTGGCGGACGGAACGCCCCGCCGCGTTCTCGGGGAGCCGAAGGGGACTCCCCCGCCCCTGGCAGCGGTTCTCCCGCTCCAGGCGGTCGGTCGCGATCCCCCTTCCCGCTCGCAGACGGCGGTCTTCCCTCGACTCCTCCGCGTTTCAGCGGCTGGTAGGGGCATCCTCCGCCCCTGGCAGCGGCCCTGACCGCTCCAGGCGGTCGGCTATAGGAGCCCCTTCTCCCCTCGTGGTCGGCGGCCGTTCCTCCGAGTCCAGGCGGCTGGGCTCCTCGTCCCCCGGCAGATGGCCGCGGCTGCTTCTTTGTGCTAGTGGCGAGAACTCCGCTACGGCGTATCCCTCTTCCTTCCCGGGCTTTCGGCACCAATGTAACACAGTTCATTTTCATGGGCAAGGAAGAGGCGAGAAACCGGCTTGACATATAAACTAAAGGTTTAATGGAGAACTCAAAAGACAAACACATAAGATAACGGACGTCCGTAATTGAGCTCTCTCTCTCTCGATCGCCGTCTGCAAGTGGCCTTTATCCCTCTTGACGGCTTAATTAGCCTAATACGGGACCGGGCGTACGTAATCACGCGCCGGTCCCGCCCTCCACCGTGCCACACATGCATTGAATGTAAATGATGACCAATGCTGCCGAACAGTTTTAACTGAACTTTCCTTTAAACGGTTTGCATTCTTTCTTCTGAGTTTGCTGGGAAATGCATATGGCGGATTCTTGTTAACCGTTGCAATGCTGAACGTTTATTTCATGCATATTAAATAACTCTTAAGATGCAAACTGATTGCTCATTAAAGCTGTTTGTGTTCCAAATTGTTCTCAATTTTCTTACTGACTGATGATTTTTTTTTTTTTTTTCTTTCTTTTCATTTCACATTTAAAGCAGTTGAATCTCTTTGTTACATTTATCAATCATTGCTTTGGTTTACAAATAAGACCTGGTCCAGACTTGAGCTCAATGTTTGAAAATCCAAAACCATCCAGAAAAACACATTTTATCTGATACTTTTTATTAAAATATGTGTATTTGCTGTTGCTCCTTCTGCTGAATAAAAGCTAGCAGGTCTCCCGGTCTGACCAGCTGTCTTCCAAAACCCTCTAAAACCAGTAAACAGTCCGGCCTGACCTGCTGTCTTCCAAAACCCTCTAAAACCAGTAAACAGTCCGGCCTGACCAGCTGTTCTTCCAAAACCCTCTAAAACCAGTAAACAGTCTGGCCTGACCAGCTGTCTTCCAAAACCCTCTAAAACCAGTAAACAGTCCGGCCTGACCTGCTGTCTTCCAAAACCCTCTAAAACCAGTAAACAGTCCAGCCTGACCAGCTGTCTTCCAAAACCCTCTACAACCAGTAAACAGTCCGGCCTGACCAGCTGTCTTCCAAAACCCTCTAAAACCAGTAAACAGTCCGGCCTGACCAGCTGTCTTCCAAAACCCTCTAAAACCAGTAAACAGTCCGGCCTGACCAGCTGTCTTCCAAAACCCTCTAAACCCAGTAAACAGTCCGGCCTGACCAGCTGACCTCTAACACCAGTAAACAGTCTGGACTGTCCAGGCTGGGAGACCTGTTAGGACTAACACACCAGCAGTTTCATCATGTTCCGGTGACACAATATGACCAGCAGCAGGTTCATGTTCCTGTCAGTTCTCTCATCTACAGTGTGTTCTCTTTGTGTTTTTCAGAAGAAGAATCTGCCGCTGCTGTCGAGTGTGTTTGTGTTGGGCTGTTGGGGAATCTGTCTCCTGGCCGGTCGTCTCTACTGGATGGGCAACAAACCTCCAAACTTCTCCAACTCGGACAACCCTGCGGCAGACTGCCCCTGTTTCCTGTCCAGGACTCTCACCTTCTTCTACCTGCCGGCTGTGAACGTTTGGCTCCTCCTCTGCCCTGACATGCTGAGTTTCGATTGGTCGATGGATGCTCTGCCACTTGTGAGGAGCGTTGCTGATTGGAGGAACCTCCACACCGTTGCCTTCTACGGCTCGCTGCTGGCGCTGGCATGGTTCGGACTCCGCAGCAGCCCAACCAAAGGCAAGGAGACCAACGGGAAAGTCCATCATGTAGCAAACGGGAAATCCACAAACGGTCACAGCTGTTCCTCTGATCACGAACACTCGACTCTTTATTCAAACGGAACTAATGGTACTGTAAAACACCATGTGTCGTCTTTACCCACCACTGAGAGTCTGGTGCTGTTCTCATTGGGTCTGCTGGCCGTTCCCTTCATCCCAGCCACCAACCTCTTCTTCTACGTGGGCTTTGTGGTGGCTGAGCGAGTGCTCTACATCCCCAGTATGGGCTTCTGTCTGCTGGTAGCAGTGGGGATGAGATCTTCATATGTCAGACTGAGGAGGAAGTCCTCCAGAACACTCCTGATGGGCTCCTGTGCTGCTCTGGTGCTTCTGTTTGGGATGAAGACGGTTCTGAGGAATCATGACTGGCACAACGAGGAGATGTTGTACAGGTCAGGGATATCTGTGAACCCTGCGAAAGGTAATTCAACATACTTTCATTCAAACGTTCAACCTCACACTGAATGTGTCCTAATGGTTTACAGCACTGGGCAATATATGGATTATTTACAGTATATACAGAATCATTTTCATGGCGATATAAATGCATGTAATGTTGGATTCAGTGCATTTGTATGTGGACTTCAAGTTTCCTGGTTTAATAGTGTTTATGGTTTAATAGTGTTTATGGTTTAATAGTTTTTATGTTTGAATAGTGTTTTTGGTTTAATAGTGTTTATGTTTAATAGTGTTTAAGTTTAATAGTGTTTATGGTTTAATAGTGTTTATGGTTTAATAGTGTTTAAGTTTAATAGCGCTTATGGTTTAATAGTGTTTATGGTTTAATAGTGTTTATGGTTTAATAGCGTTTATGGTTTAATAGCGTTTATGGTTTAATAGTGTTTATGGTTTAATAGTTTTTATGTTTTAATAGCGTTTATGGTTTAATAGCGTTTAAGTTTAATAGTGTTTATGGTTTAATAGTGTTTAAGTTTAATAGCGTTTATGGTTTAATAGTGTTTAAGTTTAATAGTGTTTATGGTTTAATAGCGTTTAGTTTAATAGTGTTTATGGTTTAATAGCGTTTATGGTTTAATAGCATTTATGGTTTAATAGCATTTAGTTTAATAGTGTTTATGGTTTAATAGTGTTTATGGTTTAATAGCGTTTTTGGTTTAATAGTGTTTAAGTTTAATAGTGTTTTTGGTTTGATAGTGTTTTTGGTTTAATAGTGTTTATGGTTTAATAGTGTTTAAGTTTAATAGTGTTTAGTTTAATAGTGTTTATGGTTTAATAGCGTTTAAGTTTAATAGTATTTATGGTTTAATAGTGTTTAAGTTTAATAGTGTTTATGGTTTAATAGTGTTTATGGTTTAATAGTGTTTAAGTTTAATAGTGTTTAAGTTTAATAGCGTTTATGGTTTAATAGCGTTTATGGTTTAATAGCGTTTAAGTTTAATAGCGTTTATGGTTTAATAGCGTTTAGTTTAATAGTGTTTATGGTTTAATAGTGTTTATGGTTTAATAGTGTTTAAGTTTAATAGTGTTTATGGTTTAATAGTGTTTAGTTTAATAGTGTTTATGGTTTAATAGCGTTTAAGTTTAATAGTAATTAAGTTTAATAGCGTTTATAGTTCAATAGCGTTTATGGTTTAATAGCATTTATGGTTCAATAGCGTTTATGGTTTAATAGTGTTTAAGTTTAATAGTGTTTATGGTTTAATAGCGTTTATGGTTTAATAGCGTTTAAGTTTAATAGCGTTTATGGTTTAATAGCGTTTAGTTTAATAGTGTTTATGGTTTAATAGTGTTTATGGTTTAATAGTGTTTATGGTTTAATAGTGTTTAAGTTTAATAGTGTTTATGGTTTAATAGTGTTTATGGTTTAATAGTGTTTAAGTTTAATAGTGTTTATGGTTTAATAGTGTTTAGTTTAATAGTGTTTATGGTTTAATAGCGTTTAAGTTTAATAGTAATTAAGTTTAATAGCGTTTATAGTTCAATAGCGTTTATGGTTTAATAGCATTTATGGTTCAATAGCGTTTATGGTTTAATGGTGTTTAAGTTTAATAGTGTTTAAGTTTAATAGCGTTTAAGTTTAATAGCGTTTATGGTTTAATAGTGTTTATGGTTTAATAGTGTTTAAGTTTAATAGCGTTTATGGTTTAATAGCGTTTATGGTTTAATAGTGTTTATGCTTTAATAGTGTTTATGGTTTAATAGTGTTTAAGTTTAATAGGTTTACAGTTTAGTTGTTAAAAGATCGTTAGAGATGACATGTTTTATTCTTTGCTGTAATCTCTCATGGAATTCTCTCTGGGGCATTTTTCTCCTTTAAAATGTTTTAGTAAATTAAGTATTAAGACTGGGTAAAAATATTATTGTTCCAATGCACTGTCATCTTGATTTGATTTACCTCGATATGGATTCTTAAATCGCAATCCTCGATCTTTCACTCAATGCACAATCCTCCAATACAATGAGAGGAAATCACTCACAATTGCAACCAAATTTCTCACTGTGACTAAAAATATCCGTGATTCTGCCATGGCTGGGAACAGTTCTGATTTCACTCAGCAGTGATTGAATAGTGGTGAAGAAGCAGCGAGATCCACACAATCCATTTATCCTTTCTGTTCTCTACAGTCAGTTATTGATCAAAAACAACAACAAGTAAACATTTAATTCCAATCATGCATCGCACAGATGAGGTCTAGTCCTCTCTCATTAACATGCGCTCTTTACAGAACTGCTGGTTTTCTTAAAGAGACAGTACAGCTATTAGCACATTTTCAACAAATCAATGTAAATACTTGTAAATAGTAGAAATTCTACAATTAAACAATACAAATTTAACCAAATGTAATATATGCAATATAATATCATATTTATTGATGAAATACATCGATCTATATATTTTTAAAAAGCTAAAATGTGACCAAAATTTTTAAAAACTTATAAAATCTAATTAGTAAAACAAATAATTTTGTTAATATTTGTTAATAGCTGGGAGAAAATGTATTTTATATATAAGAAAACAAATATACCCATGAAATTGATATCCATTCAAAATCAGGACCAAATCGAGAGTTTGTGAATTGAAATCGAATCAGGAAATCTGTATCTTAACCCAGCCGTTGTAAACACTATGTGTTATCGTGTTGGTGCATGCAAACAAAAATGATTAAATAACTTGCTCATTTGGTGAAGAACAGCAGTGTGGAAAATGCGTATTAGTTATTATCTTAAATATATATATATATATACTTGTCAGTGTGCTTGAAAGTCTGTTCCTGGAGAGAAAATAAAGTTATAAGGAATTTCAGAGCAAGATATTTGAATATATTTATGATATATGTGTATATATCATGTATCATTAATTCTGAAATGCCGTTTCCCATGAACATTATTACATGTTCTCAGATCACACTATGGGGGTATTTACACTTTGTCACGTCATGTGCTTTACTGATCAGATTTCTGTCCCATCATGAGAAGACCACGTTTAAATGCCCTCCGAGAATAATATGAGATGATATAAATCCTCCAGAGGTTTGAAGTTCCTTTTGAAGTGTAAATGTGTCTGTTCTTTACGCCACACGAACAACGCCACGTCAGCAAATGAAAACAGCGAAACATAACGGCGGATACTGGGCTTGCATGGCATCTTTTATCACATATTTGTGATACAAATATTTATAGGCAGTAAATTCTAAAATCACCTAGAATATGAATGAAATTTATTGCAATCTATTGTAATCTGTTCCATATTATGACTCACTGAATCGATGTATTGTGTTGCTGAACTGATTGAATCATCTATTAAAGATGTATTAGTCTTTAGATTCATTAATGAAGCCCGACTGCATCAGTATGATGTGTGATGTCCATCTCACAGCACTGATATATTGTGCATGAGGAATCTCTACGATTGCATTATTATAACGTCATTGTTTCCCGCTTGTTTGTAACCAGATTTAAACATTTATCCAACAAACAAAAATCAGACCAAACTGAGACTTGCATTATTAGTAACATCAATACAAATGTTGAGGAATAGTTCTGAAAATACTACTATTTAACCTTCATAATATGTGATTTTTTTTTATCAGCGTGGGGTAACCTGGGAAACGTCCTGAAAAACCAAGGGAAGGTGTCGGAGGCGGAGCAAGCGTACAGGAACGCTCTGTACTACCGAAGGAACATGGCTGACATGCTGTATAACCTGTGAGTGAACCAACTTCCTGTCTGCGGCAGACTCTTTCGATCTGTCTCCAGAGAGACTACCCACAATTCACCTGTGACCCCCTCGTGAACCCTCAGCATCAGCAATCTTTTGCAATCAAACAAAGCTGAAGTGTGTAAATGTTTTAGATGTTGAAGTACTTTCTTGTGCCCGTTTAAGAAGTCTAAGGAAACCGTTTGTGCGTTGGTTGCCAGCAGAACACTGTAAATATTGCAGTGCTATCAAAACATTGCTCTGTTTGTTTGAGCACCAGAACGAACATTGGCTCAGCCAATGGCATGAGTTTGGGGTGGAGCTATTTTTTTTTTAATTTTTTAGTCAGTATAATGAGTTTGGGTAGAGATATGTGTTTGTTTTTTTTGTTTTTTGTTTTTCAGCAAATGGCAGGTTGGGGGCGTGTTCAGGACATGGTGCAGAAATGACACACTTCAGTTTTAAATATCATTTGATATAATTAAGTCATAAATGTGAATATAATGGTGATTTATTCCGATGTCGCTCATGTGGATTTTAATGAATGGTGTGGCAGTGTTCTGTAACTGTTCCTTTGGTTTGCAGCGGTCTGTTGCTGCAGGAGAACAACAGATTCTCAGAGGCGCTTCATTTCTATAAACTGGCCATCGGGAGCAGACCCACTCTGGCCGGTGAGTACAGTAACAGTCCTGAAACAAAAACAGATCCAGATCCTTTCAGACTGTCCGGTCATGCATTTGCTCATGAAGTTTTCTGGTAGAATTTCTCATGTTGTTTTAAGTGTCATGGGGGGGCATTATTGCTGATCTGCCCAAGATGCTAATAAAAGATGAGCATTTGTTTGTATGTGTATATGAGGGATGTGCAGCATGTTTGTCCTGTGGAGGGTTAGGTTGCATTAGGCTCTGATTGACAGGTTTGAGGGAGATGATGTAATGATGATGAGTGAACAGGAGCAGCAGGGCAAGTGTGTTGTTGAAAGCTGTTGTAATGACACGACATTAAATCCTTTCACTGAGATGTTGTGTGTCTAAATCCAGCTGTCAGTATAAATATTACAGCTCAGGAAAAATATAAATCAATCTGATTAGTTCAATGTTTGACAACTAGTGAACGTGCATAAACTTTTTAATGAGAAGTTTGATAACTTTTAACATGCATATTGCTCATTAATTAAGGAATAGGCCTATTGTTGCTAAAATAAAAAAAATCAATGCATCACTGCAGTAACATTAAAAATGAAACAGTTTAGACAAAAGGTGATTAAATATTAATCAGGGTGAAAAACTTAAAAGAAACGCAGCACCTAAAATATACACTGTCCTTTATAAAAGCATATACATTTTCATAAAGTCCTGACATGATCAAATAAAAAGATACACACATGCAAGCACACACTTACACGCATTCATACACACATGCACGTGCACACACACACACACATGTGCCAACGCACGCACACACATTCACACACGCACTTGCACACACACACACACATGCACGCACACACATGCAAGCACACACTTACACGCATTCATACACACGTGCACACACACATGCAAGCACACACATACACGCATTCATACACACACATGCACACACATACACACGCACCTGCACACACACACACGCACGCACACACACACATGTGCCCACACACGCACACACACATTCACACACGCACCTGCACACACACACATGCATGCACACATATGTTGAGTGATGTATGATCTGCTGCGTGTTGAGTCGTGATGGATTTCCTCTTCCTGTGATATAAAGACTGGTTCTGTATATGGACCATTAACAACATCATCAGTAATCCTGCTGTTGGACTGGATCCCCCCCCCCACTAACTTCAGTTCATTCTGGCACACTGGATAGTGAACAAGTGAATATAGATTGGCACCTTATTGAAGGGGCTGCTGATCTGTATAAATCAACCGTAAACGTCCCGATGGAGTGTCTGCTTTGAGCCCCAATAAACCCCATGACACTGATATTCAATCTTTCTCTCATTTAGCCGCCTACTTGAACACTGGGATCATCCTGATGAATCAGGGCCGTCTGGAGGAGTCCAAGCGCACCTTTGTCACCTGCTCTGATATCCCAGATGAAAACCTGAAGGATCCTCACGCACACAAGAGCTCCGTCACCAGCTGCCTGTATAATCTGGGAAAACTGCTTCATGAACAGGGTCATCAGGAGGTGAGCTGATCTCAGAAGCATCATCTTCAGTATTCAGAATTTCATTCGGCTGTTTTAATGAAAGGGGTGTGTTTTTAGGAGGCCATATCTGTATATAAAGCAGCCGTACAGAAGATGCCCAGACAGTTTGCCCCACAGAGTCTGTATAACATGATGGGTGAGTCTGTGTGTCTGTATTATCACTGTTTATAGTATGTTGTGAGACACGTCTTATTTATGTCTCACAGTAGCGGTCACACATTAATAAAGATGTCCGTGTTCTTTATAGTTAAATAAATTACTGTCTTATTACAAACATGCATTCAAATATTATATAATAAAAATATGCTTTGTTTAATATGTTATGCAACACAATCTCCTGACCCACAGTTCCCCCTCCTGTCCTGAACTCTTTTCACAGTGGTTTGAAAGCGTGTTTGTGATCATTTATCTTGCATTTATTCAGCCCAATAAAACTAAAAATGACCAGTATTCCCCTCTGAGCATCTGTGGCAAACACAGTTTACCAAAGAGGATTGTGTCAGAATGTCAGAACAGTCCTCTCAATAAATGAGAGTAGTGCTGGCGTAGTGGTCTAAAGCACTGAACTGGTAATCAGAAGGTTGCTGGTTCGACCCCCACAGTCACCACAATTGTGTCCTTGAGTAAGACACTTAACTCCAGGTTGCTCCGGGGGGATTGTCCCTGTAATAAGAGCACTGTGAGTCACTTTAGATAAAAGAATCTGCCAAATGCAGATGTAATTGTAAATGTAAATGCACCACTTTACTGTGTTTGTCCCTGTGAGATATTTAAAGGGACAGTTCAACCAAAAATATACATTCTGTCATCATTTACTCACCCTCATGCCATCCCAGATGTGTGTGACTTTCTTTCTTCTGCAGAACACAAAAGAAGGTTTTTAGAACATTTTTTCAGCTCTGTAGGCCCATATAATGCAAGTGAATATGTGCTTTTTGGAGCTTCAAAGTTCTTGTCACCAAAGGCAGCATAAAAGTCCATGTCTTCTGAAGTGATATGATAGATGTGGGTGAGAAACTGATCAACATTTACTATAAATATCCACTTTCGCATAATTTTTCTTTTGTTTCTGGTGATTCACATTCTTTGTGCATATCGCCACCTACTGGGCAGGGAGAAGAATTTATAGTAAAAAAAAAAAAAAAAAAAAAACGTAAATATTGATCTGTTTCTCACCCATACCTGTCATATCACTTCTGAAGACATGGATTAAACCACGAGTCTTATGGATTACTTTTATGCTACTTTCATGTGCTTTTTGGAGCTTCAAAGTTCTGGTCAACATTCACTTGCATTTCTTTAAACAGTTTTTCTATATGTGATTTTCCTCACTTTTAAATTTGTTCAGATGAGTGTCTGTAAAATTATAATACAAGCAGTTTATTTATTACACAGGAGCAACAATACCAGCAGCAATATTCACTTTAGAGTCGAACAGCGGTATATCTACACAAATGTAGAGAGAAAAAAGATTTATTTATATATGATTTATCTAGGGAATTTCAGAACTTTACATATGTTTTATTTTTATTTTGTTAACCTACAATTTAGGTTTGTACAAAAAAATAAAGAAAATGGTGTTCGTCATTGTAAGTGATGCCAGTCAGTGAAGTTTAAAGTGCACATGTGTGTACAGTATTGTGCTCTCTACAGCAATCGCAGTCTTTGAGTGTTTGTGTGCTTCTTTAACCTTTGACCTGTTGACCCTGATCTCGTCCTGTCACAGGAGAGGCTTACATGAGACTCAACAAACTGACGGAGGCTGAGATGTGGTATAAAGAATCCCTGCGAGCCAAACCAGACCATATACCTGCTCACCTGACTTACGGCAAACTGCTGGCCGTGATGGTAAAACACGCACCGCTAATCAAACACGCACCGCTAATCAAACACACCGCTAATCAAACATGCACCGCTAATCAAACATGCACCGCTAATCAAACACGCACCGCTAATCAAACACGCTTCGCTAATCAAACACGCACTGCTAATCAAACACACATCGCTAATCACCGCTAGGGGGCACATACATTCATTATTCAAACATCTACGTCTTTACATTATGGATGCTGAGCCAACAAATGCTCTCTCTCTCTCTCTCTCTCTCAATGAAGTCACACTGACTCTCTATCGCTTATATAAAGACAGTATTTTCACAAGGAAGTCTTGAGCAAACAGAAGTCAAACACTTCAAGCTGAAACCAAACAAGTGAAGAGTGTGATTGACTCCAGAGAGAAATGAGAGGAGATGTGTGTTAAACCGCACTGAAGGAGACGAGGAGTTCCTGTCTGTCTCCTCTGATTTCCACTCGTACATCAGGTCACTGCAGCTGATTAAATCAAGAAAACACCTTCATTTACTTGAGCACAGAAGCAGTGTGTGTTTGAAAGAGGGTTTGTTCACTGTTCTTCTTGCATGAGAAGTCAAACATGACAGTATTTCCTATCTTGAGACTTATCCCTGGTCTTGTGAAGGATTCATCTGTGCATATGCGACTCCATAGAATAAATAAATATGATTGTACTCTTTAAACAGCCGAGTTTAACACTGAGTGCAGAGACGCAATGCCGCATAAAAGCCAGAATAAATGAAACCTGCTCTGATCCACCAGCTTCAGGTGCAGCTTCAGGTGCAGCTTCAGATGCAGCTTCAGATGCAGCTTCAGATGCCGCTTCAGGTGCAGGTTTAGATGCAGCTTCAGATGCCGCTTCAGGTGCAGCTTCAGGTGCAGCTTCAGATGCAGCTTCAGATGCAGCTTCAGATGCCGCTTCAGGTGCAGGTTTAGATGCAGCTTCAGATGCAGCTTCAGATGCCGCTTCAGGTGCAGGTTTAGATGCAGCTTCAGGTGCAGGTTTAGATGCAGCTTCAGGTGCAGCTTCAGATGCAGCTTTAGATTCAGCTTCAGGTGCAGCTTTAGATGCAGCTTCAGGTGCAGCTTCAGGTGCAGCTTCAGATGCAGCTTCAGGTGCAGCTTTAGATGCCGCTTCAGGTGCAGGTTTAGATGCAGCTTCAGGTGCAGCTTCAGGTGCAGCTTCAGGTGCAGGTTTAGATGCAGCTTCAGATTCAGCTTTAGATGCCGCTTCAGGTGCAGGTTTAGATGCAGCTTCAGGTGCAGCTTCAGGTGCAGCTTCAGGTGCAGGTTTAGATGCAGCTTCAGATTCAGCTTTAGATGCCGCTTCAGGTGCAGGTTTAGGTGCAGCTTCAGGTGCAGATTTAGATGTAGCTTCAGGTGCAGCTCAAATTTTACAGTAATTTCACACATGCATTAGATTATATGGTTTATTTATTATATTCACATGGAGTTCTGTAGATCACCCGGTAGAGCATGGCAATGCCACAGTCATGGGTTCGATTCCTTGGGATTCACAAACTGGTCAAAAATGTGTACCGTCTGCTGAAAATATAAATGTAAATATATTTTAATATTGAGAGTCAGAACTGGAGTAATCAATCAGTTTGGTCACACAACAGTTGAGCTGTGGTGCTGCTGGAAGATTCAGGTTTGAATCCAGCTTGTGTCATGTCTCTACTGTACATGCTGGAATTGACCAATCAGAATCAATTATTTGAAGGAGTCATGTAACCAATTATACAAATCAGAAGTATCAAAATGTCTCCATAGACTGAAGCTGTACTTCCATTCCAGTCATCACATGAGGCTGTGAAGATAAATATAAGGTGTGTTCAGTGCCCTCTATTGTGAGAGTAAATGAAGCGTTCTGTGTCTCCTTCAGTTCAGTGTGGAGACATTCAGCTGAAGCTTGTTAACTGCACAAACTCTGAGAGAAAAACAGGTCAGTCCTCCAGAGAAGAGCAGCACTGTGATGAAGTCTGATTGTTTAATGTAGACACCTTGTGCTGACATCTGAAACTCACTTCATGACCTTTAATCTCAGTGGAGCAGATGAAGAACAGGTTCAGTTTTCTTCTCAAGTGTTTCCTCTTGTCATTTCAGTGTAGCGACACTTGTTTGATTGTGATTGGTCGATTGCAGCATTCTAGTCAAATATGATTGGATCATGACAAACTGGATTATTGATTTTGTCTGGAGTAAATGATTGTTGTGTTAGTTTTGTGCCTCCTGCATCACTCTGAGATGTGGCACATACAGGATCATGTAAAGTCATCAGGATCACAACTGCTGTACGGAATGTTCCAGGTTTAATACAATTCAGCACAGTTGACATGATGTTTATTTCCACAGAAAATTGTTTATTCTCGTCCCATAACATAAACATTATATGTGTTAACCACAGTTTGAATCACACTATAATAATGTTATGTCATCATGAATAGAAATATGTACTATTGAATATAACTTCCATCGATATCACAGTAAATCATGTTTACACACATGTTGTTTATGTCTGTACTTTTGAAACAGTGAATATTTGAATGTGTGTGTGATGAGGAAGAGCGTCAGCGTGTTCATGAGATCATCAGGGTTATAGGTCAGAGGGGGAGAGGTGATAAAACTGCCCTTTCCCTGCTGTGCTGAGCTTTCCTGACCTCTCCACTCAAGCACACGGGGTCAAAGAGCACGACCCCAGGGGATCCTCAGGCGCGTTATTGAATTCTCACATTTCCGCTGCTAATCAGGCTCAGACTGCGTTCACGCGCACCTCTGAGACGTCAGGACAGCGGTGTGTGTTTGTTGTGTCTCTGAATGTGTGTGTGTGTGTGTTGTGTCTCTGAATGTGTGTGTGTGTGTGTGTGTGTGTGTGTGTCTCTGTGTCTCTGAATGTGTGTGTGTGTGTGTGTGTGTGTGTGTGTGTTGTGTCTCTGAGTGTGTGTGTGTGTGTGTGTGTGTGTGTCATGTCTCTGAATGTGTGTGTGTGTCGTGTCTCTGAATGTATGTGTATGTGTGTGTGTGTGTCATGTCTCTGAATGTGTGTGTGTGTGTCGTGTCTCTGAATGTGTGTGTGTGTGTCGTGTCTCTGAATGTGTGTGTGTGTGTGTGTGTGTGTGTGTGTGTGTGTGTTCAGGACATTGACATCACATGACCTCAGTGGATCCATTGTGCAGAATCAGATCCATTTCATAAGACGTAAAACCCAAATATATGAAAGGAATGACGCTGTGTTGTTTTGTTTGTGTTAGAAATAATTAAAGCCGTGTTATTGTTTTCTTTTATTTTGGTCTTTTGCCCCACATTTCATTTGAGATATATAGTAGAGAGTGACAGGAACTGCAGTGTATTTAGGATGTATTTGGGCACTTAAACGATTTGAATGTTCTAGTGAGATCAGAAGCTCAAACCTCCATCACCCAGATGAGCACCACAGCATGAGCACTAACACACTTGAAGCTGTTATTAAATGCATGAACTGTGTACGGGTCAGCTGTGACTGTTTCTGTTATTTCTCACACATGCAGACGTCCATAAATAAAGCATTGCTTCAGGGATTGAAGAGTAAATGAAAGTGTGTGTGTGTGTGTGTGTGTGTGTGTGTGTGTGTCTGTTTAATAATGGCACAGATCATTTTATCTCTAAACACGTTTTGTTTGTATTTCAGGGACAGAAAACAGAAGCAGAGAAACTCTTTCTGAAGGCCATCGAGCTGGATCCTACTAAAGGAAACTGCTATATGCATTATGGTCAGTAATCTCACATGGATTAAAACATCCCATAATGAGACTGTAATGAGAGCACAGAAGAGTAGTTCTGCTGACACGGTTGCATTCACGGAATACTTTGTAACGTCTCGTGCGGTTTCTGGAAAACTGTATTAGTCGTAATTGTTGTGGTTGAGCTGTTAAACTGAGGTAAATATCTCCGTCAGATAAAGTCATTGTGATCAGATGTTCTCCAGTGAAACAGATAATGAGGCTTTATTTCTCATGTGTCTGAATGAATCACGATGTGAATTTAGCCAAATTACACCCTACAGCAACTAATCATTGTATTACTGACGCTCACTTTACTTTTACCAAACATGAAAAAAAACTGGGTCTGTTTATCTCCGCAAGTACTGACGCTGACTATCTGTGATTGTCCCGGTTGCTAGGGAGGGTAGAGTCACATGGGCTAACCAAATTGGGCTGGTTGCTAGGGAGGGTAGAATCACATGGGGTAACCAAATTGGGCCGGTTACTAGGGAGGGTAGAGTCACATGGGGTAACCAAATTGTCCCGGTTGCTAGGGAGGGTAGAGTCACATGGGGTAACCAAATTGGGCTGGTTGCTAGGGAGGGTAAAGTCACATGGGGTAACCAAATTGTCCCGGTTGCTAGGGAGGGTAGAGTCACATGGGGTAACCAAATTGTCCCGGTTGCTAGGGAGGGTAGAGTCACATGGGGTAACCAAATTGTCCCGGTTGCTAGGGAGGGTAGAGTCACATGGGGTAACCAAATTGTCCCGGTTGCTAGGGAGGGTAGAGTCACATGGGGTAACCAAATTGTCCCGGTTGCTAGGGAGGGTAGAGTCACATGGGGTAACCAAATTGTCCCGGTTGCTAGGGAGGGTAGAGTCACATGGGGTAACCTCCTCGTGGTGGTGATTAGTGGTTCTCTCAATGGGGCGTGTGGTGAGTTGTGTGTGGATCGTGGAGAGTAGCATGAGTCTCCACATGCTGTGAGTCTCCGCGGTGTCATGCACAACGAGTCAAGTGATCAGATGCGCGGATTGGCGGTCTCAGATGCGGAGGCAACTGAGATTTGTCCTCCGACACCCGGATTGAGGTGAGTAACCGTGCCACCACAAGGACCTACTAAGTAGTGGGAATTGGGCGTTCCAGATTGGGGGTAAAAAAATCTAAATAAACTAACAGTGTTCCTGTTTGGTGGTGCATCACACTTAGTCACATCCGTACTTTTGATTACATTACTGCAATTCTTTATAGCAAATGTTGATAAATAACACCATTACATTATTAAATATATCATAAATTGGAAATATTTCCATCAGCATACAGTAGAGTTCAAAAGTTCACTTGAGAGCAGAATTCCCACAGTCATGGAAAACCTGGAATTATCATGGAATTTTTATATATATATATATATATATATATATATATATAGTTATTATATTTGTATGTATTTAGTCCTAAAATATTTAAATGGGGTGTTACGTTGCACTGGATTAAAAACCCACAGTGAAGAGTTTAAAACAGGCTGTCATGTTATCTGGAATACTTGATGGATCGGGGTGCTTTCACACCAGCACTTCTGGTGCACACCCGGGTTCGAATGTCAGTTCGGTTCGTTTGGATAATGTAAACGCTTTTCCCGGAACGGCACTGAGTCCACTTGTAAGTTGATATATACTGCTGATATAAACACCGCCCGTACCATATTGTGATGACGTGTAATTTGCGTCTTTTCCATGCTCCCGATCGCAGTTATCATGTTTTAATGTATTTCTCATATCAGCAGCTCGCAGTCTTCACATCTCTCGCAGCGCATCCGTAGTCTCGCTGACGAACGCTGATATTCATCACATCACTGCACATGCGTGTGCATCCACGGGAGACAAACACATGTGTCATGTGAAGTTTTGAAGGTACATCAAACAGATGAATATTTCATAACACAAACTGATGTCATCTGGAGTTGTTGCCTAGTTACAGTGGTAAACAGCTGCCGCTTGTGCTCATGTTAATGATGCGATCGGACCGCGGTTCAGACCCAAATAATGTGATCAGAGACCAGTGGCGGGAGGGGGAGGAAATGAACTCAGGTGCGGTCCAAACAATCAAACCAAGTGTGAAAGCACACTAAGAGACAACGATGTGCCACTAATCCCGCCCATTACAGTGTCTAAATGTTCCGCCTGGAATTGAGCTTGTAAGTCACGGACATTCATTGGTGGAAAAGAGTGGGAATCCTGTGTGAGTTTTCAGCACAATCATTTGACTGAATTGAAGAATGATCACGTCTTTATATTCGGTTCATTGCACCGGAACACTTGAGGATTATGAATCTTAAAGAGTTTGTATTCATTCATTCATGCCATAACGTTTCTTTGTCTGTTTATTTCCATGATGGTGTTTTAGATGTGACTTTATAACCCCACCATATGCGTGTCTTCCAAGCATTATCAGTTTTGAGATGTAAATGGTTGACTTGTCCTGGGATGCTCCCGTTTATGGATTAAATCCAGATAAACTGGCTAACCCTGATAACATGTTTAGGCATCTGTGTAATATAATGTAGTACGTGTCCGATGGAACATCTCTGGATCACGTACTATCAGAGGGCCAATAAGGAAGGTCTTGTGCTTCCTTGTATTGTTCTCTGGTGTGTCACCACCGTCCTGGAGAACGAGACTCCTGCTTTATATTTTCCACTTGATAAACCGAGAAGAATACTTAGAAATCTTGGGTCTGACGAGCGGCCACATAACAGCACTCATTGGGTTTCATCCAAAGCTGTTTATGGAAAAGTGTCAGGTGTGCATTTCGATCCTCTCACAGATATTTCTTCCCCTCAGTCTTGAGTGATTCCTCAAAGCTTTCCCAACCCTACAGAAGTCCGCATTTAATTAGTCCTGGAGACATGCCTATCGGAGAAATCATATGTCGTGTCTCACAGCAGCGCTCATGCCATCTCATGTTTCCAGCGAACCGCCCGTCCTGCCAAAGCAAATATTACACATTCGTGTCTCTCAGGGAGTCAAAGAAAACATCATATGAAATTCCCCTTTCCTTCTTCAGGTCAGTTTTTGCTGGAGGACTCGAGACTTTTGGAAGCTGCTGAAATGGCACAGAAAGCCGCTCGGTTGGATGGTGAAGAGTTTGACGTGGTTTTCAGCGCAGCTCATATGCTCAGGTGAGACAGACACACTTATTCTTATTTCCCACAGTGCACAGCAGTGTTTCTCACCTGTGGATCAAGGCCTGAAAATGTGTTGCATCTCTGATCTATAGGGTAGCGGACAGAAGACCAAAACTAATCATGTAATTGTGCATAAATATATGTGACATGTGGGGGTGTGATCATGTGTCTGTCTGCAGGAGTGAGTGAGTGAGTGAGTGAGTGTGTGTGTGAGTGAGTGAGTGAGTGAGTGAGTGAGTGAGTGAGTGAGTGAGTGAGTGTGTGTATGTGAGCATGTGTGTGTATGTGTACAAGAGTTTGTGTGTGAGTGTGTATGAGTGCTGTCTGTCTGTCTGTATCTGCCCCTCTCCATCACCAGTGCTGTCTGTCTGTGGTCACTCAGTCTGTCTCTCGTCATGTGTTTCCTCAGTTTGTGGTGTCTGACTGTATTCAGGTATTCTGTTGTCGTGTAATCTCTGTTTATGGACAAATAACATTGTATTTTGTTTTTGTGTTGTTTCATTCCAGTATGTTCGGTACTTTTCTTTTTACCCTAAGAATGCTTTTACAAAACTCTGTATGCAGGGCTTCAATCGGATTTTTGTCCCATTTGTCAAATTGGTGATTTAGGAGAGGACCCCAAACTTCATATAGTGCAATAGGTTCTATGACTGATTGGAATATTTTGAGCCAGATTGTAATTGGTATTTCACATTGGATAGATGTTTTATTGGCATAGAAAGCCCTTCTTGCTTTCACTTTCAGTTCATTCACGGCCAAGTTGAGGTTTCCGTTTGCACTGAATTTCAACCGAAGGTAAGTGTAGTTTGTGGCATGATCAATTTTGTTCATACCAAGGGTGAAACTGTATCTCTTTCTCTGACATCTGGGTCGTTTCTGGAATGTTAGGACTTTAGTTTTAGTTGGGTTAATGGTCAGGACCAGGTCTGACAGAACTGATGCAGGATGTCCAGGTTCTGCTGTAGACCCTCTTCTGTTGGAGACAGCAGGACCAGATCATCTGCATACAGGAGGAACTTTATACTGGAGTCATGTAGTGTGAGGCCAGGAGCTGCAGATTGTTCTAGTAGTTTTGCCAATTCATTAATGTATATATTGAAGAGGGTCGGTGATAGTGGGCCGCCCTGTCTCACACCCGCCCTTGAGTGAAGAACTGTTTGTTTATTACACATTTATTGTTTAAATACATCGTTTTTATTATGGTGTATGTTTTGCCCAGAATGAATCTCTCTCTCTCTCTCTCTCTCTCTCTCTCTCTCTCTCTCATATGGGTGTTTTGTTTGTTTTGTGAAAATCTCTATTCTGGGACATGTAATGAAAGCTGACATTAATTCTGTTGCCTTGAGGATTCTGTTGAAGATGTTTCTCTGATAATGACCACATTGAGTTGATCCACAGTTATTATTACAGCCCTACAGCAGATGTATGCATGACTTAGTGAGATGCAGTCCTGCTTCATCACATCATGGCACGGATTATTTTATGTGGAATGACGTGATCTGTCGATGGAGGAACTTTTGGTTGTCATTATAGAGATTAAACGTTTGTTTTATTGAATTTTGAAGCGTTATATCTGAAGTGATGTAAGTGCAGCGGTCTTTGAGATTTGCACTCAAATGCAAATGTACATCACACATATGGAACATGTATGTGACAAATAATAAAATAAATAAAATAGAGATTTTTTTGGAGATGCAGAGACAGTGAAACTAGTTAAAATGCTCCGATGTTGCATTTTTCTAATTTAATACAGAATTTTTGAATTGCAAATGATATTAACTGTATTACAATTTAAGAGTTTAATGGCAGTATGCAGATGAGGTCACATGATTGATGACACTCATTTACATACAGTTCATTATAGAGTCTCAGTGCCACAATCTGAAAGATTAAATGACATTTTGAGTCCCGGATTTTTTAGTGTACTATATGTTACGTTTTTTTGTGACTTTAAATGTTCTCGTGTGTTCCCAGAAGCTTTATTTTATTTTTGTAGTGAAACTGTGAGGACATTGCAGCCTACTTCTACTACAGATGATATTTCACAAAGCAAACTCTAAACTGTGACCTGAAAGTGCCGTCTTTCACTGTACGGAGGGAACATGAAGGACGGAAACAGCGATGGCCTAATAAAATCACCACTCTGCACTTTTACTTTTGGCCGTTATAGTCCCAGTATAGATGAGGGAATGCTGGTAATGATGGGACAGGAGGAGGAGTGTCTGTCTCTCTCTCTCTCTGTCTCTCTCTCACTGTCTCTCTCCCTCCCTCTCTCTCTCTCTCTCTCTCTCTCTCTCTCTCCTAACTCAATTCAATGTGGCTTTATTGGCATGATTCAGTGCCATGCCATAAGTCATGTGGGCATGGCCAGGAAGTTTTGGTATTTTCTAGTAAGTCTGGGCACAGATGGTTTGGTGAAATTGCATGTGCATACAGTGCTAATGGTCTGGGTCAAGTGCAGTTTCATCCTGAAGTTCTTCTGCAGTTATTATATAGTCCATTCCCCAAGCACCAGTGTACAGTGTTTTGTGCAGAAATATGGACACGCTCCTTTTATACGCTTGGAAATGTGCTGCTCGTCAGGATCTGGATGTAGTTCAATTATAGAGAATGTAAGTATTATTAATCATTGTCATCCACTGGCACACAAATCATGTCTGGTGTTAACAGTGATTGTATTAGAAATCACTCGACGATAACAGGTGGAAAAATACCAATAATAATCAGATCATACAAATGAAACAAATGTAAAATAGACCATGACCTATAGATAGTTTAACACTAATAGAGTTCATCAGGGATATAATGAGATGTTCCTCTATATTTTCAGTTTGGACATGAACTTTATTAACAGCTGCTGGTGAAATCTCCAAACTGCACTTAGATCACTTCTAATGACCAATTCCTCAGGAAAATCACAAATTATGCTTTGCAGCACTTCATTAACATATAACACACACACAGCGCACATGCACCCACAGATAGCACAAACACACACACACATGCCCACTTACTCTTTATGCTGGCACCAAGATTGTGCACGGTCATTCAGTGAAGCGCTGCACTTTGTGTGCTCATGAAAATTGAACCCATTGTGTTTGTCAGATGTTACTGGAACGAGTGAATGTTGAACTTCACTCAACGAAATGTATTCTGTGAGTGCGGCTTCTGTGTGAATGAAGCCTTTATGCTGCAAATCTTCAAAGAGCGTCCAGCAGTTCAGGTCAGGACTCAAGACATGAGGGTTTAATGGGCATTGAGAAGCTGTTGAGGGACAGAATGAAGTAACAATCAGTTGTTTTGCTCTTTCAGGCAAGCAAGCCTCAATGATGCAGCTGAGAAATACTACAGACAAGCAGCGAGTCTGAGATCTAATGTGAGTACCAGACACATCTACACACATGATGCTTGACATGAACTGATTGATGTGACTCGACTGAACACATCACTTGATGGTGATTTTGTGGGTTTTACAGATGCTGTTCTGTGTTCTCCAAAACTGCATCGGTTAGAACTGAAGGTTGTGTAAAAACATCCTGTAGGCATGTACTGAACTATTGAAGAACAAAGATGAATGAAATCCTACAAAAAACATAGTGACTAATCTCACTATCTATCCTAGGTGACATATGACTCCAAATTAACATGTCTTTATACTAAAGTAATACAAAAGATTTACAAGTGAGTAGTTTTACGATTATACTGTAAATCACTTTCACGAATCAGCCCCCAAATGTAGTCTCCCATCATGTTCTCGTTATACTGTCCTTAATAGCAGCGTTCAAAGTTCAGTATATCCTGATGGAAGCGCTTGCCTTGCTCCTCCGAGTACACTCCCATATTCTCCTTGAATTTATCAAGATGAGCATCAAGGATATGGACTTTGAGGGACGTCCTACAGCCCATTGAGCTGTAGTTCTTCACCAGAGTCAGTGTGAACCTGTGCTTCTTTTTTTAAACCACTTTTATATATGTTTGGTTTCGCGTTCCATAAATGGTTTGATTTAAATGTGATTTGCTCATATATGCCACCTGAGTGCAGTTAATGCAGTTCATTTGTCTCTCGGTCTCATTTTGAGGTTTGACTTCTCTATGTTGGGTCAAATAACTCTAATATATTACATCTGCACTCCTGCAATAATCGTCTCTTTCTATATTTCCATGTGGAACGACCTGGCAGCTGGCCTGAACTGTCGGTTAGTGTAAGATTTTGGGGTTTCCTGTCCTGAGTGTTGAAGAATAAATGGCCGCCCCCCCCCTCAGAGGTGGCACACCAAGCATTAAGCTTATCCAGAAATGTTTTTTTTTTAGATTAAATCATGTCGCTCTAGCAATAATTATTAGATTAGTTTTTTACATGTTGGAAATGCCGTGTGTTGGTGAATTCATGCCAGATTTTGTTTTGACACCCGCCGCTGTAGACGAATGTGTTTGAATGCCCGTGCGAGGACTCCGGTGGTCTTGCGTGGTATTCTGAGATTAGTGTAGGTGTATTTTGAGTTCAAACCGCCTTATGTGAGAAGAGTCAGCGTATTCGATATGTTTTTCCACTGAAGCCTGATGCGGTCAGTATTATTCATGAGTTTTAGACTACAGAATAACACAACTGATTTGGGGTTCTACGGTCCATAAATGTATTAAGAAATGCCAACGACAAGGGCAATCCTTTTTTTGCATTGTTTGTACAATGTCTCTGTGGCAGGGCGGAGGGCGGGGCCGGGTCGTGATGATACACACCGCCATACTCCGCCCTGCCACAGTCTCTTTTCGTGTCCCATTAAAGAAATGGTCATGCAGGTTTGGTTTGAGGTTGACTAAATGACAGAAGTTTCATTTTGGGGTGAACTTCAAGACTCTTGCTTTCTTTCCTCTGTAGCATCCTGCAGCCCTCATGAATCTTGGAGCCATTCTCCATCTAAACGGGAAGCTCCAGGAGGCCGAGGCCAATTACCTGAGAGCCTTGCAGCTGAAACCGGACGACACCATCACTCAGTCCAACCTGAGGAAGCTGTGGAACATCATGGAGAAACAGGGCTTGAGGACTCATGGACACCTTTGACTAAAGAGCACCTCCACGAAGGTTTAGAGGGACGTGTTCTCTCTGCTCTCACTGCCGAGGTCATCTACATCCCAGAGCAGACTAATGAAGTCTTCAGGACCTCCGAATGAGAGCAGCTAGTGTACGTTTGGTACAATGGAGAACATCTGGAAGACTCTAAAGCTGTAGAGCTGAACCTCTCTAGAGCATTTCGCTTTTCTGAGGTGTTCGAGAACTCAGAAGAAGTTCTTCACTTGAAGTGGCCCATAGATACATACTTGAAGTCTCACGATTGATTAGGTTTTAATTAGTTAGTTGATGCTTAATAGTCTTGATGAGCAATATTTGCTGTTAGGCCGTGTAACAATATGAAGGAATGAGAATGTGACGATGTCTACGAACAGTTCATTCATTCGTTGTATTTATTGAGTACGTCATAGCTTAAGGACAAAGATGATGTTATGCCGTCTAAACTGATCAACATAAGATAAAATGGCCACGAAAACACGTTCTCACAAAAACCGTTGTACTGACACTCTACATGTTCACCGCAGATGATAGGACACGTCTTACACGTGTGTAATTCACGGATTTGTGCGTGAGATAACTACTGGGATCATGGATTGATCCACGCGCAGTATCTTGCCAAAAACAAACGTAATCCCAACAGAAGCATTGGATGGAAGTGTTCCCGCGCTCTCTCTGCCTTTGTCAAACCTGCAGAACATGTGGACTTCATCGCTTGACTGTCAGAAGAGTGATGGATCACATGTGTCTCCATCAGCAGAGGGACAGATCCGTGGACATCAGCTAATGATGATGTCTCATGTACAGCCGGTGGAGTATAACCAAATGCACACTCCTCTAACAGTATTCAGCCATAGTGTTTAAGGGATTGTTTATAATATTGCTTTAGTATTTCGTTTTCTATGTTTGAGTGTATAAATTGAACCTAATATATAAAAGTGACACATTACACAGGATGATATTTTTGCTCAAAGCCAGAATAACAATGTGTGAATTACGTGTTCTCATCGTCTTCTTTCGTGTTTGTCCCTGAGCCGTGTGTACATACATGAGGACACATCGTGTCACATGTCGCATTAATGAGTGTTGTTATGAAGGGAACACCGTGTTGGGTCAGTATTAAATTATTCCCATGTGTTTGTCTTGAGGGGAAATAAAACAGCTGGCACTGTGTTATCTGTCAAAGAGATGTCTTGTGTTAAATCATATTTCTGAACATTTGATGTAATTCATCCGCTGTTTTCTAAACATGTTTTCAGAGGCGTGTTCTGGAATAAACCTGTAATGTGTCTCAGAACAAACCGTCTCTTCATATTTACTTGATGACTGTAAACAATAATCAATATTAGAAAGATGTAATGTAGTGAATCTCATGAGGAAATCTTCACCCCAAAATCAACAGAAAAATGAAGCCTGATTTCTTTATTAAATTGATTCTTTTTTTGAATGTTTTCTGATATTTCGTGTCCTCACAATGATCAACATGCTCCTGTATCACAGCTTTATTTTCTGGAATTCTTCGTGTTGTCTTGATTTTGGGGTGCGGTGTGATATTTCTTTTCATGAGATTCCTCTAAAAGCAGCATTGCTGATGAATTAATGATGAATTAATGATGAATTAATAGTTTCACAGTTTAATAGTTTCACAGTTGCAGAAACAGACTAATGTGTAAAGAGATCTGCTCTGTTACATGTCATCATCGTTAATACGCCGTATATAATTATATTGAGTCTCCGTGTTATTGTGATGGACATTCAAACGATCTGATGTTTGTTGTGCTGTTGTTCACTGTGTTTATATGACAACACGTGTTTTACATGAACCTCCCTCACTAATGAACACTGTATGACACCAGATGTGTGTGTGACTGTGTGTGACTGTGTGTGAGTGTGAGTGTGTGTGAGTGTGTGTGAGTGTGAGTGTGTGTGTGCGCGCGCGTGTGTGTGCGTGTTTGAGTGTGCGTGAATGTGTGTGCGTGAGAGTGAGTGTGTGTGCGTGAGAGTGTGTGTGTGTGTGTGTGTGTGTGCGTGTGCGTGTGTGTGTGTGTGTGTGGTCTTTTCTCAGGGATTTTCAGAGGAGTTTTGCTCTCACAGCAGAGAAAGAGTTTACTTAATAAAAGAAGAAGAGTTATTTTTCTGGAACAGTGTTGCATTTGTTTAAATGATCAAGATTTGTAGTCTTTCTTTCTTCTGTTTTTGTATGATGTGCCAGATGACACTTTTCCCGATGTCACGTTTTTTCCCATAATAAAGTACAGGTGTTCTGCTCTTCTTTCAGACTCTATCGTATAAATACAAACATTTCAAATATCTGTGATCCATATTCCCTTTCATCTTGTTTTTGTTGATCATCATTTGATTTGAATGTTTTGCTCTGGTAATGCTTTGAACAGTGACTTGTACAGACAGTGTTTGAAATATTATACAATCAAGTCCAGACATCACGGTCTCCATGGAAACCAGTCCGACTTGAGGTGAGACTGTGTGACTTTTGAGATTTATTTCCTAAAAATATTAATATAATAAGGTGTGCTGTTACTTGTCTTGAACAGATTTCCCAGACATACATTGAAAAATGGACCAAGGTCATCGTGTAAATATACTTTGTGAATTAAACATCACCTAGCAACTACATAGCAATACTCTTGCATCATGGTGGCGACTTTTACACAGCACTTATAATTTCTTCTGAAAATGTACAAATTTAGAAAGATGTTAAAGTTTTTCAAGTGTTAAATGTTTCAAAAAATTAGCTCACATTCATATGTATGTTTCTGGTCTCGCTGCAAAACTGTCATGCGCATATTCCTTGATTGAAGACAAACATTTAACATTCACATCTGGGAGTGTTTCACACCTACACACACACACACACACACAGTTCCGCTGACAGCCAGAAGCTTTCCACACTGCCAGTGGGAACTGAAGCCATGTGTTGTACATAGCCTGCAGCTATATCACCCTGTAGAGACACCTCCTGGGGAAACTAAGGTTGCTGCTGGAAGGGTTAGTATAGTGATGGGGCATTATATTGTAAAAAGGCACCATCCTTCGGATGAGATGGTAAACCGAGGTTCAGACTCTCTGTGGTTCAAAGAATCCACTCCGAATGCAATAATGCGCGTCCACAATAAAGACAGAGCCGCTCCAAATGCACTGCAATAATGCGCGTCCACAATAAAGACAGAGCCGCTCCAAATGCACTGCAATAATGCGCGTCCACAATCAAGACAGAGCCGCTCCAAATGCACTGCAATAATGCGCGTACACAATACAGACAGAGCCGCTCCGAATGACAGAACAGCGTGCATGGACTTTAAAACCAACAGCTTGATTTTCAATAGCCTTTTGCGGTTAAATAATAACACACCGCGCGTGTGTGTTATATGAATATAAACTGTATTAATGAACATTAAGTACGTTACAGTAATACAACAAAACATTAAAATGCCAATATGCATGTATATTAAAACATCCACTACGTCACTAAAATCCAATACGCATGGTATTAAATCCGTTACATGTACATCATGGCGCTACAGTCTGCAGCGAGGAGTTCTTGGAACTGCTCATGTCACTGTTCCCTGTAACTGGGAGAATGGGATTAGGAAAAATGACTCTGGATCAGCGGCTGTGAGCACTGTTCTACATCCACTGTGTATGCAGAGAAAATGTGTTAGTTTCTAAAAATATTCGAAATGTTTGTTTAATAATAAACAAGTAGTTTTTACGACATTTCGGCAGCATTACAAACGGTTCTGTTCAAGTTGTATCAATATGTGCATCTGTGCCCACCGTGGATCAGCTCAAAACAACCTGCACTGAGATGACTTAAACTAAACACATTCCTTGAACATGTTACACTGGCATTTTCCACTGAATTTGATCCTAACTTCTGAAGAACATCTGAAGTTGACTGGCATTGATGGGCACAGCACATGATGGCATATACGATGCAGGTTCAACTGTTGGACTTTACTGCTTCAGGACAGCGATTATTCTTCATTAAATCGTGTGTATTAATGTTATTGATTCTGTATTATAAATATGATATTTTTATTATAAATATGATGTGTAAACATGTTTGTTTACTCTGTTGTTTTGACGAGTGTTGTACGGTAGTTAGCGTGACCTGTAATGTGTCTTGGATGTATAGCACAAGAGAAAGTGTCTGTGTGTAATGCAAAAGTAATGTACCGATTTACTTTGCATGAAAAGTAACTTTTTATTTAATGTAGTTACTTTTTTAAGGAGTAACACATTATTCTAACGAGTTACTTTTAAAAGTAGCATTACCCAACACTGTCCTGTCTGTTTAACTTCATATGTCATGTAACGTTTACTGGGTAAATTTGGTTTAGAATAGATTATTAGTCATGCTCTGCTCATTTCATTGTTTTCTATAAATATTCCCATCTTCATATCATCTGCACATGTGAGTAGTTTTATGCTCATCAACATCTGTGTTCAAGAATTGAAATCCTCCAAAAAATCCTCTGAGGTTGCTCGGTACATTTTCCTTGAGTTTTTTGTCATTGCCAATGACATGCCTGAATATTACACACAATGGGGGCTCCTTCACACGCGATATGTTAATCCCTTTGATTAAGTCACAGATCCAGGATGTGTGTGTGTTTCATGCTGCTCTTCATCATTACAGCGTTCCCTTTTCTTGGAGTGAACTCTGTACATGAGTACCTTTTTCTGATTATGTTATGATACAGATAATCACGCAGATATTGTCAGGAATGTGCAGATGATCTCTGTGATCTCGATGGTTGAATCCAGAAGCCTGCGGCGGATCCACGGTGTGTTTCGAGGGCAGATCTGTGTGTGATGCATGAACTCTTCTTCACATGGAGTTAAACACAACAATACACCAGCGACGCTCTCAGTTATACAGTCGCCTCTTTTCAAACTGATTTGTAAAGCGTGGAGGACTTCGATTTCATCAGTCTGTGAAAACGTGTGTTGTATCTGAATACGAGTTGTTGTTTGACTCATTATAGCGAGCTTTAACTCTCAAAACACAAGAAAATAGAAAACGGTTGTTCATGGATAAGTATGAAGGTAGATTAGTGCCTAAAACAGTACTGTAAGATTCGTGAAAGTTTAGAGTAGAAATAAATTGTATATGTACAGAATGCTTTGTAAAGGTGTAAATCAAGTTGCAAGCGTAAGAACATAAAATTAGCAAAACTTTAAGTGTAAATCATGTGTTCTTAATCTGTAACTTCATATTTAACACAGTCAATGTGATCTGTATTCTTCATTTACTTTGAGTGTGTGTGTGTACGTATGTGAGTGCGTGCGTGTGTGTGTGTATGTGCGCATAAACTTTTGGCACTGTTTTCATTGTGCCAAAAATCTGCAACCTGCAGCAAGCACAGAAGCACAGAGGACAGGAACATGTGCCACACAGGTGATGTCTTATTGATTAGGACTGTCTTGGCCATCTGCATAGCACCATATTAATAAACAAAACAAGTATCCCCAATCCTGGAATGAACATCGGCACATCACATGATCATTCCTCACACTGTGTGTAATGAAGAGTCAGCGATGTAACCCAGAACACTGCCATCACAAAATGCCACTTTCCATCAGATTACAGAGAACACCCGTCCTGTGGAGAGCAGCCCGTCTTTTAAATGAGTTATAATCCATTGACATGAGGGCAAAGACTAAACCTGAGGGGAAGATGAGGCTGTCAAACTCAATGAATGTTTGTAGTCTCACACTCACTGATCGTTCTTGGGATATTTGCATCTGTTCAGTGCTTCATGAATCTGTTGTGTACTAATCACAGATACACATGGTGGGGGCGGAGCCACATCTCTGTTATGCTAATTCCAGCATACAGATCGCTCGTCAGACACACAAAACCGCTCCAGAAGCAGGTGAAAACCTGGCCAGCAGGAGCCATTTCTGCTCTTCAGGACTGTTTTGAGTGTACTGACTGGCACATGTTCAGGGAGGCTGCAACATATGGGGATTCTACCAACTTGGAGGAATACACAGCATCAGTGACCAGTTACATCAGCAAGTGCATTGATGATGTCACTTTCTCCAAGACCATCACCACACGCTCCAACCAGAAGCCGTGGATGACTGCGGAGGTGCGCACGCTGCTGAAGACCCAAGACTCCGCCTTCAGAGCAGGCGACAAGGCTACCCTAAGAACAGCGAGGGCCAAACTGTCCCGGGCCATCAGAGAGGCAAAGCGGGCACACGCCCAGAGAATCCATAGTCACTTCCAGGACTGCGGTGACACGTGGCGCATGTGGCAGGGCATCCAGGCCATCACCAACTACAGGACAACATCAGTTGCCTGTGACAAAGATGCCTCCCTTGCAGATGTGCTGAACGACTTCTACGCTCAGTTTGAAGCACAGAACGACGTGGTGGCGAGGAAGATCACCCCTCCTCCCAACGACCAGGTGCTCTGTCTTACCACGGGCTGATGTGAGGAAAACTCTACGTAGAGTCAACCCACGGAATTCTGCTGGACCAGAAAACATTCCTGGCAAAGTGCTCAGAGGATGTGCAGACCAGCTGGCAGATGTTCTTACCGACATCTTCAACATCTCTCTGAGCAGCGCCATCGTTCCAACGTGCTTCAAGGCCACCACCATCGTCCCCTTGCCAAAGAAGTCTTCAGTGTCCTGCCTCAACGACTGCCGTCCTGTCACACTCACACCCCTCATAATGAAGTGCTTCGAGAGGCTTGTCATGAGGCACATTAAGACCCAGCTGCCCCCCTCACTAGACCCACTGCAGTTTGCATATCGTCGAAACCATTCAACAGACAACACCATCGCCACCACCCTCCATCTGGCCCTCACCCACCTAGACAAAAAGGACTCATACGTTCGAATGCTGTTCATAGACTTCAGCTCAGCATTCAACACAATAATTCCCCAGCACCTGATTGGAAAGCTGAACCTGCTGGGCCTGGACACCTCCCTTTGCAACTGGATCCTGGACTTCCTGACTGGGAGACCACAGTCAGTCCGGATCGGGAACAGCATCTCCACCACCACCACACTGAGCACTGGGGCCCTCCAGGGCTGCGTGCTCAGTCCACTGCTGTTCACTCTGCTGACTCACGACTGTGCAGCAATGCACAGCTCGAACCACATCATCAAGTTCACCGCTGACACGACCATGGTGGGTCTCATCAGCAAGAACGACGAGTCAGCGTACAGAGAGGAGGTGCAGCGGCTAACGGACTGGTGTAGAGCCAACAACCTGTCTCTGAATGTGGACAAAACAAAAGAGATGGTTGTTGACTTTAGGAGAGCACAGAGTGACAACTCTCTGCTGAACATCGACGGCTCCTCTGTGGAGATCGTCAAGAGCACCAAATTCCTTGGTGTTCACCTGGGGAGAACCTCACCTGGCCCTCAACACCAGCTCTATCACCAAGAAAGCCCAGCAGCATCTCTACTTTCTTTGAAGACTGAGGAAAGCACATATCCCACCCCCCATCCTCACTACATTCTATAGAGGGACTATTGAGAGCATCCTGAGCAGCTGCATCACTGCCTGGTTTGGGACTTGCACTGTTTCGGACCACAAAGCCCTTGAGGATAGTGAGGACAGCTGAGAAGATCATCAGGGTCTCTCTTCCCTCCATCAAAGACATTTACAAAAAACAAAGCCACCAGAATTGTGGATGACCCCTCACACAAACTCTTCACCCTCCTGCCGGCCAGACTGTGTAACAGCTTCTTCCCCCAAGCCATCAGACTCCTCAATACTCAGAGACTGGACTGACACACACACACACACACACACGTCCTGAGTTGCACTTTAATTACTGTCACTTTATAACTGGCTGCTACCTCAATAACTGCTATATCTCATAGTATGTTATGTTTACATTTGGCATTTTTAGAAACTGTCATCTTTTTGCACTACTGTGTACTGGTCGGCGCTGCACTGTCTCTCACTGTGTCTATTGTCCTGTTCATTGTTAGTAATTTATTGTACTGTCCTGTACTTTTTGCACACATTTGCTTGTGCACTTTATATAGGTATGTTATTTAGTCTGTGTAGTCTCATGTGGTTCTGTGTTTGTCCTATGTTGGTTTATGTAGCACATGGTCCTGGAGGAACGTTGTCTCGTTTCGCTGTGTACTGTACTAACTGTATATGGTTGAACGACAGTAAAAAAAAACATTTGTCTTGACTTGACTTGACACGGATGTGATGACCCATCAGCAGATATCTGAACACATCTTCACTCCTCAGACAGCTGCAAACCAGTTCAAAGACAGACTGGACTCTGATGTGCAACTGCATAACACGGCGGCTAATTTTTGCTTATCGTGGCTAATTTGGAACGTTTCTTGGCCAACCCACTGGCCCACTTGGTTCTCCCGATGGCCAGTCTGCCCCTGATCAGCCCCAAAGTGCATCGGCCCACCGGGAAAATGCCGGTATGCCAGATTACCAGTCCAGTCCTGGTTGCCTAAAATACAATGTCCACACATTCGCACGATGTTAAAATATGTTGTGCTTCAGTTCGGGTTTCAGTTTGGGTCTGATTAAGTGCAACAAAACAATCTATTCTCATTAATTTCACATGCAAATGAGCTTTTGCTATTCGCTGCAAAGGTTTGCCAGACGTTTGCAGCTCTTCACCGATAGTAACTTATTTGCATGTGATATTAATGAGTGGCACGTTTGCAGAAACTGTAGATATTTTGTAAGGGCTGGCATAACAGTATTGTGTGTTAAATGGTAATGATTTATTGTAAATCATATTTTGGCCTATGTTACAGTGTATGTGCTCAATATCTAATGACTGCTGTAATACTGCATCACATTATAGTCTCATATGAGTCACTTTTATCCTTTCACACTTGACGAGACAGGCTTTTCTCGTCTCTGAGTTATAATACAGTGCACTAATCATTATTTCTGTCACTTGACGTGCATGTGGATGTGATGAGGAATAATCACTGTTTATGTGATCATCACACTGGTTATTACTCTATAACTGCAGACTGACAGTAAGCTTGTTAACAATGTTTATACAGTCTATTTTACAGCCATTTATGAAAGGAAACATTGGTGAATATGAAGTACACTTGAGTTAGTAATTAAATGTACCTGAAGTGATGATAGCAGGAAGGTTATTTTTCCTTGTGCTGTGACGTTTAGCATCTCATGAAGGGAATACATGGTATTTAGTTCATTAGTCTTGGACTCAGCTTTTGTTACAGCTTTTTTTAATGAAAGAAGAGTGCTAGCATTTCTGCACTTAGCAATTAACTTCATGTTGGATGTCACCAAGAGAAACTTCCTTAAGAGTGTTTTTCCCTCCAAGATATTGTTATTTTCATGCTCTATTTCAGGAACGCTGCTCAGAGGAATAATGACATCATCAACTGCTTTGTTGGTTCCTGTCATTCTCAGCCATTTTCTAAGATTAATAATGGATTCCTTTGACAAGAAGTAGAAGAATCTGCCTCATTTCCTTAATTAAACACAATAAAACTGCTTTAACCAATTAGCACTTTGTGAATGAAAATTGACATGAACTGAAGGAGCTGTGAAGCCAGTTTGGTTTTGTTGAACTAATAAGTTATTAGACTAATCACTTTCAGCAAAATACCATTATCCTTCCACAGTACCGCAGCTCCCTATACACATATTACGGTAAGAAGTTTTCTTGAAAATCCAAAACAAACTCAAAACCACCTTCGTTATGGCTCGATATGTTCTAAATGACATCACACGCGTTCGTTCTTCGATTTTATAGGAAGTGTGCAGTGGCCTTAAGTCTTACTTCGCTTAATATTCACCTTCTAACACCTGTTCTTCTAGACTGAGGGAACATCAACATTGAGCTCAGTGCTTCATGTCTCTGCTTTCTGACTTCAAACATCTGGGGAACTTTTGGAGCCAAATGAACAAGTGAAGCCACACACCTTTGCGTTGCCCTTCGGTGTGGATTTAAATACCTGCTGACTGTGTGCACAATGACAGGTAAGCTTCAGAACAGAGTATATAACTGATGTTGCCTCGGCTAATGCGCTGAATATCATTTTGCCGACAAGAGATTGCTGACGCTGAACCACAGGGTGATGCTTGTAACGGTGCGAGTGGTGTATTTATTCACTGAGCTCCAGTCAGCTGATTGGGGCCCTCGGGGAGCCATTAGAGCAGACGATCCGTCCCAACCAGCCACCGGATTCATCCATCATGCAGATCTGGAGCACTGGCAGGCGGCGTGCACCCTCGCAGGTCCCTGAAACCTGCAGCACTGCTGCGATGTGTTGATAGAGAATGCAAAATATTGCTAATGGGTCTGGACGCTCGTAGGGGGGAAAACTCAATTGTTGGAATGGGACATCAGTGGGTGGACGCTTTGGGGCAACACAGCCCGTTGTGGAGAGACCCTTCAGAGACATCAGGGCTGGTGTGTTTCTGAAGGCTTGAATCCTGAGGGAAGGGGTGAACACTTGTGTGTTGGAGCATTTGTATGTGATTGCTCCATACGTCCTGTGAGCTTAGCTGTGCCTGTGAGTGTATGTTTGTGTGTGAGATCGCAGGTGTTACACACCTGAGGGCCGCGAGTGCGAAGCTTAAAAGTGTCGATGTAACAATCGAGGAGTCATTTCGGCGGCATGAGGCTACCAGAGAACGACCGCAGTGCTGGCTAGAGGACATCGTGGCCGTTCCGAGGGGTCCTTATTTGTGCCAACTGTTTTCTTTGGACTTTCTGCTGGTGTACTAAGATTGGACTAAAAGGACATTTGCACCACCAGTTGCACAACTAATAACATGAACTATTAATGAACAATTGAATTATATTAACTAACATTAGCAGAGATGAACAAATGTTGTGATAAATATATTGTTCATTGTTTGTTCATGATACCTAATGCATTAGCTAATGTTAACGAATGTTACCGTTTTATATTATATATGCATGCAGCTAGCGGCCCACCGGGAAAAGTCCCGCCTCTTCCGATGGTCAATCTGACCCTGTGGTTTATGGGTATTTCTGACTGATACGAAAGAGAATATTTTCCCAGAGATTTGGATTGATTATAAAAATTGCAATGATTTCTATTTCCAAAAATCTGTTTCTATTTCATGTCCAGGGCTGGACTGGTAATCTGGCATACTGGGCATTTTCCCGGTGGGCCGACACACTTTGGGGCTGATCAGGGGTGGAATGGCCATTGGGAGAACTGAGTGGGCAGTGGGTCGGTAAGCTAAAATGAGCCGCCGTGTTATGCAGAACGGACCACAAAACAGTGCCGTGATGTGCAGAAAAATACAGTGAACACCCCTCACTTAGTCCTCTCAAATAATCCTTTCTCAGAATTGAGTTATATGTGCTGAAATATTCCATTTCAACACAGCTGTAGGAACATTCATAACAGATAAGACTTCTGAAGGATCTGCAAAAACGTGTTCTGTGTTTTAAGTCCACGTCTGAATTCCAGTGCATGTAAATTATACACAGGTTTTGAAGGTATACACGTAACTCATGTTTAGCTTGCACAGCACGAGTCTTTTTATTCACCTACTGCAGTGGCAGAACATCATAAGCACTCGGGCATGTTTTAATAAAAGCAATATATTCCTCAATCCACAGTCTCTAGAATACATCACATTACAGAAGCTCACATATGTGCATCTGTTATCCATATGCTGGGAAAGGAGGACAATATGATATTTTGATCTCACTGTTTTGTTGGTTTAAAAGAAAAGTCCTGCTCCATCACTTGGAGACGCTTTGACACATTCTAAGTTTTCGGCACTAACGTGAAAAGGAAAGGCTCAGCTTTAATCAGATCTAATGACGGTTGCAGAGGTATAATCACTTCAAGTCGGCTGAGACTGTCATTTTTACTTTTAATGCGTGAAACTCAAAATGTGTTTTCTGTTAACTACTGCCGTTCTTTAAAGTTTGACGATGTGTAATAGGAATAACTGCAGTGCTTCATTTGCCCTGATGTTTCTGTTTGAAGGCAAATCATTTACTTGAAATGTGTTTGTCAAGTAACAGTTCTGACACCTGAAAGAATAAAACAATCGGAAAGCTGCTTTGATCTGTGACATCAAAGGCCAAAGCCGAGCTGCTTGAATTTCTGTGCCAGGAGTGGCATAAAGTCACCAACAGCAATGAGAAGACTGGCAGAGAGCATGCCAAGACGCATGAAAGTTACAGAGTAAACTATAGCAGTAACATTTCCTGACCACTTTCATCAGCATAGATAATATAATGGAATTCTGCTTGTTTTGCTCGGAGAGTGAGAGCAGGAATTTAAGATCTATTAAATGCATCTTTCGCTGTCCAACAAGGTGATGTCAGATGATTTAAACTGTAATGAGTGTGTTTACATTCCTCCAGACAGAACTGCTGTAACTGAGTCAGGTTTGTAGGTCTCCATGATCACACACACAATGTGTGTGAGCGTGTGTGTGTGAGTGAGCGTGTGTGTGAGCGTGTGTGTGAGTGAGTGAGTGTGTGTGTGTGAGTGAGCGTGTGTGTGAGTGTGTGTGTGAGCGTGTGTGTGAGTGTGTGTGTGAGTGTGTGTGCGAGTGAGCGTGTGAGCGTGTGTGTGTGTGTGAGTGTGTGTGCGAGTGAGCGTGTGAGCGTGTGTGTGTGTGTGAGTGAGCGTGTGTGCGAGTGTGTGTGTGAGAGTGTGTGTGAGTGAGTGAGTGTGTGTGTGTGTGAGTGAGCGTGTGTGTGAGTGTGTGTGTGAGCATGTGTGTGAGTGTGTGTGTGAGTGTGTGTGCGAGTGAGCGTGTGAGCGTGAGTGTGTGTGAGTGAGCGTGTGTGTGAGCGTGTGTGTGAGAGAGGGAGTGAGCGAGGGAGCGAGTGAGTGAGCGTGTGAGTGAGTGAGCGTGTGTATGTGTGTGTGTGTGTGTGTGAGTGAGTGAGCGTGTGTGAGTGAGTGAGTGAGCGTGTGTGTGTGTGTGAGTGAGTGTGTGTGAGTGAGTGAGCGTGTGTGTGTGTGTGTGTGTCTGTGAGTGAGTGAGTGTGTGAGTGAGTGTGTGTGAGTGAGTGTGTGTGTGAGTGAGTGAGTGTGTGAGTGAGTGAGCATGTGTGTGAGTGAGTGAGTGTGAGTGAGTGAGCATGTGTGTGAGTGAGTGAGTGAGTGAGTGAGCGAGCGTGTGTGCGAAAAAGTTGAAAAAGTTCAGGGTCAGAAGACTACTCGTTGTTCTGTTGGTCATACGCATCATCACTTATTTTAGGTGAGCGTACACAAAATCCTAAGAAAGATAGATGGGCACACGGCATATACCCTGAGTGTGAGTGTGTGTGTGTGTGTGTGTGTGAGTGAGTGAGTGAGTGTGTGTGTGAGTGAGCGTGTGTGCGAGTGTGTGTGTGAGCGTGTGTGTGAGTGAGTGAGTGAGTGTGTGTGTGAGTGAGCGTGTGTGTGAGTGTGTGTGTGAGCGTGTGTGTGAGCGTGTGTGTGTGTGTGAGCGAGCGTGTGTGCGAAAAAGTTAAAAAAGTTCAGGGTCAGAAGACTACTCGTTGTTCTGTTGGTCATACGCATCATCACTTATTTTAGGTGAGCGTACACAAAATCCTAAGAAAGATAGATGGGCACACGGCATATGCTCTAAACTACACTACTGCCTCTACCCCAAACCTAAACCTAACCATCAGCGAAACAAATGGATCCTCAGAATCACACTTGTCACTAATTTAGTAAATGTGATTTAAGTCCCAGTCTCAACTGGAGACGAGAACCCGGTGTCACATGCAGCTGACGCAACACAGGAGAAGAAGAACTCCCGAACTGATGCAAAGATGTCTGAATGGAGCCGACGTCACAGTACTGGAACATTCAGAAGTGAATGACTTCTTGTGTTGCACAGGTATAGAACCTGTCTGTCTGTCTGTCTGTCTGTCTGTCTGTCTGTCTGTCTGTGTGTGTGTGTGTGTGTGTGTGTGTTTCATTGCCAGATGCATCTAATGTGATTCCAGCATTAATATTAATCCTCAATAGAGAAAATAATTCCATAAATAAGTATTTAACTTGATGGTAAAATTGCCTTTGGACCATCTTTTGAATGTTTGTATTCTTCAGGCAGTCTGCTCATATTTCTGCTCATATTTCTGCTCATGTTTCTGGTGATTGGTAGTTAAATCTCGCCCGAGTGAACTCTTATCACACCGTTCCCAGATGTGCTGGAGCGACGGGAGTAATATCATCTACATCGGACTGAACATGTCTGTGATCCTTTTATAAATGAAGGAAACTGTTGCACAAATGGATCTTAATGGGACGACCTTGAGAAATCTTGATGGCGGCACGATTACAATTCCACGCCAGCTTTGACAACAAAATTACTCGTGCTGATTTATTACAGCATTTCAGTGTTTAGCAGAACAGTTTTGCTGGAACACAAACGGTCGGAGAGAGGAAAACTGTTGAGGGACTTCAGAGGATATCAAAGATCTCTATTAACTCTGTTATCATTGAGAATGAAGCAATCTCATTTTGCACAAACATTCATCATGTAGTCATTATTTATCCTGAATATATCTATAAAGCTATAACAAATATGTGTGTAGGGGAGATCGGGGCTAGTTGTCACACCTTTTACCCCAGTGAATATTTCTTGGGGTTATTTAAAACATCAGTCTGCTCTACAAAAAGCTTTGAACATTTTCATCATTATTGCCCTGGAAAATATATATTGACATTTAACACGTGTTGACCCCTATATAGTGGGGCATGTTGTCACAATGGAAAGCTTCTGTTTATTGATACAGAATACTGAAGCTCAGCGATGCTGAATGTCATTTCTTTTTGGAGAATTCAGTTGACAGATACTGTATCATCTTAATTGAAAACCGTTTTGTTCTCAGTTTTTGAAACCAGCATAGATAACCAATTTCTGTATTTGAATATGACATTTAACCCCAATCTCACAGTCACCTGAAGCAGAAAGCCGTCTCATGTTCATTAATTCTCTCAGTTACTGACAGTGATTCCCTGAAGAGAAAACAGCAGCTGACAGTTACTGACCCAGTTCTGCAGATCCACACTTCTCCAGTCGTCTGTTTGCTTCTATTTCAGAGTTTCCATTAAGGGAAAAGATGCCTATATATATGAAGCGTTGTCACCTTCCAGACGAGTCCTCTTCAGTGCTGGAGACTCTTTACAAATTCAAGCCTCAGAGAATCTGATTAATGAGCATAAAATATGCATGAGACATGATCGCTACTGGAAGTGACAATATCAGCCCTGTTTGCATTTTTATCATCATATTTAAATGTAGAACTGATTCAGCTTTACATTCCAGTTCACTTGTTCCAGTTCTTCACATTATTTACATGCTAATGAGCAAATGTTCTTGTATTTCAGTTATTCTGACACACAGGAAACAAACTATGTTGGTTATATGTTTCTTACTGCTTTGTGTTTTATTGAATCGTATGCCACTGTGTGACAATGTTGTCAATGAGTCCTGTTCTCAGTAATGAACCGTGACCCAGCAGCGGATCTCAACTATTTTTACTTCAGGATCAGATTTTATTTTGCACATCAATTGGTGATTACAGTACCAAAATAGTTTATTGTACAAAATGAAAGTGTCCTAACAAAAATGACCATGAACTGCTGAGGCCCAACACTGAATAGGAGAACTAACCATTTTGCCTTTTTTGAATGTCCAATTCCCAATGCGCTCAAAGTCCTCACGGTGGTGTAGTGACGAATCTCAGTTGCCTCCACGTCTGAGACCGTCAATCCGCACATCTTATCACGTGACTTGTTGAGCGCGTTACCGTGGAGACGTGCCGCGTGTGGAGGCTTCACGCTATTCTCACACAACTCCCCACACGCCCCATTGAGAGCGAGAATCACACCACGAGGAGGTTATCCCATGTGACTCTACCCTCCCTAGCAACCGGGTTAATTTGGTTGCTAAGGAGACCTGACTAGAGTCACTCAGCACACCCTGGATTCAAACTCACGACTTCAGGTGTGATAATCAGCTTCAATACTCGCTGAGATACCCAGACCCCCCTCTAACCATTTTGTCTCTTAAATTTTGGCACAATATTTGCATTCTGGGTCTTTCCTTTTATCTTGTGTCGTTTTGATGATTCTTGAGGATGAGAGCATGTCACACAACCTGTCCATGTTGACATCTGTCAATTCTGACTAGAGTCGGCCAAGTGAACGATTCATTTAAACTAAAAATGATTGGATGCAAAGTTCAAAAGTTCACTTGTTTTTTTATCATCATTGTGCACAATTGTATGGTTGGCTGCATTTTACCATTTGTGTTTGCCATTTCCCCCCAATATCTGTTACTTATGTTCTGTTGTATCCATTTACCATAAGAATCCCATTGTATGAAAGAGAGCACACCAGATCACAATTGGTTCTGGAAGTAAAATGCCCATTCATTTTGCATAGGTGTAGGGTTAGGTTTTATTCCTAACCATAAGTTTTATGTTTAACTTCTAATCCTTTAAAGACAGACGTAACGTGAGCTCAGAGGTTGTTAATCAATGGATGTCGATGACATCAGTCCATGTTATTTCAACATCATGTTTAATAGCAGAATTCCTGGTGAAGAACTACACTACCCATAATCCTCAGCTTATATCCACCAATCAGAGAGTCACAACAAAAGAGCTCTGCAGATCCGCCCACTCCAGTGATGCACTGTGAATGATGTAATCGAGTCGCTCTCCCTACATTCTCAAACTACTGATACATATTATTTGATTACATCATTTACAATCCATCCATCCCTCATTAAAGACATGAAGTATACAGTCTTGTTCCTTTGTCTTTTTGTCTGATTTGCAAGGTTTGTAATGTTGTGATTCGCTTTGGAGCTGGTTGGTTCGGTTCATGTTGCACAACTCATTTGTGGATTTTATGAAATCCTTATGGGAAAAATACTTCCGGAGCCAAGATGACTGAAAAAAGTGGGTGGGCATTGTTTCACGGTCTATAATGATTTTCAGAGGAGTGTTTTGTTTGCAGTTGCCACAGTCACAGAGACATGTTTTCATTGGATCCGTCGACGGCCACTAAGAGAGCTCCGAGACGGTGGATAGTTTCCAGTTCATTCAGCACAGCGTTTGGCGTTCCTGATTTGGCAATCACAACATGCTTTTTTTTATTCCCCTTCCATGCTGCTGTGATGCCAATGGGAGATTCGACTTTATTCCTTCCTCTTAAAGCTTTCCAGTCGTAGAGTTTGACTTGATCCTTTTTACTGACAAAAATTGTGGATTTTGGTGCTACAGTAGTTAATCAATCCATTGATGTTATTGGCATTTGATTTAATTAGGGTCATAATTCACAGCCATTTTACATTCATCGATCGAAATGTGATGAATAATTGTCTGCATTGCAAGATCCATCTGAAAAGTCAAAATTCCTCCCCAAGCTCCATTAATGCTTTAACATCGCCCTTTCCCATTCGTCATGTGCTCGATCAGTATTGCATTACATTTGTTATTTTTACAGCGAGCTATGAGGAATCGGCATACAGTGGGCATGAGACTTGTCTTGAACACCAGTGTGTGTTTCATTTTATTCAGCACGGCACCAAATGCAGCAGCCTTTAATATGTTTATACAAATTAGCATTTTAATGAAAATAGTGCTCGTGGGATTTGAGGAATAATTAAAGTGCGCTTGGATCTGTAATTGCAGTGAGTAAAAGGGTTGGCACACCTGTCTTTAGGTGTATTCCCAAAGCTGAACGTTTGTTTGTTTTTGGGTTTCTCGTGGCCTCAGAAGCGCTCACGGCTGTGTTGCATTTGTCTTCCTGACACACCTGGGGATGTAAACATGGCCACATTTGAAATTGAGATGCTGTGTGTACGTTCTGCCTGATCAAACATTTCTTTTAACTGATCATGAATCTGTAATGATGGTCACGCACATATTCTTCCAGATGATTTGTTTTTTAGTGCATCACAGGTGATTCTCGATGCTGCTCTTATCTTCCATCTTTACCCCCTTGAAAATCTGGAATGAATATCATCATGAAATGCAGTTCGCAACCCATTTGAATTCCATTATCTGATGTCATTCCAGGTGAAACAGGATATTCATTGAGGGGAAAAAAGGTCCCTTTCTGTTGGGAATTGATTGGTTCATAAAAAAGTGGGAATTAAATGGCAGAATGGAGCAGAGTGTTTGGAGGATTTGAAAAGAAAGTGTGCTGGTGCTGGTTTAAGATTTGTTTTATATGATCTCTCTTTTATTCGCCACATCTAACCCATTTTCGTTTTCTGACAGAAGTTCCCCGATCCTCCGTTTCTTACCCTGCTACCAGCGGGGACATCTGTCGCCTACCGGACTATGGTCATCACAGAAAGAAAGGCCGTCATGTTCGCTCTATTAATTCAGCTACAGGCAAGAATTTTTCTGATGATTATTTGGCGTTTCAGTCACCTGTAGAATTGGCTGTCCCCTCCTTACGTAGTGATGTGCTGAACTCTCTTGTTCCTATTAAAACAAGAGCACAGCCCTGGATCAATAATGAAACTCGTGCTCTTAGACAAGAGTAGAGGAAGTGGAAAACTGACACATTTCAAGTATCTTATAAAATCCAGAGGCATTGCATGGTTAAATATCAGCGTGCGGCTAAAGCTGCTAAAGCAAAATACTTCTCAGATCTTATTTCTTAAAGTCTGGAAGATTTATTCAGTACTATAAATGTAGTACTTAATCCTGCTGTCACCACAATTCCTGATCCAACCTCTGCGGTCTGTGAAAGTGTTTAGTTAATAAGACTGATGATATAAGGACTAGCATCTCTCCCGCTGCATTAGATGTATATAGAGGCATTTTAAATACATATCAGTGTGGCTTCAGATAACAACACCGCAGAGAGTCTGCTCTCCTTATAGTGTCAAATGACTTCTGGGAAGTATGCCATCCTAGTTCTGCTAGATCACTGCATGGCATTTGACACTATTGACCTCTCTATTCTTCTGAAACATCTACAGCAGTGGGTTGGGGTTCAGGGCAGTGTGCTAAACTGTTTTGCCTCCTATGACAAGGAGTGAACTTTCTCAGATGAGATCGGGAATTTCTCTTTCAGCAAATATTTCCTGTGGGGTTCCACAAGGCTCCATATTAGGCCCAGTACTATTCTCTTTATATGCTCCCTTTGAGAAATCCCTTCAAAATCATAACATACGCAGATGACCCTTAGCTTTATATTCCTCTAAAGTCAAACGTGTGTTTGCTGAAAACAGCGGCTCCAGTGAGATATGTCAAGTCTTTTTCACACCAAATCCTCCCTTTCCAGTCTATAATAATAAACTATATTAAACATGCTTCTCTTTCTCTCTTCTGACCGCCCTCCATTCTCATGAAATCACAAAATAAAATGCAAACACAATTTGCCACAGATCTACTGAAAACAGATGCCATTTAACTGGTTTTGAACTCTTGCACTTACAGAGAGAAACATTCCCGTGATCCACAATGCCTCATATTCAAGAAAGAGGTTGAGATCATGCGTGTACGATGATGGAGGATGTGAGTTTTGCATATGTGTTTTTCCACAAGTGAAAACTGTCTTAAAGACCAAAAACCATCTGTTATCTTCTGTTGGTGTCCTTGGACAAAGCTGAAGGATGGGAGGTTGCTTTGAGCAATAACACAAGAACGGATTGAGTCTCAACACACAAATCTGTGTTTATCTGCATCCTGCAAGTCTGAAAGGTCACAGAGGTCGAGTGCCGGGAGAAGATGACGGAGACGGATGAGGAAACTGTGCCGCATGCCACTGGACGATTCAATGACACAGCCTCATGTTGTTCCAAAACAACTTTCTTTTATGGAACACTAAAGGTGATCTTCTGCTCCGCTTGTTGAAGCTTTTAAAATCTCATTTTGATCTCATTTGCATGATACATCCTGTCAGGTGTGACATTCGAGAAGTGATTATGTCATTGAAGAGAATCAAGGCTGAAAGATGAAAGGGAAGATTTTTAGTCTGTTCCTCACAAATAATAATAATTATCATATAGCTTTAAAGAGTTAGAATATAGTGGGCAAGATGTTATGTTTATGTTGCTGTTTTATGACTTTCAGATCTCAGTTCTCTTTCATTATATGAAGAAGAGTGGCCAGAATATACTGCAGAAGAAAGGCATGTGGGTTTGGAACAACATGAGGGTGAGTAAATGATTAAGCAAATACTGTCAATTTTGGGTGAACAATTTTTAAAAATATTAATAAAATAGATTAAAATAAATCAATAAATGTTAGAAAACACGTGGAACATGAGGAACACAACGACGTGTAAACACGCGTGTATATGTGAGGAACACATGACCTGTAAACACGCATGTATATGTGAGGAACACACGACCTGTAAACACGCATGTATATGTGAGGAACACACGACGTGTAAACACGCGTGTATATGTGAGGAACACACGACGTGTAAACACGCGTGTATATGTGAGGAACACATGACCTGTAAACATGCATGTATATGTGAGGAACACACAACCTGAAAACATGCGTGTATATGTGAGGAACACATGACCTGAAAACATGCGTGTATATGTGAGGAACACATGACCTGTAAACACGCGTGTATATGTGAGGAACACATGACCTGTAAACACGCGTGTATTTGTGAGGAACACATGACCTGTAAACACACATGTATATGTGAGGAACACATGACCTGTAAACACGCGTGTATATGTGAGGAACACACGACCTGTAAACACGCATGTACATGTGAGGAACACACGACCTGTAAACACGCATGTACATGTGAGGAACACATGACCTGTAAACAAGCATGTACATGTGAGGAACACACGACCTGTAAACACGCATGTACATGTGAGGAACACACGACCTGTAAACACGCATGTACATGTGAGGAACCAACCCGATATCACGCCAAGGCATGAAATAGACACGCTGGTCCACTAGCGGATGCGTGTCGGTGTCACGCTTTGCCTCCTCTAGGCGTGTGCATGACACGCGCGCGTGTCGTTGCAATACCGGCAGGGGGCAATCATTTCCTCAACGCCAACAACTCTCCGCGCACCAAAGAGTAAGCGATACCGTTGTCGTATTGTACGTTCGCACGGGCAGGATGATGGCCAATTTTGCTGCTTACTTTCACTTTGTGACTATGTGACAATAAAGGGTTACTACACATACTACGTTCAGGACATGTTTGTTCATTATATTGCTGCTTTCATGAAGAAATCCTAACGTTGCTGTAGCCTAACGTTGTTATATGTGTGTGTGGGCTGTCGAGTATCTTATGCTGATGTAAATAAATATATATACAGTGTATATATATATATATATATATATATATATATATATATATATAAAAATATGTTTATATAAAAAAATATATATCCTGCTAACCGGAACTGGAGAACGCGATATATCGCTTACTCTTTGGTGCGCGGAGAGTTGTTGGCGTTGAGGAAATGATTGCCCCCTGCCGGTATTCTACCTAGACGCGCGCGTGTCATGTACACGCCTAGAGGAGGCAAAGCGTGACACCGACACGCATCCGCTAGTGGACCAGCGTGTCTATTTCACGCCTTGGCGTGATACCGGGTTGGAGGAACACACGACGTGTAAACACGCATGTATATGTGAGGAACACACGACGTGTAAACACGCGTGTATATGTGAGGAACACATGACCTGTAAACACGCATGTACATGTGAGGAACACACGACCTGTAAACACGCATGTACATGTGAGGAACGCACGACCTGTAAACACGCTTGTATTTGTGAGGAACACATGACCTGTAAACACGCATGTACATGTGAGGAACACACGACCTGTAAACACGCATGTACATGTGAGGAACACACGACCTGTAAACACGCATGTACATGTGAGGAACACACGACCTGTAAACACGCATGTACATGTGAGGAACACACGACCTGTAAACACGCATGTACATGTGAGGAACACACGACCTGTAAACACGCATGTACATGTGAGGAACACACGACCTGTAAACACGCTTGTATTTGTGAGGAATTATTTCAGAGCATTATGTAGTGTTGGTAATGACGGATACATTAAGGGACAGGTATAAATGTATACTTATTATGCTATCTTAAACAATGTTTCTTTCAAATAATCTAACAATTTCTACATTTTGTAGGAAATCTTTCATTTCAATTTGGCATTATATTTGAAACTCAGTTTTGGGGACAAAACCAAAACATGCATTTTCTACCAGAAAACACAAATAAGATGTACTAAAATAATATACTTGAGACATAATAAAAAAGTCTAGATCTGTCTTTGTCTAAACTGACTATGGACATTTAAAATATGGACATTTCCTAAAAATACATCCCAGAGACAGAAATATGCCTTTAATCTGAGAATCACCCATACACAAGAAGTATAATAGTACTATCTCACTTTATTCACAATCACACTGCTCCTCCATATTAACTTTAGCTTGACCTTCGGAAGAAAATGTTAAAACAATTCAAATGCACTTGAAATATTCTTTGGAATGACGCTGATAAACGTGTATTGGCCAGTGTTAGCTGATGATTGACAGGAGGATCATGAGTTAGTGAGTCTGTTCTTTTCTTCAGTCAAAGTGTTTCAGGCCTCATTCAAGAACTCGAGTTGTTTTCCAAGAGTCTCTACTGACTTCACACTAGACCACATACTGATGGTTTATTGTTTAATGATCTTTACGCGTGGGGTTTTTATGGATATATACCAGACCTGATGAAATTAATCTAGAAGAAAAACCATCACTGTGAGCAGGGTAAAGATTACAGAGCTTAAACTATAAAGTTACAGTACACACATGCTAATAAGATGCTAACAATGCTAGTAAGAACGCACAGGTTGTTTGTTGTAATCATCATAGTTTTAATGTTGTTCTTTGATTTGGCAGCTCCAGAGAGTTGTGGTCAATTCTCAAACCTCTCAGACCTTCTAAATTTCTCCAACTGACTCATCAACTGGCCCCCACAGTGAGTCTGGTTTAGGGTTAGGGAATGTTTTCAGTCCTTCACCAGGAAGGCCATCTAGAACTTTCTATCTCCTGAAACGGATGTCCTGCAAAAAATATTACATATAAAGAAACTGGTCATGTGACCAATAGAATTACAAATACGTTTACATATGATCAAGAATGTGCTTGACTCATCTTTGGAACCAAAATGCAAAAAAAGCAAAAATACCTGTATATTTCTGTTAAGCTGCTTTGAAACGGCGTCTGTTGTGGAAATCCTTATACAAATAAAAATGTATTCAAATGTTGAAATAAATGGTACCTGAAGTTATCCAGACTTGTTGTTGATACTGAGCATCTACACAAGACTGGCGATAAAATGATATAGTAGTTTAGAAGTTCACAATTATTTCCTCAGCGGAGAGATCGGGAATATTGAATTGCTCATTTTATAATCAATAAAGTTTGATTATAGTGAGTAATATTGCACGTATCCATACGTCTCGCTCCAGGGAGTAACCAGCCACTAAACAACATGATCCACATGTTAATAATGACCTTTTATGACAATCGTGTTTATGTTAGTAATGCTAATCATGTTAACTATGAATAAATGACAACTAGTAGGGAATGTTCAAGGAACAAAGACATCACTTCCTTAAACGAAAAGCTATCCACAAACCCAGTTTTCTATGTAGTTACAATCATGTTATTACCACACGATGTCCTTCACACAAATTCACAGCAATAAAAACCTGCTGCAGGACGGGCACACACTCCTGTTAACCACATTAGTACCATCTGCCCTATATAACAGCACGAGTGCCACATATCAAGGCAGCCGCATGAGACTTCTGAAGGCTCACTTGAGCCACAAACCTGCCGAGAATGTCTGTCATCTTCCTGACATCTCCACAGCATGTGCCATCAGAATGAGTCAAACACATTCATCTCAGTGATTAAATAGCTGTTCAAATAAAGCAGCGGGATTACATCGGGAGTATTTTAATATTCGTCCCAGCTCTGTGCGCATGTTTAAAGTGAATTAGTCTTAAATGGTTTAATGGCAACCTCTCCTCCAGCGTTCCTGTGTGGTATCTGTAAAGTCTAGAGCACATTGAACGATTATGGCCTTGATTTTGCCGTTTCAGATAACTGTTGGAAATTGTAAACTATTTTTATGTCACAGTGCAAAATTGGTCATCCTTGATTCACCGATGGCCGATTGATTCCCCTTTTCCACCCAATTTGGAATGCACAATTCCCAATGTGCTCCAAGTCCTCGTGGTGGCGTATTGACTCATCTCAAGGACGAATCTCAAGGACGAATCTCAGTTGCCTCCACGTCTGAGACCGTCAATCTGCGCATCTTATCATGTGACTTATCATGTAGACGTAGCGCATGTGGATGCTTCATGCTATTCTCCGCGGTATCCACGCATAGCTCACCACACGCCCCACCAAGAGCGAGAACCACATTATAGTGACCACAAGGTTGTTACCCCATGTGACTCTACCCTCCCTAGCAACCGGGCCCATTTGGTTGCTAAGGAGACCTGACTGGAGTCACTCAGCACGCCCTGGATTCAAACTCACGACTCCAGCGGTTATAGTCAGCATCAATACTCGCTGAGATACACAGACCCCAACAACTACAATCTTGATCACAATCTTGAGCTACAACAATATGCATCAGCAATAACAACAGCCGTCTGAAACGAGGGAAGGGAAGCTCCTTGCAATGGAGATCTGCCTGGGCTTTACCTGTCTGCACTCTCCCCACCAGCCAATCCTGACAGAGCCGTGATTGGAAATCATTATTGCAGACATGTTGAGCAACCTGCATGGAAGAGATGGAAAGAGAGGGAGAGACAAAGCAGGAACAAATAACAAAGCAATCCTCCACAAGTGCAACAAAGCCAATGCCATACATCCATGATACATGTAAACAAATGAACAGTGAAAACAAACAAATAACTTAAATATGTCCAGGGATGTAACAAGCACCATAAAAGTAATCTATATGACCTGTGTGCTACATTCCAAGTCTTCTGAAGCCATATGAATCATGTGTAATAAACAGATTATCCATTATTCACTGCAAATATTCTCATCCGCTGTAGCTCTAAAATCTTGTTCCCTTCACATCTAATCATATATGATTTACTATGGGGCATTGTGCCAGGTCAGTAATGGCGAACCGCATTGGTTCTTTTATGTCATGTGGCCGATCGCACAGCGGGAAGTTTGTAGATGCGGAAATGGGAATGAGATTTGAGAGTTTCGGCAGAGGGGGACATTTTAAAGGAATAAAGATTTACAATTTGATCTGTTCATCAGCTCGCGCAGCTTTAAAAGTCTTGGAATATAGCGCATGTACTTGGATAGACTACTTTTATGGTGCTTTTTGGGACTTCTAAGAAAGGGGGAATATTTTCTGCATAACATCTCCTTGAATGTTCCACAGAAGAAAGAAAATCATACTAGTTTGAATATAATAGACCACACAGAGAGACTGGATGGGCGAATAAGTGTAGTCCCATGATTCATCCTAATGACCTGAGATGGTTTTCAGAGAGGCAAATCATGAGCTATTTCACCCAGGATATCCTGTCCAATACAGAGAAAGAAACAGCGGACAGCACATGAATCTTCACTTTCACAAAACCCGTAATGGCACTGTTTGATGTCAGAGCCGCACAGCCTGATGGGAAAGCGCTTCTGAGCTTTTTTCGTCTCTGTAATTGCTCTTTGGTGGCCTCTCCACTTCAAGCTGCTGTGTGCCCACCATGCCAACGAAAAGAAAGGCAGGCTTGTTTTGGATGAAGCCAGGATAAGATGATGGGGAAATGTGGGAATTAGAAGAGGATAATTAATGAAATGGAGTCATTTGTCAAGAATTCACTGACATGCTGCAGACTGGGAACAGAGCTAAACTTCTGACTTTTAACATTCAGTTACATATACAAATAAAGTGCAGTAATTCTGATTATTATTGTGCTTTCATCATGTCAGTCAGCTGTTGTATTTTACATTTAAGAGCACCGTCATGATGCGATCACGTGACGGTAACTGAGACGTCCTGTTTTAGTGTGATGCTTCATCAACATTAGCACAACACAAACATATGTTGCTGAGTGCACCTTTAAGAATGACTTGGCAATTATATTGAAACTCAAAGCCAGTGCAGTTCTGATGGAGTCCTCACAGTTTCCTTTAATGATGTGTTCAACAGAACAGTCGGTCTCCTTTACAGTGTGCTTTTGAACCGCATCGATCAAACAGTTTTACCTGTTCAGCATGTTGTTCCTCTCATGTTGTGTGCTCAAGTTCATGTGGTGAGGTCGTAATTAAAACTCGGGCCAGCTGAGAAACTTCTGCCTCTCAAATGTAGTCCAGCTGTCTCAGTTAAAGGAACATGGAGAGAGAGGAAGCTTCAGCCACATTTATGGTCCACCTCAAAACCCCAAAACATGCTGCATACCCCATTAATCTCATCTGGCCACATCGACCATAAAGCTGCTGGACGCAATCAAGTCCCTCTCGTTTAGAAGTGACATTGTGCACACAACATCGAAGGCAAATAAAAGCTTTCTCCTGCAGCCATACCAGTGAGGTGATTGATGACTGAACTTCTATTCAATCCATATGTTGTTCTTCTAGAAGACTGCGGAAATACCTCTGATGGTTTAATGTAGAACGGCATGCTTGTAGCCCTCAACTCGACATCATGACATCCTGCTCTGATATTTAGATGTTTTCTTCCTCCTGGCCACAGCGGTCTTTTTCCATCTGTCTCATGCTCGTCCTCAGATTATTAAAGTTTGCATTTATTCTTTTCCAGATGTTTTTTTTTATCGAAAGTGACCTGCAAGTTCTATTCTGGGTTCAACTCAAGTTAATTTCAATCGACAGCATTTGTGGCATAATGTCGATTACCACAAAAATGTATTTGGACTCGTTCCTCCTTTTCTTTAAATGTGTGTTTCAGTGAGACACTTACAATGGAAGTCAATGGGGTTTAATCTGTAAACATTCCAAAAGTATAGCCACAAGATGTAAACATAATATAATATTAGTGTCTTAGTAATCACTTTTTTCTGTGTAAAGTTACATCCAATTTTAGAACTTTGTTTCCATGACAATGTCACAGCATTAACCTTAAAACGATCATAAAACGACAATTTAAACAATTTTACAGCTCAAATAACACACAAGTTTAACAGAAGAATTAATGTAAGTGCTTTTATAAAATTATAAATGTCACATTTCTGCCTTTAAACCTGCAATAATGCCCCATTGACTTCCATTGTAAGAGTCTCACTGGAACACATATTTAAAGAAAAGGAGGAACGAGTCCAAATACATTTTTGTGGTAATCATCATTATGCCACGAATGCTGTCGATTGAGCTTAACTTGTACTGAACCCGGAATATTCCTTTAATATTATGCCGATGCACATTATCAATCTGTGCGTGTCCTAAGAATCAAACCCATGGTCGTGGCATTGAACTGTCTCGTCTTGACCAATCCAACATGTCTTCTCAGCAGGTATGATCTTTTGTTTTATTAAAGTAGGTCACAAGAGTGATTTCAGCTGTTTTGCTAACTTCAATGAATGAAGTCATCTTTAATATAGTTTGCAATATTGTGTGTTAAACTGAAACGGTGATCAAGAATGTCTGTTTCTTGCATTATGGTGTCCTTATATAACCAATCCACATGTGATTCAGAGCATTATATTGCCCATAACCTCTTTAGCCAATCACATTATAGAGTTGTGTTGAGTGTTTTAGAAATGCCATTCAGGGACAGAGCTGAGGATGCAACTGTAAGTCTTTGCTGAAAAGCCCATGCCAACTGTCCTGGACAAACAAATGGGCTGTTTTAAGTCTCCAGCATGCCCCTTACATGTCTATAACCCCTCCAAGCATGCTCCCCTTCATTCAGCTACTTCACCATAAATCACCATACTGTCATCTTAATGTACTCAACATCACAAATAATTCATTTGGGCAACCAAACGGGACGAATACCTCGCCTCCACCACAGGCCCTTTAAGGGTAGAAAAAGTTGTTTCATTTTAGGAGCGGATAAAAATATAAGCCTCAAACAGAAGACAACCTTCTGGCAAAATGAGAATAACTGCGGGTTTTGGCCAAAGAATCTGAGATGCTTCCAAAAATGTGGAAAATTCCTCTGCCGTGCTTTTACTTAGTCTGCTGGAAAAGTGGGAATTGGATCTAAATATACAGTAGTTCATTGTACATGAGACTCTGTATGTCCTCCGCGGTTTGTACAGGGGTGTTTGGCACATACAATAATGTGTCCATGGGCCTTTCTTTGAATAACCCATGACAGGTTTTAGGTTCAAATATATGGATGTGTGTCTAGGTCGAGTAACTGATCCCCATTTCCTTTCAGTTTTATGCTATTTTTAATCTTTTTTCTTCTTCTTTTGTGTTATTTAAATGGTTCTGTGGTGTGACAAATGAATATAAATATTGAGTGTAGTCTCTTAATATGAGGTTATTAAAGCTATATTCATAATAATGTATTCAAATGCTCTTTAATACAGTTTTAAATGGAGGATAGCATGTCACATTGCACAATGATCTTTACAATCCTGTTGTGCATTTCTGTTCCTCTCTTCAGGGATTTCTCAATTTAAAGATGCACATCAGGATCAGTTTGGATTGTAATTTAAAGGTTTAAGGTACACTAAGTCAATCTTTCATCAGTTGCACTCGCGGCATTCATGTGATGTTGGCACTGCTGGAGCGACTTCACGTTCTCTGGAAAAGGTTTCATGTGAGTTTGTAATTATCTTGGAATGACAAAGCCAACATATATGCGTCATTAGCTTAACTACATTTCTGAATAGTGAGGCGGTAGCGTCACTAATTTTTAAATCAATCCGCTTTTCCATAGCAAATCTGTTTTATTGATTATGTATTGGCGTTGCATTGAGAAACGCTACAACGCTACAGCATGCCGTGCACCTGGTGTTTACTGTCGTCAGATTTAAATCAGAAGATTCACAAATGTAATGATGTAAATGATTCACATTCTGTACATTGAATTGATCACACATTATGAAAAGGAGTCTGAAACGGAGCATTTTCTAACTCACAAACACACACTCACACACACACACACACACACACACACACACTCACACACAGACACACAAACACACACACTTACACAAACACACACACTCACAAACACTCTCTCACACACACACACACACACACACACACACACACACTCACACACAGACACACTCACTCACACATACACACACACTCACACACACACACACACACACACACACACACAGAGACACACAAACACACACACTCACACAAACACACACTCACAAACACTCTCTCACACACACACACATACACAAACACACACATACACACACTCACACAAACATACTCAAACACACACACACACACACACTCACACACACATACTCATACACACACACACATACACACACAAATACACACACACACACTCACAACACGTTCACAGATGACATCACTGGACATAACAAACACAACTGAGAAAAAAGGACAGCAAATCCACATCCTGTGAGGATACAAGCAAACGTGTGTCCTGTCATGCTGAAACGGACTATACTCGCAGGGAGACAGAAGAACACATTTATTTCATATTCATTCAGGTAATATTCTAAACAGAGTTTAACGTGAGTGTAAATACAGATGTGTGTACTAGAGCTAGAAACAAGCTTTTGTCTACAATGTTTGTAAAAGCCAGCAGCAGTGAAATCGTTAACTGTCATTCGCCCGCTGGTGTAATCTCACATAAAACAGCATGTGATTAAATAAAACCGCTTGAGGACATTTCCAAACTTTAGATTCGCCAGCTGACAGTGTACTTGTTTTTTCAAGTATTGTAGATGTTACAGTTCTGTATTTTAATTCTATTTTCATTTAAAACAAAAATATTGTTTACTTCAGTTTAGTTTATTTCAATTTAAAGTAGTTTACTTTGAGTTTCTATGATTGTTAGTTTAGACATCTTGACAAAGTCCAGATAAAGCACAGAGCAAACAGCTGCTGTACGGACTGTGTACAGACAGACAGACAGACAGACAGACAGACAGACAGAAAAACCAACAGACCGACTGACTGACCAACCAGCCGACAGACAGACAGGCAAAAAGACAAACCAACCGACAGTCAGACAGACAGGCAGGCAAACAGACAGACAGACAGACAGACAGACAGGCAAAAAGACAAACCAACAGGCTGGCAAACAGACAGACCGACATACAGACAGGCAGGCAGGCAGGCAGGCAGGCAAAAAGACAGACCAACTAACAGTCAGACAGGCATACAGACAGACAGACAGACAGGCAGAGAGAGAGACAGACCAACTGGCAGACAGGCAGGCAGGCAAACAGAGACAGACTGACAGACAGACCAACCGACAGACAGGCAGGCAGGCAAAAAGACAGACCAACTAACAGTCAGACAGGCATACAGACAGACAGACAGGCAGAGAGAGAGACAGACCATCTGGCAGACAGACAGGTAGGCAAACAGAGACAGACTGACAGACAGACCAACCAACAGACAGGCAGACCGACAGACAGATAGACCAACCAACCAACAGACCGACAGGCAGGCAAAAGGACAGACCAACCGACAGGCAGATAGACCAACCGACAGGCAGACAGACAGAGACAGACAGACAGACAGACAGGCAAAAAGACAGATGTTGGACGGTTGCGACAGACAGACAGGAAAAAAGACAGACCAACCGACAGGCAGATAGACAGACAGACAGACAGAAATAGTAACACTTCACACTTATAATGAACATTGATACCATTAAACCTGTTGATCTTGTAAAATATATTTATATACCTCACGTGCAATACTAATGCTCCCATTTATCTCGTTCTATATATTCCCTCATTATAAATTCACAGAGTTCGCTGTATGTTTCTCGTCAGCTTGTGGTTTGGGTTGAAATTGGAAACCAGTATTTTGTCTCTGGTCTGTAGGAAGCTATAATTTCCCCAGATCACCCACCTCCACTTATGGCCAAATGAAATGTCTCCTGTGGGATGTTCAACTGTAACAGATGTTTGTCCCCTGTTGTCGAATACACTTTTCCATGCCTCATAAACACTCGGAAAACAAAACGATTCAGGAATTTTAAGAGGAAAATTACATGCTGGGTTTTGGCACAGAATATACATAGACAGTAAATCTACTATGTGAGAGGCACATGAAAGAGATTAAATGCAAAACATGCAAAAGATGCAGCGTGGGAAGTGTTAGTTTGATCAATTTACATGAGTTTCTGTTGTTAAAATACATTCTCTTATCCCAGCTTAATATGCAGAGACCAAAACAACAAGGCTGAACAATTTATAGGTTTTATTCATGAATGAATCAGTCTTTTTGAACAAAATTTTTAAGTGGATGGATCGTTCCCGTTCACCTCTATACACTGACTCATATTTCTTGTTCCCTGATGTCTCTCCCTTTCCATGTCAGTAACCTCTAGTGTGAAGTGCGAGACTGTTTGTGGCTTTTCATGCCTGTAAAGCACGAGCCAATAGCATTCAAGTGTGAGCTGTGAAGGAGCACATCATTGGTTTGCTCCGCAGAATGTATACACCACTGAACCAGTCGCTCATCTCATATGTGAACAAACTATATGTACTGTTCACTCGTTCACGAACAAGTTTAATGAATCAGTCATCATGAATCAGGATCTGCTGACCGGCTGAACGAGAGGAGGAGGTCATTTGTTCCTTCAGTTCATCAATCTTTTTCAACAAGAAAAGGGTCCAGAATAATTATGAATAAAAGTGAGTGGTGAGCTGTGCTCGAAATAGAGGGTTTGGGGGTTCTTGATAAAGGTAAATAATGTATATAACCAGGGGTCCACTGGTGTTTCATCAAAACTACAATACTAGAAACATAAAATGAGATTTTTTTAAACGTGTGCTGTGACACAATGTGACATTGCCCATTATCTGTCCAAGATTTAATAAACAATCCAAACCATATTTCTTACGTCAGAAAATTTGAATCACTCTGGAGTCGCCACGCGCTGTTTATTGAAGGAATTACAGACATTTACATTTACATTTATGCATTTGGCAGACACTTTTATCTAAAGTGACTTACAGTGCCCTTATTACAGGGACAATCCCCCCCAGAGCAACCTGGAGTTAAGTGTCTTACTCAAGGACACAATGGTGGTGACTGTGGGGATCAAACCAGCAATCTCCTGATTACCAGTTATGTGCTTTAGCCCACTACACCACCACCACTCCACCGACGATGACTGAGTGACACTGGCAGATTAGATCATAATTTTCACCTCACAATAATGGTCAAATATCATTCTTCCTTGATATATGATTGTTAATAAATCTAAATGACTAGCAATAAATCATCTTATATCTTGGAACTAAACCACTACTAGAGGTTCATAATATGCACGCAGTTAGTAAGCACATAGTTTTGCCGTATTTATGTAACATCGCATGTTAGTTCACTAGAAAAAGTTCCAGTATGCAGATGATGAAGCGTATCAGCAAAGACTGTAGTTGAGTGTGAGAATGCCCTGGAGGAGGACCGCTACATCTTGAATCTGTACTTTTAAAAGTGGAGATTACAACCAAATGCAAGTAAAACAGAAGTTGCAAAAATGCATGTGAGATTAGGTGATGTAGTAATCCAACACGTAGATCACCCTACATACATGGGCGTAATATTATATCAGACATTGACATATAAACATCATCTTGAAAAGAAAGTCTTTAAGCTGTACATGTGATCTCAAGTGTAAACAAGTTAACTCGGTTATCTTGGCTGTCAGTACTCGCCAATATTGCTCCATCTAAACTGAAGTGTGACGCTGCAGCCATACGTGAATAGCAGGGTTCCTGGCGATACAGGAACTCCCCCCTGTATCACATACTTTTAGATCTCCCAGATATTAGACTCCGATCACAGAGACCAGTCTGTATACTTGACCCACTTCTTGTAATGAGAGTGTCTGGCTGTGAACTGGGGCGGCGTGATTGGGTCATGTTGAACCGGTTTCACACCACCCAAGGAAGGTGTGTCTCTCTCATGTATAAGTGGGGTGCTGCAGATCCCCGGCGTGTGACTGTGGTCTGATCACATAGTAAATAAGTGCCCAATAAGATGCTTTATTGGTGGTCTTCAGGTGCAATGTCTAACTGACTTGGACTTCACTTATGACAGCTTTCAATGTTTAATGTCATACGAGAAAACCCACAGATCAAACAGTGATCAGTAATTGTCTCGTGCTTTAACGGCTACCAAAATTACTTTTCCACTGCGATCCGTCGTCTTTCCCCGCATTGATGATATTAGTGCATTAGAGTGGCTGAGTGCTAATGCAGTGAGACGGTCAGAGAGAATGGAGCAGATGTAACGATGGCCAGCTGGTATGTGCACTGTGTGAACGTCACTCCTCTGGACTCAAGAGGCACACTAGCGACTGACTCTAGACGCTGTACACTTTAGCCTCCTCGTTATCAAACGGCGACGCCTATTCGAATCCCACTCAGAGCGGGTCGTGCAGGACCGGTACACAGAGACAATATAGCGAGTATCAGCAGTTAAACTATTCTAAGTGTCGGGCATCTGAGTCGCTATGTATGTGGTGCTCAGCTGGTGTGAACGCAGATAATAGTGTGATAAAGATACTATCATTCTGTGTTCTGTGCTTTAAGAGGTGATTATGATAGCTGGATGGGGTGGGGGGGTCGGAGTAAGGCCCCCCAAGAGCTCTGACTCAATTTGTGTTGATCATAACACAGGTGTTGAGCATACATTACAATGACATGCATATGTTTTTAAAAATAATAATAATAATTGTTTTAGGCTAGTGTTGTTGTCTTTTTTGGTATAGCTTGATAAAAAGTCGTGCTATGATACCTTTGTGGTCATTTGTATGGAAACTGCAGTGCTGAAGTCTCTTAGAAGAATTATAAATGTGCTCATATGACATCAAACTGTCCCATACAGTGACATCAAACCAGACCCCATCTCTGATCTCTGCTCCGACCATTAGACTTATAGAAATATATTATATGACTTTCAGAAAGTCAGTGCAATATGTGCATGTGTGGGAATGACATTTATGATGATTCATTTATGCCACTCTTAATAAACATAAATACAAATAAATAAACATGCAAATTTATACGTCTGACATCTTGTAACATGAAACTTTGGGCTTTATTTGTGACATAGAACTGACTGAATGGGTTTGATATAACTTATCAAATCATATTTCACATCAAGTCATATAATAATGTCAACTTATGTTAATAAGCTGTGATACTGCAACTGTAATTCATTAATACTAATAGATGACTAGATTATAATAACAGATAGTCACCAGCACACCTGTCTGAACAATCCAGAAAAACAGCCTTTACATGTATTGAATCCTCAATGACCAATAAGCATATATTTATTCATTTCATTACATTTCAGCATGGTTAAACTGTCTTGGTTAAAATATCCTGCAACACCTCGACAGACCTGAGGCTTATACAAGGATCCTATTTGTGGACTTCAGATCAGCCTTCAATATCATCATACCTAATCTTCTCTCGACCAAACTGACCCAGCTCTCCATGCCAACCCCAATCGGTCTGATGGCCAGCTTTCTGACAGATAGGCAGCAGATAGTGAGACCAATTATTTGCATGTCTATTTATACTCTTATATTCTGTGTCTCACTGTAATGTTCTGTGTTCTCTTGTTTCTCATATCACCCAAAATAATCAATCTTTGTGTACGTCAGAACACTTGGCAATAAAGCTCATTCTGATTCTGATTTCTCTGAAAAATGACAGTTCTGACATCATGTACTCATCTTCAGGCTGTTCTTCACACAAAATTATCACAAGACTTCAGAAGATTTGGACAGTCATATGAATTATATGTTTATGATGCTTTTTAGAGTTTGACAGCCCCAGTTGTCTTCCACTTTCATTGAGAGCAGCGTGAACATTCTTCAGAAGTTCTCTTTTGTGTTTCATGGAAGAAAGTCATACATGAGGGTGAGTAAATGATGACTTGTTTTTTAATTATGCACTAATCTAATGGTTTGTATGTTGTTTCAAAGACTAAAAGCTCAGTGAAATATTGATGAATCTGGAATATTCTGTTAAATCATGCGTGTCTCAGATCTTTATTATATCTGAAGACTCCTCTTTCATAAACTCACTCTCCACAGTATTCATGTTGTTATTTGTTTTAAATCATGAATGTGCTGAAGCAGAGGGTTGCAGTGATGTTAGCTCGGTTTAATGGTCCGGATTGTGCTGACATGGAGAAGTCTTTGTCAGGTTTGTGAATGTTTTGATGTCATCTTTATACAGATTTGTTACAGTCTGGCTTTAATAAATCAGCGCTCATAAGAGTTTTTGTGTTTCAGTTTATTTGATCTCATGTGTGACACAAGCCAGAACAAATTGAATATAAACAGATTAACTTCTTTTATGATTAAGAAGTCATTTTTATTAGTAAAGTGCTTTTTTACAATACACATCATTCCAAAGCAACTTTAAAGAAAATAATTCTGTAATATCTTAAATCTTTAAAGTCGTCAGTGAGCATCTTTATAGAAAGACTTTAAGGTGTTTGTCTAGTCCACTGATATTCTCTTTATTCCTGGTAAAAGATGTGTGAGAAAAACGGTCTGATCTGTTTACATGAAAAATGAGCTCAAGCTCATGAACTCCACTCAGTTACAGAAATCAAGAGTAAAATATTGTAGAATGTTCGTGTATGTTGGTACGAGTCAACAATGATCACACCGTATGTACATAAGACTGTTTAATCAGAACATTCTATATAACTGCTCATGAGTGACTTACAGAACAGAGAGTGCGAAAACATAACTCCACCCCCGGGCATTCTGATTGGCCGAACAACCCAGTACGGTGGCTCATAATAAACAAACTGCATAATCATTTACCAAACGACCTACATCCTTTCCCTTTAGTCTTTAGCACTATAAAACAAGAGGACACTGGTAAACATATCTTTGCAACTTAAATCAAATAAATAGGGTTAACTGAACAATTAGGCCTCTTCATAGCCTACTAATCACCAAAACTGTTTAAGTCCATCAAATGTCACAATACTGAACACAACAGATAGCTAGGATGAGATTACACAAAGAGAACTCTTTTTTTTTCACATGTATTTGGGATTAGGTCTGCAGATGCGACCTGAACGTGTGGTGTAATATGTGTCTTGATTCACATTGGGTGGGTGTGCTGTGGACTTGGGCTGGGGGGAGGATGGATGTTGTGGTTGGACAGTGTTTGGTGTCGGTATTTGTGGTGAAGGGAAACTGCCCATCATGGTGGGGCTGGTGTCCTGAGGAGCTGCGTCGTCAAGGAGCTGCGGTGATGGCGGCTCAGCCACCGGAAGTATGTGGCGGCGATTTCTCCTATAATTCTTTCCATCTGCTTGAACTATGTAGGACCGTGGTTCCCTACTTATCTCCTTCACCGTTCCAAGTTTGTCGTAACCATTCGCTGTCTGCATGCGGACCACCTGTCCCTCTGCCAGCGGCTGTAGTGGGTGACTCGATCTATCATAACAGCGCTTCAGAGTGAGCCTTTTGTTGAGGAGTTGGGTGGTGACTTGCTTTACATTCCTCGTGGTAGGCTCCAGCAGTTTAGTGCTTACTGGAATGGCTGCACGTGTTTGGCGAGACATAAGGCGCTCAGCAGGAGAACCTAATGTTGGGTCACGGGGGATGTTTCTGAGGTTCAGGATATTAAGAAACACATCAGACCCATCCCTGTGCGATTTCTCCATGAGTTGCTTGGCATTGCGGACTGCTCTCTCCGCGAGTCCGTTTGACTGGGGAAACTCTGGGCTGCTTATGGTATGAGTAAAATCCCATTGCTCTGCAAAATCCTTGAAATGCTGACTGGTGTATTGTCTAGCATTGTCGGTGATGAGTACGTGAGGTGTACCATGTACCGAAAAGTGTCTTTTTAACTTGGATATGACGGCTGATGAGGTTAAGTCTCGGAGGAGGTCGACTTCGAACCAGCCAGAATACGAATCCACGAGAACTTGATAATGTTTGCCATGCCAATCAAGAATGTCTGCGGCCACTGTGGACCAAGGCAGATCTGGAACAGGGTGGAGCTGGAGGGGTTCTTTCCGCTGATGCGACTTTGTGCTATTGCATACTGCACATGAGAGCAACTCTTCTGTGATGTTCTTTGACATTGTTGGCCAAAAAATTACACCTCTAGCTCTACGCTTGGTTGCCTCAATACCTGGGTGGCCTCTGTGTACAATGTTGATGTACTCCTTGTGCAGAGATCGGGGAATGATGACTTTATGGCCCTTCATGATGATACCATCCTCCACTACCAGCTCATCTCTGTATGGAAAAAAATGGCTGATGGCAGGCTGGAGCTGGCTTTCTCTGGTGGGCCACCCGCGTCGAATGGTAGTGATAAGAGTTTGTAACACCTCATCCTCTGCTGTGTGTCTGCGGAGTTCCTCCAGGCGTGCTGAGGAGATGTAGCTCACGCTCATGACTTCGTAGTCGCCGTTTTCCACAGGGCTCTGTGGTGCATGTGAGCTGGGAGCTCTCGAGAGGGTGTCAGCCAGATACATGTTCTTGCCCTTTTTATATACCAGGCTGATGTCGTAGCTTTGCAGGCGAAGCAACATCCTCTGGAGACGGGCAGGAGCGGCATGGATGGGCTTTTTCATGATGGTAACTAAGGGCTGGTGGTCGGTTTCTACAATTGTGGGCTTTCCGTAGACATAGTCTTTGAATTTTGTGCAGGCAAACACAACAGCCAGAAGCTCCTTTTCTATTTGAGCATATCGCGTCTCCGTGTCTGTGAGAGCACGCGACGCGAAGGCTACTGGTCTGCCGTTCTGTAAGCATGCTGCTCCTAGTCCGTAACATGATGCATCACAAGTCAGTGTGACTGGGTCTTTGACATTGTAGTATGCCAGTACTGGTGGGCTGGACAGGCATGATTTGAGGCGCTCGAAAGCCCCTTGATGCTGTTGAAACCAACACCATGCTGTCTCTTTGCAGGTGAGTTTCCTAAGGGGCGCTGCGATGTCGCTGAGATTTGGGATGTACTTGCTAAGGTAATTGACCATGCCCAAAAAACGTTGTAGTGCGGTCACATCCGTGGGAACTGGCATGTCATGGATCGCTGCAGTTTTAGATGGGTCCGCTTTTAGGCCTTCGCTAGTGAAGATGTGGCCTACGTACGCTACCTGGTCCAGGCGAAATTTACACTTATTTGGGTTTAACCTGAGATTGACTTCCCGTGCCCTTTCAAGCACCTTTCTCAAGTTGGCGTCATGTTCATTCACTCCGCGGCCTCCTATAATGATGTCATCGACGATGACTGAACAGGGGTAACCCGCAAACAGTTGTTCCATGGAGCACTGAAATACTTCACTTGCAGAATTTATGCCGAAAGGCATCCTTAAAAATCTGTAGCGCCCAAATGGAGTGCTGAATGTGGTCAGCAGTGACGATTTCTTGTCGAGACGCATCTGCCAGAACGAATTCTTTGCATCCAGGACAGAAAACACTGTCGTCCCGGACATTTTCGCTGCCACCTCTTCGACGCTGCGCATTGGGTGATGGGGTCTTTTTAGTGCGGTGTTGAGGTCTTTGGGGTTTATACAAAGTCTGATTTCTCGTTTATCCTTCTTATGTGCTGCTACCATGGATGACACCCAGTCAGTTGGCTCTGTGACTGGTGTTATGACACCTATGCTTTGCATGCGTTCAAGTTCAGCTTTAACTCTTTCTTGCATTGCAACAGGGATACGGTGGGCTGGTCTGACTACAGGCTGTATGCTGGTATCCAAAATCATGGAGTATGTAACCGGAAGTTCTCCTAACTCGTCGCTGAACAGGTCTTTGTACTGTGTAAATGCCTGTGAGCTGAAATCCATGCTGCTCTCCACACTGATCTGGTGGACGTCTGGACTAATTTTCACAACTCCTATGTCCACACATGCACGAAATCCTAGCAGTGGTTGCACTGCTCTGTCCACAATGAAGAACGGCAATGAGTGGTTTTGCTCCTTTATGCAGCACGGCAGTGTGACGATGCCACTGGTCTCAATTCTGGTGCCTCCATAAGCAACAAGGCTAGCTGCTTTCTTCTGCTTTACAAGTTGTTCACCGCTATTGAGTCTTTTGAAAGTGTCAAGTGACATCACATTGCATTTTGCTCCTGTGTCCACTTTCATCTCAGTGGGCTTGCCGTTTATATGCATTGTGACAAATCCTTCATCCCTTTCAATGGATTTTAGATTCACACAATCAACATGACTGTCAACTTCAACGCCATCCACATAAAACGTTCCATCTTCACATGTTTGTTCCTCTATTTCTATCTCATTAACAATCTGTCTGCCAGTTTTCTGTCTGGGATGTTGCCTATTTTGGCTGCACGGTTTAGACTTACAGCAACTTTTAAAGTGGTTAAACTTTTGGCAACTATGACACTGTTGTCCGAATGCTGGACACTTTTCCCGCTTAGCTGCGTGGCCGCCACCACAATTATTGCACCGTGTGATAGTCTGTGAGGGGGGCTGGGGCATTGGCCACCTCATTTTATTTGGAGCTAACTTAACTGCATTCACACTGGCAGCATTACATTGTGATGCTAATGTCTTGCTACTTTCCTCTGTCATCTCATGTATCCGACATATTGAAATGGCTTTGGCAAGTGTTAGCTCGCTATCTCTTAACAGAGATTTTCTCAAAACGTCACTGGTGACGCCACACACAATACGGTCGCAGATTAGCTCATCTGTTAGGTCTCCGAAGTGGCAACATTTAGCCTTAATCTTTAAATCGCTTATGAAGGATTCGATGCTCTCACCTTGTTTCTGACCTCTGGTATGAAATTTGTGTCTTTCCATGGTCCTGTTGTTTTGAGGATTGCAGATTTCGCGAAACTTTTTCTTCAAACATTCGGGGTCTTCTCGAGATTCAGCAGGGGTAATGATCCTTCCTTCATCTCCTGGCGCGCGCACTTCAGCAGCGTAGACAAAAGAACGCTCTCGTTCGATAGCATCTGGGCCAGCAATGTTGAGAAGGATATAAGCTTGGGTCTTTGCTGACTTTTCCGAATGTGCGGCAGCAACAAAAATATCGTACTCCCGCTCAAAAATACGCCAATTCTCGGCGATGTTTTCATCAAAAACGAGAGGGTCTGGCCTGCGAAATCCATCCGCCATCACGTTGATTAAAGGAGAAAAAAAAAACAATGTTGACAACTGGCGATAGCTAACGTTGCGCTAGCACGGTCCGATGCAACAGGTAGTTCAGCGGCGACAGAGAGAAAAAGAAATACACTCACTGGCGAGAAATCCGTATCCCACTTCTGACACCATGTAGAATGTTCGTGTATGTTGGTACGAGTCAACAATGATCACACCGTATGTACATAAGACTGTTTAATCAGAACATTCTATATAACTGCTCTTGAGTGACTTACAGAACAGAGAGTGCGAAAACATAACTCCACCCCCGGGCATTCTGATTGGCCGAACAACCCAGTACGGTGGCTCATAATAAACAAACTGCATAATCATTTACCAAACGACCTACAAATATGGTACAAAAATTAAAACTAGAGCTGCATTTAGAGCACCCAAAAATATTGTATCCTAATTTCTAATTATGCATTTCAATCTAACCCTAACCCATCAAACTAAATTAAACAAACAAAGCTTAAAGTGGGACAACTTTAAGTTTTATTAATAACTGTTTTATTTTAGTTTATTAAAGAGTACTCATTTGAATTTGATGGAATTTTGTTATAAAATTGAAATGCACAATTTAAAAGTTTTATGTAGAAATAGAACTACATGACACTGAAAGTTTAAGCCCCTCACACAATACCATTTAAAATAACTAAAGAAGTCAACTACAGAGGATGAAGGAACAAATATTACATAAAATATAGTTGTCCCACTTTACCTGTTGTCCCAGTTTACCTGTTGTCCCACTTTACCTGTTGTCCCACTTTACCTGTTGTCCCAGTTTAGCTGCATTCAGCCCGAAATAATTTCCTTGTGATTTTTGTTGGTGTGGTGTTGAAAAACAAACCACATAACATATAAAATTTCACAATTTCTTTACAACATTTGTGAATATAACAAACACAGCAAACGTCCAGTTTTATCCAGACCAGAGAAAGATCTTTGACGTAGCAACTAATGATTCATTATTATTCCCTGAATCTCGTGCAGTGCTGTGGTGAGGATGTCATCTGTGCATCGTCTGTTAGTCGTCTCTCAGCACTGTAAGATGTGGCTTCATGATTTATTGCCCGTCAGCGGGTCAGACCTCAATGTGAATCAGAAATGAATCAGTCTCTTCATCTCCAGTGGCACGTGAGCTTTTATTTTGGAAACAGAACTCAATATTTAATGATCCTGTGACTGTGACAGACTCAGTCCTGCACTGGCATCACTTTCATTTGGGAAATTTTTAATCCAGTTTTCACTGAGTTATCATTGTGGTCTAAAATGGGCTTCTCTTATGAATATATTCACATGTTTGGCCTCTTTACTAAAATGTATGAAGATTTTAATCTAATGGAAACAGGACAACTGCAAAACAGCAGGAAAGCACGCCACATCCTCAGCAGTAACTGTGTCAACCTCCATAATGAAGCATTGCAATAAAAGACATTCTCCAATTGGACATCTTTCCCTAATGTCTGATACACATCTCCGTTTGGCCATCAGTCCTGCGCCAATCACACAGCTGTGAAAACAGTCTGTTTCATCGGATTGCACAATTTACAGGCAGAAAATCATTTCATATTTCTCACACCTGCCTGTGCGAGTGCATGTGTAACAGTGTGTGTGTGTGTGCGTGCGTGTGTGTGTGTGCATGCGTGCATGTGTGAATGTGTGTGCATGTGTTGGTGTGCGTGCGCGTGTGCGTGTGTGCGCTCGCATGAGTTTTTGTGTGCGTGTGTACATGTGTGCTTGTGTAACTGTGTGTGTGTGAATGTGTGTGCATGTGCGTGTGCGTGTGTGTGTGTGTGTGTGTGTGTGTGTGTGTGGGTGTGCGTGTGTGTGCGTGTGCATGTGTGGGTGTGCGTGTGTGTGTGTGTGGGTGTGTGTGTGTGCGCATGTGTGCATGTGTGAGTACAAAGTACTGCCTAAAAATTCATGACTTGAAAACTCATTTATCATCAATGACCATCACTGGACTTTATAAAAGCTGTTTATTTAACATCAGTTTCCAAAAACATCGTCTCACTAAAGGAAAAAATATTTTGAGGAATGCAGTTTTATCTCTGCTTTTATATTTTTTTAGGCAGTACTTTGGCTGAATCAGTGTATAAACTAATGGTTTGCAAAGATATCGTTATATTATGACTTTACTTGTTGAGGCACATGACTATTAACTCTTCGTTAAGTAATTGTTGTAATTAACACATTAATTTGCAGTTATAATGCAGTAATTAAGCATGTATTAATGCATATTTGTGCACCTGTATTGGGTGGAAGTTCAAATACACAGCTTCAGTTCAATGTGGCAATTAACAGATTAATTAACACTATTAGTTCATATAATATTTAATCCATGATGACATTTAATTAATAGCAATTTATATATGAATTAATATATTAATCAGACAGCCTCTTTATTTGTTGATGATGTGGCATTCATTAATGAATGACTTTGTTAATCATGAGTCATACATTAACTCATTATTATCTGTGCATTAGTTAAGCATTAATTAATGCTTATTAATGCACCCGTATTGTAAAGTGTTACCAAATCATTAAATAAATCTGGAGAAGAGCATGCTATGGATTAGACCGTGTCAGTTCTCATTCCCAAATGAACATGTATAACATCAGTGAGGACACCTACATTTGCTCCACAGTAAATTAAACATAATAACTTTAATTCACTTATGTGTTGATTCAGGTCTTAGTAATGTCACTGTTCATGGCAGCCCACATAATAATATTATCAATTCCATTTATTCTGAATATTTTTCCCCAAAAAAAGCACCATTCACTGTAATCTCCCATTCAATCCTATAGACCAGTCAGCAAGGAGGCTCTGTTCACTTGTGGGAGAAAGCAAAGTACTGTTACCATAGTTACTCATACATTTCTCTAAGGAAATCAGGGAGGAATCTCTGATAGATTTAAATGTTGTGTAGTTTGTTGAACTCCAAACAATGCCAAAAACCTGCAAACTGTTTTTTTATTGCACACCAACTGACAGAAATATAAGCCCAAAGAAAAGCACTGCGGCTGCAAGCTGTTGAGCCATAAAGTAGTTTCTCAGCCGCGACAGGCTGTCCCGAGACAGACGTTTACATTTATGATGGTCACGTTAATATTTTGTCATTCGATTGGTATCTTAAAACATTTGTATTTATGCCTTTTAAGATGATTGATGATTAATTAAATAAATGTACACATAAAATGGCACAAATTTCACAGCAACTTTACCAGAAGCCCCATTGTGGCGAGCAGGGCGTGGCCGAGCGATAAGGATGGACAACTGGAGAGAATTATCGCAATCAGCCAGGAGATGTATGTGATACTGAAAAGAAAAGTTATGTTGTACAATGAAAAGTGTGTGTGTTAATAAATGTCTTACGTTTGTATGTTTACCCGGCTCACGCTCCCTCCTTCATAAGAAAGGCAGCGGTCTGCCAAATTGGTGCTGAAACCTTGGATTTGGAGGAGGAAGGATGCGCTGTCATGGAGTCTTCACCGCTGGCTGAAGACTGCGACACCGAGGAGTTGCCCAATCTGGTAGTGCTGGAGCAGTTCGTCAGCTGCTGACCGAAAGGGATGGCTGAGTGGGTCCAGTGCCATCGCCCAGCATCACAGACGGAGGCAGTCCAGCAGGATGTGGACAATTTGGTGGCATATTTGGGGCCGGAGAACCCTCGTTTCTCTTCCTCTCTAACTGCGGCTCTGGCTCCTCTTTATCTCTCTCCCGGCTTATTGTGATAATTCTCCCCCAGCTGTCCATCCTTATCCCACGGCCATGCCCTGCTCACCACACAACCCGGTATCACGCCGAGGCGTGAAATAGACACGCCGGTCCACTCGCGGATGCGTGTCTATTTCACGCTTTGCCTCCTCTAGGCATGTACATGACGCGCGCGTCTACGTAGAATACCGGCAGGGGGCGATCGTTTCCTCAACGCCAACAACTGTCCGCGCACCAAAGAGGAAGCGATATATCGCGTTCTCCAGTTCCGGTTAGCAGGATATATATTTTTGTACATAAATACACTTTTTAAATATATATATATATATATATATATATATATATATATTTATTTATTTACATCAGCACAAGATACTCGACAGCCCCCACACACACACACACACACACACACATATAACAACGTTAGGCTACAGCAACGTTAGGATTTCTTCATGAAAGCAGCACTATAATGAACCTTTATTTGTCACATATGGTCACAAGTGAAAGTAACCGGCGAAATTGGCCGGCATCCCGCCCGCACGAACGTGCAACGCGACGACAACGGTATCGCTTCCTCTTTGGTGCGCGGAGAGTTGTTGGCGTTGAGGAAACGATCGCCCCCTGCCGGTATTCTACGTAGACGCGCGCGTGTCATGTACACGCCTAGAGGAGGCAAAGCGTGACACCGACACGCATCCGCGAGTGGACCGGCGTGTCTATTTCACGCCTCGGCGTGATATCGGGTTGCACCACACCCATTTACTAAACACTTCGCTAAACCAAACGTACCGATAAATACTTCCCCTTAGAAATGTTTGATTGATTAAAGGATGAAAAACAATAAGCAGTGCTCCATCTCTGATTATGCCAAGTTTTCTCATGTATTTTGCCTTGTTTTCTGGGATTAACTCATCATTATGTCTCATTATGTCTCCCAAATACATTAAAGCACGTATTTCGCTTATGGTCGACTGCAGCCGCAGTGCTCTTCTTTAGGCTTCTATTTCTGTCAGTTGGTGGGCAATAAATAAACGTTTTTTAGTTTTCTGGCATTGTTTGGAGTGCAAAAAACTACACAACAGCTTTTCGTCATATTTTTCGCTGTTAAAATAGCCAATTTTGTTAATATTTCTCCCCTTTGTCCTCATAGGAATGTATGAGTGACTATGGTAACAAGGCTTCGCTTTCCCCCACACTAAACCACACCCCCGGGTATGACGCGCTGCTGACTGTATCTATGGGGAGTCCTGCAAAGCTTGTCAGAGCAAACGTCTGTAACCAAGAGGGGTGGATCTTAGTAAAGGGTCAATTCCTCAGGATTAGGATGAAAAAAATCCCATGAACATACATTGAAGGAGGGACTAGAGTCACATCATGTTGGTTTCTTTTGACTTGGTCCAGTATGTAACTACAAAGCAATGCCCTAGCAACCACCCTGGCAACAGCATAGCAATGCACTTACTACCTCTTAGAATACCTTTACAACACCGTGAAGATGAGCAAAATTCACATTTTCTTCAGGAAATGAAAAGATCAGGTTAATTTGTTAATGTCCTCTGTGGTTAAACCCACACTGATATGAAAGATATTTATAACGTCTTAAATTTAGGGAAAGTTCAAGTTGCAAAACACTTTCCAAATGTTTTCAGTTTGGTCTTTACTTTTTAATGGATGAACTACTCGTCAACTCTTAAATACACATGTTTTTGGTGTTTCTACAGCCAGTTGTCTTTGTGACCTCTTATCTTCCTGTCTGTCATCAACACTTTTCTCTCCAGAAAGAAGTGCAGGGGAGTGAACATAAGACCGTTGTTCCATTGGAAGCAGCGGATGAAGAAAGTGCTTTGGCCTGAGATGATAAACAGGATTATAAACCCACATCATGTGTTTGTGAGATCCACACCAGTGTTTTTGGCACTGGAACGGCCTCATCAAACACTCCAGGGATGGGGAGTGAGGACACCAGGATGTCCAGCAGACTTTACTAGAAGCGTCTTCTCCACTGGGATCACGCTCACAAGCCCCATAATCCTGAATGTTGGAAGAGAGAAAAGTCTGCAGTTCTCTGGCATCATCTGCATGTTTCATATTCATGAAAGGTCAGTATAGATTCAACTTTTACTGCTATTGGGTAAAAAGCTGAAATATTCAGTGAAAATGAACAGCAGTTTGTATGTAATCATCTTGAACATACAGTAGGTGTAGTTGGACAAACAATTGCAGGGCTCTCTTAATTTTAAGATGAATTAATTGGAATGATTAGTTGAAATACTTACTATTTATTGAGAGAACATTTGTGACAGTAAACCATCTTAATCGCCATAGGAAGTTTCAAGTCACTTGGGGAATAATCAAGATATGGACATGAACAGAACCACAAATTGTGCTGTTACTTTACACTACACCACAAAATACTGGGCACCACACACTGGGCTCAATCTGAAGACTGGAGCCAACTCGCACCCGCTCGTCATGACTCACCACAGACTCTCTGCACGGTCACTTCCACATGCTGTGATTAGGGGAACATGGTAATCATTTACAAAAAAAAAATCTGTATATCAGTCAAATTCACTCTTCAACTTCATCTTCTGGTGTTTGTTTGTGCTCCATTACATGCATAGCTTGTGTTGTTGTATTCCTCACTTGTTAATCGCTGTGTAATTGCTGGATGTAAATGTAATTAAAACACTTTGCACATAGAGGAGGCCTCACACAATGGGTCTGCAAGCTGCAAGCTTCAAATCATATGTATTTAATCTTATGATGCTCATTATTGAGAATTCTTTTTTATACTTTTATTGATTATTATGACAATCAATTGTTTCATTTCAGAACATTACTTTGCGTCAGCTCTCTTGCCACTTTCACTATGGCTGAACAGATATTTGTTATCACCCTGAGATTTTACCGGAAATGTGCTGTCCATAGAGTCCATTGGGGTTAAAATCACCATTAAAGTTGTGATGTGTATTTCATTCATAGGAGATCAGATGCAGGAATTTCGACTGGTGAACCATACCATGGGTGAAAAACATCCCCTGTCCCAAGGCTTATTAAGGACCTGAATATCATACACTTGGGGTGGTTTTTGACTAAAACGATTTAGGAACACCTAGCAAGCATCCAATACACCCCAGCAACCACCTACCAATGCCCTAACAACCACACAAAACCTTCAGCGTTGTGGTGGAGACTTTAGCATGGTCAAGCACCACTAGTATTTTTTACATATGTAAAAAGCTTGTCATTAATATAATTGCTCAATAGTAATTGGTTAATTGACAAAACTACATTTGACAAAAACAATTGCTAATAGAACCACATTTATTGTCATCCAAAAAGGAAAATGCTAGGAATTTAATAACAGTAACACCGATATTTTGGGCAACAACAAGATGCTATAAATGTAGAAAAACTTGAATCAGATGTATGAGTTGTGCTTTATTTCTCTGTAGATGATTGCAGTGATCATCAGTCTGATTATCAGCAGCAGATGGGGAATAATACTGTAGTTAGTTGGGCATGACGGAGTGTGTTTGCTCATCTAGGACGATCAGCTTCACCTGCACAAATCACAGTTTCATTTATTCGTGATTTAGTGAACGGGAGAGAAAGCCTTCGCATGGAGAGATTGCAGCAGATGACTTCCACAGGAATTCTGTCCTCAATGGAAAATTATATACAGGTGCCAGGAATCATGAGGATGAACTGAAATGTGCTTTTCCTTCTTTTGTCTTTCAGCACGACTGTGAAATCAGAGACGTCATTGTCCAAAACACATATATAGGAAAACCTTATTGGCCAATGCATAACACATTTATAAGCTTATCTGAAACACAGATGCAAAGAATAATATAATTAAAGCCGTACATTATTGTATTGTTCAGTAAACCAATACATGAAATGGAAGATATGCATTGATGATTACTAGTACACACTCAGATTCTGTTGTCTTTTGGTGCCATCTGGTGGAGTAAAACAACAGCTTTCATGGTGAAGTGTTTGTCACTGTGTGCTTACACTGTCTGCTTTTGTTGTCATTCAACATGTTTTAATCAGAAAAGGTGAAATTATGCTGTTAGAAATAATTACTAGGTGTTTTCTCTTTCATTTGCCTCTATGTTTTCTCTATGTGATGTCTTAATATTATTCCTAGACATTTTCCATGCCAGCTGTCACCAACACACAATGCCAGTTTGTAAATATGAACAGCCTCATTAAGTCATAAAGATGTGTTTCTGTCTCAGATCCTCCTGAATGAGAGAGGTTGTTTCTTCACACTGGATGAGGATTGGCATCTCTGTGTCAGACGGGCATGCTGAAGATGCTGCCAGAGGTGCGTCAATTGAATTCTGCTCTGTTCCCGCGTATCGTTGATCTCAGAATAATTTGAGCAAATTATATTGACCGATTAGTGTATGTGACCCCACAGATGGTCTTTCAACAGTCTCTTCAATGCCATAATACTCATTACGAGCCCTCATTTATTATTAGTATTATCTGAAAGATTGAGGGATAATCTCTGAAAACACAAAATCTTGATAGAGATGTGTATATTTTAAAGAATGAGATGAGAGGTCACAGATTTAACTTTTGTTTTTTTTTATTTTTCTTTCATAAACTTTAAACAAACTGAAGAAAATAGCTACTGTCATTAAAGCAAATAATAGACAAATGAGAAATGAATAAAACAATGTCAACAAAACTTAAAATATAGGTACAATATGTCAGCTATATAATCTTTCATTTTAAAATGATGAGCATTTTAATATAGGAAAACATGAGACATAAAAACATGGTGATTAGATAAAGTTTGCCATTATTTTCTGTTATTAAATGAAGCACTTCCTTATTTCACCCCCCAAGGCACCATTAACAAGATTAATATTAAATAAAATTAAACATTAAAAAGGTCCTAATTAACACTATGTTTACAGAGAATTAAGTACTTTGCTGTATCCAGTGTTCATACACATGAAAATAGAGCGATATGTGTTTGAACTGTACTGATATTTGTACTGTGAATCAGAGTTCAGTGAGTCATTTCACCTCAGCAGGTGATTCAGGAGTCAAAGGAGGCTTTTCTACATCACCCCTACACAGATGAATACAAGTACTCATCACAGACTATAATGCCACGCCAACTATGATGTGTGAATCATCTTTGTTCGGCTCCTTTTTCATGTCCAAAGACTCCAAGCTGGACGGCGTGTCATCCCGTGAGGGTTTTTTGTGTGAAGGCCAGAAAGGCACATATTTGGTCCAGGAGAAACGGGCAGTTATTCCGCAGGGTAGCCCGTACACATCGTCACTTTCCAACGTGTTCTCAGACTCGTTTTGGTGAGCCCTGTTCCATGCGACGATGCCCCGTTCACGCTTTGTTCCTGCGAGAACATTGAACGGCTGATAACTTTCTTTTATTCATTTACCAGGTTGTTTGATTCAGTTTATTGCACACATAAACTGACAGGATTGAAGTGAACTCACCAGGGATCGTGTTATCAAGGAGAAATCCAAAGAATCCTCCAACAAACATACTGGTTGTGAGAAGAACTTGAAGCACCTGATCCAGTTCCACAACACCTGTAAGTCAGTGAGAGTGGAGGACGTTATGTTTGTGTTTGAAGCTAATATTTAGTTTCTCTTGAGCTGATTATAGGTTATATACCTGTTGCAATGGCTGTGGGATTTTTCAGTACCCAGTTGGGAATCACGAGCCCAGAGAACATGGAGAATCCGAAGATGAAGATGTTGCGTGAAGAGTTCATATCGACATACTAATAGAAAGCAGGGGTAATATGAGGACATGTTAGGGGGAGTGAGCTCACATTGCTTGTGTTTTTGTGCAGTTTCTTTTGTTTTGGGAAATGTACCTGTAGGTTTGAAACTCCTGCTGCAGTGATGACCCCAAACATGACCAAAAACATCCCTCCAATCACAGGAGTCGGTATTGTGCTGAATATGGCTCCAATTTTCCCAAACACTCCCATTATGATCATTATAATCCCGCTGGCCACAATCACCCTGCGACTGCCGACCTGCAGGGTGGGAATGTTTCTCTCAGTTAATGTCATTTAATTTCACACTAAAATATGCAACAATCTGTCAACTTTTGACAGGCCTTTAGAACCATTATAATATTGCATCTTGACTGCTAATTACATCAGATGTATACAGTACGCAATAATACAGTATTAATCTTACACAAAGCTGATTAAATGTGAAGTAACTGGATAATTTATTAGTAAGCGGATGTCATTTTTGTGAGAGCTTCTACCTTGGTGATTCCCAACGCTCCGACATTCTCGCTGTAGGAGGTGGTTCCATTGCCGGTGCCCCAAGCACCTGCCAGCAGACACCCAATGCCTTCAATGCCAATGCCCCTGTTGATGGCATGTCTGGGTGGTGGAGGGGCACCTGACAACCGGGCACAGGCGTGATAATCACCCACTGACTCAATCATCGAGGATATGACCCCTGCCAGGATCCCAAAAACCCCTCCCAGACTCACAGATGGCACACCCCATTGACCTGAAAATACAACAATAATAAGTAGATGTTAACATTTTACATTGGTGCTTGCCTGTGCAAATAAATCACTGCCATGATACTACAGTGTTATGGGTGGTTGCTAGGGTGTTGCTATGCAGTTGTGAAGACACTCTGAGTGTTTTAGCGTGTTGGTGTTTGGTTGCTTTCAACGGTGAAATGACCAGTGATGCAGTTTTAATGATCTTTTAAACATTATTGTGGCAGCGGGGGCGTGGTCAAGCGCCCGTCCGAAGGGAGAAAGCGGTAAGGGCGCTTGCACCTGAGCTAAATTATGTCTAACACCTGTCTCTAATTTCAGTGAGTATGGGGAGAGCGGCATAAAAGAGCACCAGTGCCTCCAGTCGAGAGAGAGAGCTGCCAGTCCAGTGTTGGCAATAGAGAGCAAACCTAAGCTGTTAGATTAGTCCCAGAAGTTTATGTATAGCATGTTTTGCACTTCCCCCTGTCTGTCTACTACCCGTAATTAAAAAGCCTTACCTTTGTGTTGAACCCTGTTCCCGTGTCCTCCTTCCTGTGAAGTCGTTACACTGGTGCCGAAACCCGGGAAAGAAATTGGATCTTCTACATCCAACCATGGAGAAAGCTCGCCCCGTAGAGTCCTCCCAGCTGGCCGAAGTCCTCCAGTCCCTCGCTGCTCTACATCAAAGCCACCAACATTCCCTGCTTGAGCTCAGACAGGAGCAAGATCGGCGATTCTGTGAGATCGTACAGGCTCAAGCAGACGATCGACAGGCCATCCGGAGCCTCCTCAGCCAGGAGACCGCCACGGCCTTCCGCCCCTCCCCTCCGCAGGGAATTCCCTGACATAGATTTCCCTTTGGAGCAGTCGCGGGATGAGACCCTTAAGCACGCGTTTGATCAAGTGAAGACAATTGATGGTCAGAGTCTCCAGCCGGACATCGCTCTCACATACCCCTATTTCGCAATTATAAATGAGCAGTTGTATAGAGTGACGCAGGACACTCAGACAAAGGAAAATGTAACTCAGTTGTTAATTCCACGGAGCCGTCGGGAAATGCTTTTCCAGGCGGCTCATTATAATCCCATGGCGGGTCATCTAGGGGAAAGGAAAACACTGCTCCGTCTAATAGCCCGTTTTTATTGGCCGGGCATTAACGGCGACGTTCGCAGGTGGTGTGCGGCGTGCCGCGAATGTCAGCTGGTATATCCGCCGGCCACCCCAAAAGCGCCATTGCGCCCCCTTCCATTAATCGAGGTTCCCTTCGAAAGAATTGGAATGGACCTCGTCGGGCCATTAGATCAGACAGCACGCGGACATCGTTTTGTATTAGTCCTGGTGGATTACGCAACACAATATCCGGAAGCAGTGCCTCTAAGCAATATCTCTGCACGTAGTGTTGCGGGGGCGCTCTTCAAAATAATCTCCCGGGTGGGGATTCCGAAAGAAATCCTCACCGACCAAGGCACAACATTTATGTCACGCACACTTCGCGAACTTTACGATCTGTTGGGCATTAAATCAATTCGCACTAGCGTATACTATCCGCAGACGGATGGCCTAGTGGAATGATTTAATAAAACGCTCAAGAATATGATTCGTAAATTCGTACACGAAGATGCTAGGAATTGGGATAAATGGCTTGACCCCCTGTTATTTGCAGTACGAGAGGTCCCGCAAGCCTCCACGGGATTTTCCCCGTTTGAGCTGCTGTATGGGCGGCGCCCGCACGGTGTGCTGGACATCAGCCGTGAAGCCTGGGAGGAAGGACCTTCGAATAGTAAAAATGAAATTCAGTACGTTCTTGATCTTCGAGCAAAACTCCACACATTGGGGAAACTAACACAGGAGAATTTGCTCCAGGCTCAAGCACGCCAACGCCGGCTGTATGACAGGGGTACTCAGCTAAGGGAATTTGCACCGGGAGACAAAGTTCTTGTATTGCTCCCCACATCGAGCTCCAAATTACTCGCCAAGTGGCAAGGGCCCTTTGAGGTCACACGACGAGTGGGGGATCTCGATTATGAGGTTAAACGAACCGATAGGGGGGACGCGCGTCAAATTTACCACCTCAATCTCCTTAAATTATGGAGGGAGGCGGTCCCTGTGTCATTGGCTACGGTGGTTCCAGAGAGGGCGGAGCTCGGACCGGAGGTGAGTCCAAAACCCGATTACAATGCCCCGGTCATTTGCGGAGACCACCTCTCCCCGTGCCAACGCTCAGAGGTTGCCAAGTTGCAAAAAGAGTTTGCAGACGTGTTTTCTCCTCTACAGGGTCGTACGAACATCATCGAACACCACATCGAGACCGAGCCGGGGGTGGTGGTTCGTAGCCGCCCTTATCGCCTCCCCGAGCATAAAAAGAAAATTGTTCAGGACGAATTGGATGCGATGCTCGATATGGGGGTAATAGAAGAGTCCCACAGTGACTGGTCTAGCCCGGTCGTTCTTGTTCCCAAGAGTGACGGATCGGTCCGGTTCTGTGTGGACTATCGAAAAGTCAACGCGGTGTCTAAATTTGATGCGTACCCAATGCCTCGTGTTGATGAACTGCTCGATCGGTTAGGTACTGCTCGCTTTTATTCGACATTGGATTTAACAAAGGGTTATTGGCAGATCCCCTTGACACCAATTTCCCGTGAGAAAACCGCCTTCACCACGCCGTTTGGATTACACCAATTTGTGACACTTCCGTTCGGTTTGTTTGGGGCTCCAGCCACGTTCCAGCGCCTGATGGACCGTATCCTCCGCCCGCACTCCGCTTACGCCGCTGCCTATTTAGATGATATCATTATCTATAGTAATGACTGGCAGCGGCATATACAACACCTGAGGGCGGTCTTGAAGTCGCTGCGGCGGGCGGGGCTCACAGCAAACCCCAAGAAGTGCGCGATTGGGCGTGTGGAGGTACGGTATCTGGGGTTCCACTTGGGTCATGGCCAGGTGCGTCCCCAAATTGATAAGACCGCGGCGATTGCGACTTGCCCTAGACCTAAGCCCAAAAAGGGGGTGAGGCAGTTCCTGGGGCTGGCTGGCTATTATAGAAGATTTGTGCCTAACTATTCGGATGTCACCAGCCCACTGACTGACCTCACTAAAAAGGGGGCTCCAGATCCGGTCCAATGGTCGGAGCAGTGCCAACAGGCATTTACACAAGTTAAAGCCGCACTCTGTGGAGGGCCGCTCTTATATTCACCTAACTTCTCTCTCCCTTTCTTATTGCAGACGGACGCTTCAGACAGAGGGCTGGGGGCCGTACTCTCGCAGGTGGTGGAGGGGGAGGAGCACCCGGTGCTGTACATCAGTAAAAAGCTCTCCTTAAGGGAGACTAAGTACAGCACCGTGGAGAAGGAATGTCTGGCCATCAAGTGGGCGGTCCTCACGCTCCGCTACTACCTGCTGGGGCGGGCCTTCACTCTCTGCTCGGATCATGCCCCACTGCAGTGGCTCCACCGCATGAAGGATATTAACGCCCGGATCACCCGTTGGTATCTGGCTCTCCAGCCTTTTAAGTTCAAGGTGGTCCACAGACCGGGGGGTGCAGATGGCTGTCGCCGACTTCCTTTCCAGAAATGGGGGGGGGGAGTGGTAGGCAGGCCGGATGACGCCCCGGCCTGAGTCGGGCGGTGGGGGTATGTGGCAGCGGGGGCGTGGTCAAGCGCCCGTCCGAAGGGAGAAAGCGGTAAGGGCGCTTGCACCTGAGCTAAATTATGTCTAACACCTGTCTCTAATTTCAGTGAGTATGGGGAGAGCAGCATAAAAGAGCACCAGTGCCTCCAGTCGAGAGAGAGAGCTGCCAGTCCAGTGTTGGCAATAGAGAGCAAACCTAAGCTGTTAGATTAGTCCCAGAAGTTTATGTATAGCACGTTTTGCCCCCCCCCCCCTTGTCTGTCTACTACCCGTAATTATAAAGCCTTACCTTTGTGTTAAACCCTGTTCCCGTGTCCTCCTTCCTTTGAAGTCGTTACAATTATATGATCTAATAACGCTTGTTTATGTTGATTGAAGTTATTATAAAGGGCTATCTTATGTTTTCAGTGAAGAAATACCATCCATTCAGAAAGTATTCAGACCCCTTTTTTCACATCAATCTACACTCTATACCCCATAATGACAAAGCAAAAAACAGATTTTTGATCAATCTGAAATTTTATTAAAAAGAAAAAAATGAAATATCACATTGACATAAGTATTCAGGCCCTTTGCTATGACACTTTTGAAAATTGTCTTATCCAAATTTTGGATTTGGAAAGGCACACACCTGTCTATATAAGGTCTCAGCTGTAAATGCATATCATTAAATTTAAGAAGTTTGGAACAACCAGAACTCTTCCTAGAGCTGGCCACCTGGCCAAACTGAGCAATCGGGGGAGAAGGGCCTTGGCAAGATTGAGCAGTCTGGTTGAGCTCCAGAGATGAAACTTGCAGAAGGATGACCATCACTGCAACACTCCACTGATCTGGGCTTTATGGCAGAGTGGCCAGACAGAAGCCTCTCCTCAGTGCAAGACACATAATAAGCACATAATTGACTCCCAGACACTGAGAAACAAGATCTGGTCTGATGAAATGAAGATTGAACTGTTTGGCCTCAATTCCAAGCGTCATGTCTGGAGGAAGCCAGGCACTGCTCATCACCAGCACAATACCATCCCAACGGTGAAGCATGGTGGTGGAAGCATCATACTGTGGGGGTGTTTTTCAACGGTAGGGCTTGGGGACTGGTCAGGGTTGAAGAAAAGCTGAATGCAGAAAAATACAGAGATATCCTTAATGACAACCTGGTCCAGAGCACTCAGGACCTCAGACTGGTGCGATGGTTCACCTTCAAACAGGACAATGACCCAAAGCACACAGCCAAGACAATGCAAGAGTGGCTTCGGGACAACTCTGTGAATGTCCTTGAGTGTCCCAGCCAGAGTCCGGATTTGAACCCAATCGAACATCTCTGGAGAGACCTGAAAATGGCTCTCCACTGACGGTCCCCATCCAACCTGACAGAGCTTGAGAGTATCTGCAAAGAATGGCAGCAAATCCCCAAATGCAAGTGACCAACGCTTGTCATACCCAAAATGACTTGAGGCTGTAATCGCTGCCAAAGGTGCTTCAACTAAGTACTGAGTTAAGGGTCTGAATACTTATGTCAATATGATATTAAAAAAAATATATTTTTAATAAATTTGCATAGTTATCAAAAATGCAATATTTTTTGCTTTGTCATTATGGTGTATGGGGTGTATATTGATGTGATATATTTTTCTTTTAAGCATTTTAGGTGCAACAATAAAATGTGAAGAAAAAATGAAGGGTCTGAATACTTTCTGAATGCACTATATATGTAGCTTTTTCAACTATTAACTGTTTTAACTCTATTCAGAAGTCTTATGATTATATCAGACATGTAACAGGTTGATGAACTCCAACCATAAGACATGGGATACTTCTTATGCCACAGTCTGAACCTTGGATATAGGATGGACCACACCGAACCTCATCAAAATTTCCGGCCAGGTTGAACTGTGATGCACCTCACTGATCTTTGCCTGCATCCCCTTGGCATATTGATGGACTGCACTCTTGAAATGGATATGGAATACATAGACTACCAATTGCCAACAATTGACATCAGTCAATTAACAAGGACAATTGCATCTACATGTGAACTTGTGCAATATAGGATGAACATCAAAGAGATGAAACCCCCACACTGAGTCTGATTTAGGGTTAGGGTGGGGTTATTCAGAGGGGAACTGGCCCCCACAGTGAGTCTGGTTTAGGGTTAGGGTGGGGTTATTCAGAGGGGAACTGGCCCCCACAGTGAAAGGTGCTATACATGAGCATGCACTTTATGTTAATTGTGTTGGTTGAAATACCTGGGTAGGGAAATCTGAACCAAGGCGCTCTGCCCGTCACATCTCGTTTAATATCAGTCCGTGCCAGATGACCATACTGCTCAGGGTCTGATGGCAGGACATTGTAGATGGTCAAGATGTAGCAAATCAGCCACGACAGAGTGATTCCCAGCAGGACCTGAAGAATCACACCAAAACACAACGCTTCAGAAGAATGAAGTTATTCCAGAAACAGCTGTAGAAATACAATGACTTACAGGCAGAATCTGAAATATGTACATCCTGCTGATGTGGAACTTCTTGTCTCGGCTGTATGAAGGGAAGGGGATGGCAATATGCCTGAGATACTGCGAGAATATCACTATTAAACATGTTGTCCTGTGGAGGATTGGAGAAATAGAGCATGGCCTCTTAAGTTTAACTGTCTACAGATTATACCAAACATGAATATTGAATGGATAGTTCACCCAGATATAAACATTCTGTCATCATTTATTCCCCACCCCTTTATTAATTTTTGTCTTCTGTGGAACACGAAAAATTAGATGTTTAAGTCTCAGTCACCATTAACCTTTCATCATACAATGAAAGTCAATGTGGCCACTTTTGCTGAATCTTCTTAGAAACTGGAACTTCTCAAGCAACAAGCTCCTTGTAATTTAAAGTAGTTCAACTACACTTAAAACTAGTTAGCTACACTACAAACTAATAACAAATATTATCAAACTACATGATGATGTTATTATTTAATTATACAATCAGTTATGATGGCAGAATTCAATAATATCACCAGATAGTTGGGCAAACTGAACCATATTGTTACTACATTCATGGTTACTACTATTGTACAATAATAACAAATATTGTAAAACCATGGTAAACTGTATCAAAATTACCACAAAAAAACAAAAAACAAACAAAAAACTTGCCATTAACAGTCATGATTACTACAGTATTACAATAGTAAAACCATTGTTTATTTTCATAAGGGTTAAACAAATAGGGTGAAAACAATAAATGTAAACATAAATGTATGCTTGAAATGTACTAATTAACTAGAAAACACCCTATCTTAAATAACTTAATAAAAAATACAAATAAAACGCAGCAATACACAAAATTGCTTCAAAAAAGAAGTCAAAGACCCTTCAAGGCTGTGAGAGGCTCAAGTGAATCAGTGAATCATTTATATAAATGTGACCGATCACTATCTCTCTCAAGAAGTAGGAAGTGGGAGCCGGATAAACAATCCAACATAAGTATATATTTAATTCTCTTTTCAGAGCTAGATACCAACAGGTGATCAGTGTGTTGCATCCTTCATGCAATAGAGCCACTAGATCATGGCATGGTTTGAACAGAGGATAAAGCACTCCTCAACAGATAGTAACAGAGGGTGAGGACCGCCCATTTTATGACCAAACACACATTCTCAGTTGTGCTGTACTTAGTCTCTCTTAGCGAGACCTTTCGTACTAATGTACTCACCCTCCACCATCTGGGACAGTACTTCTCCCACCCCCCTGTCCGATGCATCCGTCTGCAAGATAAAGGGGAGAGTGAAGTAAGGAGAGTGCAATAATGGCCCACCGTAAAGTGCAGCTTTCACCCGTGTGAACACCTGCTGACACAGCTCCATCCACTGGACTGGATCTGGTGCCCCCTTTTTAGTCAGATCATTCAGCGGGCTGGTGACAGTCGAAAAGTTAGGCACAAACCTACGATAATAGCCAGCCAGCCCCAGGAACTGTCTGACCTCTTTTTTGGTCTTAGGTCTCGGGCAGGTCTTATAAATTTGGGGTCACACCTGACCATGACCAAGCAGAAGCTCAGATACCATACTTCCACCCGCTCGATTGCGCACTTCTTTATGTTTGCCGTGAGTCCGGCCTGTCTCATTGACCTCAGGACAGCCCTCAGATGCTGCAGGTGCCACTGCCACGTGCCAATCCAAGATCTGAGGATTCTGTCCATGAGCTGCTGAAATGCAACCTGGGCCCTAAACAAACCTAACAGAAGTGTCGAATTGGTGTAATCTGAACAGTGTGGAAAATATAAATTTTGAATAAAAGTGAGCTGTGCCAAACCAATCAAGCAACTCACCAGTCCGAGGCTGTGGGTATACATCAAATTTAGACACCACATTGACTTTTCTATAATCCACACAGGACCGGACTGAGCCATCTCTCTTAGGAACAAGAAACACCAGGCTGGCCCAGTCACTGTAGGATTGTTCTATTAACCAGTATGGCCTTTAATATCCAGTATGGCCTTTAATTCTTCCCGAACCACTTCTTTTTTGCGCTCGGGTAATCGGCAGGGGTGATTGTGTACAACTACCACTGGGGTCATTTTGATATGGTACTCAATGAGATTTGTATGACTAGGGAGAGGCGAGAACATGTCTGAAAACTCTCCTTGCGACCTGCAACCTCCGTAACTTGGGATAGTGAGAAGTGGTCTCCACAAGTGACCGAGGTAACAAAATCGGTGACTTTTAAGTTCACCTCCGGCCCGAGCTCCTCCCTCTCTGGATCCACTATCGCCAAAGTCACGGGAACTGCCTCTCTCCATGGTTTTAGGAGGTTGAGGTGGTAAATCTGATGTGCTCCAACTCTATCCATTCATTTCACCTCATAATCAATTTCCCCAACTCACCATGTGACCTCAAAGGGTCCTTGCCACATGGCGAGTAAGTTAGTGCTCGATGTGGGAGCAATACAAGGACTTTATCTCCTGGTGTAAATTCTCATAGTCAAGTACCACCTATAATACAGCCGGCTTTGACGTGCTTGAGCCTGGAGTACATTTTCCTGTGTTAATTTCCCCAGTGTGTGGAGTTTTTCTCTCAGGTCAAGAACGTTTTCAATTTCAAATTCAAAGAATTTCATTTTTGCTATTTGAAGGTTCCCCCTCCCAATTTTCCCGTAGAATGTCGAGCACACTGTGCGGTCGATTCCCATGCAATAATTAAAATGAGGAGAACCCAGTGGAGGCATGTGGGGCCTCTCGCACTGCAAATAATAGGGGCTCGAGCCACTTGTTTTTAATTTTGAGCGTCTTCGTGCACAAACTTACGAATCATATTCTTTAGGGTCTGATTAAATAATTTAACCAATCTGTTCGTTTGGGGGTGGTAAATGCTGGTATGTATTGATTTAATCCCCAATAATTTGTATAGTCTGCATAGTGTGCGTAACATTCAGAGCATTCTGAAGAGTGCCTCCGCAACACTACCTGCGAATTCCTGGCCAATAGATACGGGCCATAAGATGTTTCAGTGTTTTTTCCTGCCCTAAGTGACCCACTATCGGATTATAATGTGCTGTCTGGTATAACATATCCTGATGGCTTTTTGGTACTAACAATTGGGTCATATCCTTCTTTGTCTAAGTATCCTGCGTCACTCAATACAACCAATCCTTGATAATCTAATAATTCAGGTATGATAATGCAATGTCTGGCAGAAGGTGTTGAACATCATCACTCTCACTTGGTCGAAGTCGTGCATAAGGGTCTCGTAACACGTCTGCTCCAGAGGGACATCCCCTGCAGGGATTCATCTTAAGGGCTGGGGAAGCCAACAATTCCCCCTCCCTTACGTCCTGCTGACGTGGAGCTGATGTAGATGACCCTGCCCATGGAGAGAGAGAGAGAGAGAGAGAGAGAGAGAGAGAGAGAGAGAGAGTGAAGAGGGCTCGCCAGCTCCTGAGTACACTGCCATATCGTCCTCAGCCAGCTGGACCGCCTCATCCAGTGATGCCAGTCGGTGGCACTGGACCCACTCTGCTGGTGTACCAAGCTCCGTAGCACCTGCCGGTCCTCCGCTTGAGCCTGGAAGAGCACCTGGAACTGCTGATCCTTTCCATACACAGCTCAAGCAGAGACTGATGTTGGGCTTCATGGATGCTGGCAAGATGTCATGAAAACTTTGGCCAGTGGCGAGGACTCCATGACAGCATTTTCTTCCTCCTAAATTCGGCACCACTGTGACAGAACACTAGCTCTCTCGTGAAGGAGGAAGCAGGATACCAAATAAACAATCCAACGTAAGACATTATTCAATGCAGTTTTCAGCGTAACACAATGGTTTTCTTTTCAACATAAATTAACTCACACACAATCACTGCTGTGTGTATCTCTCTCCTTCCCCTCTGGAATGCCCTTTTATCCCTCTCAAGCTCTCTCTGCAACACAAAACAGCTGTTAGCGATAATTTTCCACAAATGTCAGTCCTTACATCTCTTGCTCTCCCAGCCTCGTTTTCTACAGACATTGGGAGGCCACGCCCCCATCTCCACAATGAACTAGTTAATTTAAATGAATGGTAATAGCGTCACTACTTTTACAATAGTAAATACTGAGGTTATCTTTCTGCCTCACATCTCATTCTGTATTCTATTGCAGAAAGAAAGTCATATGGGTTTGGAACAACATAGGTGTGAATAAATGATAACAGAATTTTAACATTTATTTTTAAGCATGAATATATGGGCATGTGCTATGCCAGTTAGTTATGTCAGTACTGTTGTGAGAAGCACCCACATGGCAGAGATACCCCAGTGGTCTCCTGCATTCATGCCAGCAGAGTCAAACAGCGACAGGCCAATGAGTGAAATGGTCGGTGCAATGGTCAAAGGGCCAATGAAATGCATGAAGAGGCCAATTAGACCCGAGAATCCCACCAGCACTTGAAACAGGGAGCCCACCATGATGGACCCTTGAAGCTGTGCAGAGATGACAACAGAATCAAGACTTTGTGATTGTTTTAACTGGATAAGATCATCTGTGAAACTTCTAGTTCAACAGCATCTTTACCTATCTGTCCATCCAAATATACATACACTGCACTGTCCTCCCAACATCACAACAATACAGTGACACTCACCACTTGCATGCGGCTCTGCCATACGTAGATGAACTCTGGTGAGGTGGTGTTCACCATACTGGCGTTCTGTGTCCAGGTCGGACAGCTCCATTCAGGCATTGACAGAAAAGCCATGGTGGGTACTAGAAGAGTAAACGTGCCACCCTGGAGAATGGGTAACCTACAGTAAAAAAGACAAGAACCTTGTGACCAACAGTCTGCACTCACAGAGATGCATTAAAACATGACTTCTGCATTTATGACATGACATAGTTCTCAGCATTTAAGAGATCTCAGATGTGTGTTTTTCACAATCTTTTCAGTTCCATCATTCAAACTATATACTGAAGATTCAAACTATTATGTTGGAAATAGTTACAGTCTGTTTAAAACAACATAGTTTCATGAAAATTCATAATCATTATCTAAGATGGGGAAAATCATAACATATCATACAACTTTTAGACATTTATTTATTTAGCAAATGCTTTTATCCAAAGAGAACTACATTGTACTAGATCAACCAATCAAAAAACAGCATTTCAAATGGATACAATACAGGCATCAAATTTTAACTAGCCTTGTATCCAACTCTTTATTTTAATCCTAAAATGCTTTTTGTATCCTTGAAGATAGGAACATTTAAGAGGTTGGGGAGAGGAGTGCGTTGGTCAAATTTTTGTGTTTAAAAGGGAGTTACTGTAAATTCTGAGGACATGTGACTTAATATAAACTCTGGCATTAACTTACAAACTTTATCTCAATGTAACATTATTTCCATCCTTCAGATGAGACCCGTCCTTTGGATGAGATGTTAAACCGAGGTCCTGACTCTCTGTGGTCAATTAAAATCCCAGGGCACTTTTCATAAAGAGTAGGGGTGTAACTCCTGGCCGAATTCCCCCATTGGCCCTTCTCAATCACGTCCTCCTAATAATCTCCATCCATGAATTGGCTCTATAACTCTTCTCATTAATTGGCTCTATACTCTTCTCTCCACCAATATCTGGTGTGTGGTGGGTGTACTGGTGCACTATGGCTGCCGTCACATCATCCAGGTGGATGCTGCACACTGGTGGAGGTTGAGAAGATTCCTCTGTTCATGTACGTAAAGCGCTTTGAGTGTCAGAAAACACTATATAAATGTAACATTCATTCATTTATGGTAGCATTTTTTGAGAAGGCTCCATTTATTAGGTCTGATTCACCTGTGCTGAGGGGTGACTTTCTCCCAAGGCTTTTCTCCCCGATTCAGACCTGTTACAATTCATTTTACGTATTTACTAATTTTCTTTTTAATAAATTATACTTTTGAGCAGTTACCCAATGTGAAATTTCCCTTATTGTGGTGGTTTACAGGACAGCCATGACACATTGTACACAAAAGTTAGATACTTACTTAAAATCATGGTTAAGTTTAGGGTAAATGTAGTTCATTGGTTCGTTTATTTTCTCTTTCTCACGTTTTATTGTACGATTAATATTTTGCCACCTTGTACTATTTTTAGGACTTGTAATGAGACAGGTTGTAGTGACTTAACCCATCCTGTAGCAAGTACCTCAAACAATCTGTTGTAGATTATTATCAGAGATGATTTACAGTGATATGGCTTGATTGAAATCTTGTGAAACAGTTTATAATGTCTTTACTGCCCAATCAGAATTCAGATCTGGAGCTGTTTCATGGCTCTGTTGTGAAGTCGTATCAAACAGCACATTTCAATCTGCCATCAACACAATTCTGTAGGACATTTACACAATGCATTTCAAACAGGATTAAGAGGTATTAATATTTTCTTGTGCAAGTTAAACAAAAAGCTCAGATGCCTGAGGAATGTGGATTAAAAGTCCGCTGAACTTCATTCTAATCAGATGGAAAATTCCAACCTAATCCTATTAAGATTTTCAGTTTCTGCAGGAATCAATCTGACCGAAGCACTACAAACGTCTGCTGTACATCAATGAGAGTCGAATTTAGATTCATCATGTTTGATTAAAAGAATGATCTCCAATGCTGCTAAAGGATTATTCCAGGTTCAATACAAGTTAAACACAATCGACAGCATTTATTGCATAATGCTGATTACCACAAATATTTATTTTGACTTGTTCCTCCTTTTCTTTATTAAAAGCACAAATGTGTGTTCCAGTGAGACACTTCCAATGCAAGTCAATGGGGTTTAATCTGTAAACATTAAAATACTGTTTCTAAAGTATAGACACAAGATATAAACTATATGTGTGTTAACATGATTTTACTGTCATTAAATCACACACTGACCACATCTGTGGAAAGATATAGACAACTTTACAACTTAGTTGCCATGACGATGTAACGCCTAACCCTGAATCTCTAAAAATGATTTAAATAAATCATGATTTAAACAGCTTTACAGTTTAAATAATACAGTTCAATAAAGTTTTAACAATAAGAATTAATGTAAGTGCTTTTTATAAAATTATAAACTTCACATTTCTGCCTTTAAACCTCCAAAAATTGGCCCCATTGACTTGCATTGGAAGTGTCTCACTGGAACACACATTTGTGCTAAAGAAAAGGAGGGACGGGTCGAAATCAATGTTTGTTGTAATCAACATTATGCCACAAATGCTGTCGCATGAACTTAACTTGTATTGAACCCGGAATATTTCTTTAAGATTCATTAGATTTGTTGAGTTAGTAAAGCAGGAAGTCTGTTGCCGGTTATTCAGGTCAACCAGCAGAAGCACATTATTCATACATTTCTAGGTCAATGAACTCTTGTATTGAACGTTTGGATAGTTTTCCTGCAAGATGCTTCACTCTTGCACATAAGCAACTATTTTTTATTAAAGGAGAATAACAAAAAAATCAAACAAAACAGAGAAAGTTGATGCTCTTTTAAGAAAAAAAAATACAAAAACTTATGCGTCACTTTTTATGTGTCTCTAAAATATGTAAAATCCAAGTATCAGAGATCTATATAGTGAGCGCACCTATTTCTGGATTTAGAGACTTCCAAATTTAGGCAGTTCAAACGTATTGCTTGTGTGTCATTTTGGATTACACCATCTGCTCAATGAATAAATGTAAACAGAAAACTGCATCCCGAACAGTGTTAGGGAGATTATTCCATAGTAAAGGATCTTCCTCCTTTTGTGGATTTTGATATTCTAGGAACTATTAACAGTGCAGAATTTAGTGATCATAATGAACGTGATGGAATATAGCGTGGTAGAAGATCACTTAAGTACTGCAGAGACCATTCAAAGCTTTGTACGTATTTAACAGAATTTAAAAATTAATACAAAATGTATCAATTTATCAATAATCTGATCATATTTCTTGGTTCTCATTAGCACTCTGGCTGTTGCATTTTGAACCAATTGAAGTTTATTTATTGATCTTGCTGGACATCCTCCCAGTAATGCATCACAATAATCTAGTCTTGAGGTCATGAACGCATGAATTACTTTTTCGGCATCAGCAACAGAGAGCATGTGACATAATTAAGCAATATTTCTGAGGTGGAAGAATGCTGTTCTACAAACATTGGTGATTTGATTTTCAAAGGACAGATTGGTATCAAATATAACACCTAAGATCTTCGCTGTTGAAGATGATGTAACAGTACATCCATCCAGAGTCAAATTATATTTTAGCTGCTTATTTTTAGAGTTTTTTGGTTCAATAATTAATACCTCTGTTTTGTCAGAATTGAGTAGATGGAAATTTCTGGTCATCCAATCTTTTATTTCATTGGTACACTCTGCTAATTTGGAGAATTGTGAAATCTCATCAGGATCTGAAGAAATATAAAGATGGGTATCATCGGCAGGAACAAGTTGTGGCTTCTTAATAAGTGATTTGATAATTTTAAAATTTCTTGGAACATGTCCTAACCATAGCAAGGATTTAATAATATTAAGAAGAGGTTCTGAGATTACAGGGAATACCTCTTTTAAGAGCTTAGTTGGTACTGGATCTAACATTCTTTTAAAATGGCGCCACAGATGGCCGCCTGGGTGTGGAGCTCTCCAATTCTTTTGTTGTTTTTGTTTGTTTGTCCTGTGTTTAGTTATCTTTTTCCAATCTGTTTTGCCAGGGACGAACTGCTGAACATTTGGCAGCATATACCAGACAATCTTTTCCCGGTTTTTGACTATGTAGACGCTTTGCTGGACATTTTAGTCGGAGGCGCAGTAGTGCTGTTAAAGAGAACCAGACGAGGGAGATGAGCTGGTGCGCTGGTCAAGCTTCGTCAGTGCGGCTTTCAACCATCGCTCCGAGTATTCATCTAGCGAATCTCGACTCTCTTCCTAACAAAACATCTCCTCACACATACAAATAAGGTCTTTTAAACCTCTGCTGCCTTGTGCTTCACCAAAACCTGGCTGAGTGAAGCCATTCTGGACAGCACGTTACATCTTCCAGGCTTTCAGCTGTTCAGAGCGGATCACATCATGGATTTAATGGGGAAAACGAGAGGCAGTGGAACATGTTTTTACATCAATGAAGGTTGGTGTACAGATGTAACAACATTAAACAAGATGTGGTGTCCTAATTTGGAAGCACTCTTTATTAACTGAAAGCCTTTCTACTCACTGCAGGAGTATTCCTCGTTTATTCTGGTGAGTGTATACACCTGCATGAATGCCACTCTGCAACAGCTGGCTGATCAAATTACAGACATGAAACAACAATACTGTGGCAAGGAAGAGGGCATGGCCACACACTTGGCCCCTAATCAGGCTATTCAAGCCAACGAGAGGGATAAAGGCAGTTTGGCAGAGAGAGAGCTACAGGCATCTGCCCTGAATGCGTTTGTGTTTATGTTTTGTCTTTATGTTTTAATTTAGCATTAAACATTATTTGTATTGTCAAGCCGTTTCTCGCCTCCTCCTTTCACATTTATCCTGTTACATTGGTGCCGAAATCGCCACTACCATCCACCCCAAAGGAGCAGTTGCAGCCCTCCGCCAGGGACCTGAGGAGCCCGGCCGCCTGAAAGTGGAGGAACAACTGCCGGCCACGAGTCGGGCCACTGCCAGGGGCAGAGGAGACCCCTACCATCCACCAAAACGTAGCGGGGCATTCTGTCCGCCAGGGCTCGGAGAACTTCCTCCAATCCTCCAGGGGAGGAATGGCTGTCATCCACTAGAGGATGGAGGTGTAACCGAGGACCAGACTATGGCATATCAGAGATCCGGTGTGTAAGTTTTTCTCTCTCCTCTCTCTCTCCTCTCTCTCTCCTCTCTCCTCTCTCTCTCCTGCTGTTGCACCATGTTGGCCATTCCCTCTCTCTCGCTCTCTTTTTCCCCCTCCCTTTGTCTCCGATAAGGTGGGGAAGACCTGCCAGGCAGAGTCACGAGTGTGTCAAGGAGAATGGTGGTGCCGGGCCTTGATGAGGCTCGCCAGGTGCTTAATCAGGCTAATCAAGCCAACAAGAGGGATAAAGGTGGCCAGAGGCAGCAGTTCGGCAGAGAGAGAGAGAGCTACAAGCAGCTGCCCTGTATGTGTTTGTGTTTATGCTTTGTCCTTATGTTTTAATTTATCATTAAACATTATTTATATTGTCAAGCCGATTCTTTCCTCCTCCTTTCCCTTTTACCCTGTTACAAATACCCTGACTCAGTTATTATTATTCTTGGGGATTTTAACAAAGCAAATCTCACACGTAAACTGCCCAAATACAAACAGCACATTACATGCCCAACCAGAGACAGAAATATACTGGATCATTGCAGTAGAGAGCATCCTGACTGGCTGCATCACCGCCTGGTACGGCAATAGCACCGCCCACAACCGCAAAGACCTGCAAAGGGTGGTGCGAACGGCCAAAAACATCATCGGAGGTGAGCTTCCCTCCCTCCAGGATATATATAACAGACGGTGTGTGAATAAAGCTCGGAGGATTATCAAAGACTCCAGCCACCCGAGTCATGGGCTGCTCTCACTGCTTCCATCAGGCAGGCGGTATCGCAGCATCAGGACCCGCACCACCCGACTACATGACAGCTTCTTCCCACAAGCAATAAGACTTTTGAACACATGATCTCTCACGATCTACAATCATCACTGCACTTTATAAATCCTCATTCTGTCAATATATTCTCCCAATTCAGTTAGTGTATATATATATATTTATACCCGTATCTAGTGTGTGTATTCTACATTGTGTGTATTGTGTACATTTGTTATGTAATTGTTGTGTAGGTATGTGTACATTTGTTATGTAAATTGTTGTGTAAGTTTGTTATGTAAATTGTTTTGTGTAATATGTTGTTTATTGTAAAGTGGTTTATGTCTCGTCACTGTCATTACTGCTATGTTGCTCGGAACTGCACACAAGAATTTCACCTGCTGTTGCACTCGTGTACACAGTAGTGTGACAATAAAGTGATTTGATTTGATTTGATTTGATTCATTGCAATAAAGGATGCATATCGCTCTGTCCCTAGAGCAGCTTTGGGACTCTCCGATCATTGTCTGGTTCATCTTCTTCCAACCTGCAGACAGAAACTAAAATCTGCAAAGCCTGTAGTAAGGAATGTAAAGAGTGGACCAATGAAGTAGAGCTGGAACTACAAGTCTGCTTTTACTGCACTGATTGGAGTGTTTTTTAGGCTGCAGACACTAATCTGGATGGGCTCTCAGACACTGTTACATCATATATCAGTTTCTGTGGGGATATTGCATTCTAACTAGGACTTAATTAACATACAACAATGACAAACTCTTTTTTTTTTTTTCAAAAACTCTTCCAATTGTCTATAAATCCTATTTTATTCTCTAGACACCACTCAGACATCCAGCCATTCAGTGACACTAATTTACTATAAACCTCGTCACCACGACGAGCAGGGAGGTGGCCAGAGCATATTACAGTGTCTGATTTAGTTTTTGCAAGTTCACACACCTCTTTTTTTAGTGATCTCCGACTGGCGAAGCCGGACATCGTTAGTGCCCACATGAATAACAATTTTAGAAAATCTATGTTTAGCATTAGCCAGCACTTGTAAATTTGATTTGATGTCAGAAGCTCTGGCACCCGAAATGCAATTAACAATAGTGTCTGGAGTCTCTTATTTCCACGTTCCTTACAATAGAATCAATAGAACCTTGTTATTACAAGGGCTCTTTCAACATGATTCTCAGTGGGTGCATCACTGAGTGGGGAGAATTGATTGGAAACCCTAACAGGAATGGGTGAGTGGTGTCTCTTTGCTGAGCAAGTATGCCGCCGAGACGTCACCCAAATGCCCTACTGCAAACGGAACCAAAGTGTTTATGTTACTCTCTGTACTGCCTGCATCTGAAACAGTATCTACCGGCTTCTCTTTCTCACTGACCTACACTAGCGTTCGGATGCGTGTCTCTAACTCATGAACTTTCTCCATCAGTCTGACTAATTCCTTACATTTATCACAGGGCAGCCATGAAACAGTGCCCCTTGAGCAGATAGGGTCAAGGGCCTTGCTCAAAGGCCCAACAGTGATATCTTGGTGGTGCTGGGGCTTGAACCCCGACCTTTCAGTCAGTAACCCAGAGCCTCAACCGCTGAGTCACCATTGGCCTGGCTAATCACGACCACGAGGAGGTTACCCTATGTGACTCTACCCTTCCTAGCAACCGGGAGAATTCGGTTGCTAAGGAGACCTGGCTGGAGTCACTCAGCACACCCTGGATTCAAACTCACGACTCCAGGTGTGATAGTCAGCATCAATACTCACTGAGCTACACAGGGCCCAATGATAAGATTCTTTAAACATTTGCAGTAGTTTAACAGACACATCATCACAATGACTCTCCGCATATGATTACATAACCTCCCCCTCTGAGTATCAACCTTGGCCTTGGATTTTTGTCATGGTTTCAGTGTTCTGACATCAAAATCTGTTCCCTGTGAATAACACAGTTTTTCCTAGATTGAGTTATGTAAGGAAGCGTACCTCACTCCAAACGTGACCTGCAGTAAAGTGCACAATCCTGACACGAAGAAAATGGTGCTGATGAGGTGACTTTGAGTGAGTCCATCGTGCTGTAGACACAAACCCTGAGACAGGATCAGGGGAATGGCGATAATGCCACCAAATGCTGTGAGACAGTGCTGTCGAAGAGAAGAGACATGATCACATGCGTGAACACAGTCTGTGTATAATGGAACTGGTCAAGTTTATTTAACAGTGCTGGCAAATACAGTGATCAATAATCCATTTGGCATGTCAATCGTGTTACAAGGGACGTTTTGCACACAGTACTCACTTGAATCCCCAAAATGATGCAAAGGTACCATGGTGGAATATCTGTGACACAATATGCTAGTTTGTCACCGTCTCCCTCTGAAAAATCATTGTTTCCCTTTTTATTCTCTGGCAATTCACAGAAGCGGCCCATACCGTCACCCTAAAGTCAAAGGAAAGTACAGCAAATACAAGGAGGAGGTCGTGCTAATCAATGGAGGAGAGGGATAAGTGCAACGAGATGCGGCAGTTCGGGAGAGAGAGAGCTACAGGAAGATTCATGTATGCATTTATGTTTTAATGTCTCATGAAACATTACTTTGATGCTTCATCCGGTCACTGCCTCCTTTCCATTTAACCCTGTTACAATTACCTAATAACTTACAGTGATATCTCAATCAACAACCTTTCATGATTTAATTCATTTCACATGGCACATATGAATATTATTTAACTTCCTCTTCATTCAACTGATTCTGAAGGAAGAAGTAGAATAACCTCAGGGCGACGTCTCTAAGATTTCTATAGCAAGATGTATTGGATTAAAATTCCTGCAAAATGCCAAAGATTCACCATCAAATGTGTATTGACGTAAAACAATTGAGGGTGTTAGAAAGTGTGACCAATATATTTGACTTATTATATAAAAGAAAGAGAAACTTAAAGTTGCATGATACGCTGTTATATAAATGTTATGGCACTTCGAGATAAACACACACCCAATAGATTTTTACAGCTGTGTGTTTTTACAGATCTTATAACCAGTCTGAGATAACAGGAAGGTCTGCACAATGAAAACATCCATAATCATATATTTTAATGTTCCTATATTATGTTTGTCAATAAGAGACATTTTTATAGCGGTCTTATATGGATCTTATAACCTCATATTGACATAACAATGTGGAAGCTTTACATCATAAAAACAAGACCCATTACACTCCCATAATCATATAATCCATGTTCCCATGAGAAATCTTTAGACTTGCTGTAAGACTCGTCATTAAAATTGAGTAATTTACTCACAGAAAATGCGTAGTTGTCCAGCCCGTTACTTGTCTTCGCTGGAGCCATGACTGTGTGTGTGTGTGTTTGTGTGTGTGGGTGTGTGTGCTGGACTTAAGAGAACATGTACAATCCTCAATTACAATTTTAAAGAGAGAAAGAGAGAGAAATAATTAGTTCAGGACAGTGTGAAAAAGAAAGGACATGTTAGAGGGGCAGAGTCACGAGACCGGGGTTTGGGCTGCTACTGTTGATTGTGATAGTGATGTGATCCATCAGCTGCTCATGTGAACTCAATTTCAGCAGCACTAACAGGCAGCTGACCAGAGACACATGCTGCTGCTGGAGGAAAAATACACACTCATACATACGCATGTGCCCCAATGCAGTTACATGCATATTAATGCTCGTGCAATGCACTTCATCTCGCTCACTCATTCTCCCCTTCTCTTTTCTCTCTCATTAGACTTTTATTTATATATATATATTAAAAAAGCAACATAAATATGTCAAGGTAAGACTCTATTTACATGTTAGAATAATTGCAGGATTTGCTTAGTTGTTCTGTGTGCTTAATAACTTTTTTTTAACTTAAAATCCTACACAATAAGATTTGCATTTATATACATTCATGGATTGGTCAGATGTTTTATCCAAATCATATAATAGTGTCTAGTAAAGAGTTTAGCAGTAGGACGGTCCCCTGATTTACCTCTATATGTCGGCAGCCTGGAAAAAGAATGACAAAAGCTTGTTTTCTGGTCAAACACATTGTTCTGTCACACAAGTATATTAATAAATCATAATCACAGCACACTGTTGTGCATTCAGAGGGTCAGCTACAGTATATAATGAAGCTGTATGATGACGGTAGATTGAGATTGGGCAAAATGGAACATTTATTTTGGAGAAAGTGTCACATGCTTTATATTAATGCAATAATATTTTTCCATTTGTGCTGTTTCATGCATAGTTTTTTGTTTCCTTGTTATTCTACAGTTTAAATTGTGCTGATAAGTCTGTAATAGGCTTTATATTGGCAGGATCACATCGTGACAACTTACCCCATATACAGTATATATGACAACATGCCCCTAACAGTGTTATATTTTCCTCAATAACAGTGTAAATGTTATGAACTTATTCAAAAATGGATTTTCATAAATAACTGTGAGAAATAGTATATAATTCCTTTAGTATTCCACGTGGTTGTAATCGAGGCCAACGTAAAACTCCCTAAATATTATTATCACATGCTTCTCATTCTGTAGATTCATGTTCAACAGCGAGAGGACAAACCTAATCATCCAATCAGACCTTCACCTAGAGATCCCTGTGACATTCACCTCAGAACATTTCATTCATTGTAGGCATGTTCCATAAAGGACATCCCACAGATGTGAAGCGCTCCGTGTGCTGACCGTGTCCTGCAGTTAATGACTGTGCAAGGAGGAACATAAAGAATTTTTCTAGATAGTGTGCATGCAATCATTCTCCCATCTCACGGCATAGAGACATTTATCATCTTTTTATAATGAGTTTTATATTTCAAAGCTACTGATGCCAAGGACCCACAATATAATGATAAAATACAAAAATAATAAAATGATACAGTATTACAGAACAACATGTTTTTTCCTAACAGACACTTGCATGCACAATATTAAGTTAAGAGCATGTATTTTATTTCCACAAAATATTTTTGTTCCCATTAGAGTTTTGCTTTATATCAGGATGTAACTGAGACGGTGTGCCGCAGAGAGACGAGTGAAATGAGGTCCCGTCTGGTGAAGAACAGACTTTCAGATGTGTTTCCTGTTTCCTCTATAATGTCCTCACACACGCTTCATTCCAGTGTCTCATGTCACACTGTTCAGAGACATCTGTGTCACATTCAGTGTTACATTCTGTTACAGTGTGGCAGAGACGAAATAATCATCAATTATCTTTTGATCAGTGATTGCTTTAATTGCAGTAGACACACTGTAACAGTGATTTACCACGGCAGGATCATCCGGATTATAATGTACTGCTCTTCACAGTTCACATGAAGGACACAACACACAATGCGGCCACATCAGTGTATAGTTACTCTTCTAACTAGTCAAATTAAAAGAAAAAGAAAAAAGAAAATAATCGAGGTTACAGGGAGCAGTTGGGTGTAATTGGATGACAAAGAAATTAGTTACTGTAATCGAATTACTTTTAGGAACAAAATGTAGTATAATACTTTTCATTGTAAATTATTGTAATCAGATTACAGTTACTGACTTTCAATGAAAGTAATTACATTACATTAGTAAGTTAAGTACATTACTTGGGTTACAAATATTTCTATAAAATGATATTTATGTGTAATACAATTAAATGTGAATTTCATATGTACATCTGTTTGCATTTCTGTGACAGCTGAAGGGGGCGCGACAACAAACAAGCAGAAAATACACATTATTTTGAATTTGTTAAGCAGAAAAAAAACAAAAAAATGTTGACATTAATTTTTGAAAGTAATTTAAAAGTAAATAAGTGCATAAGTAGTTAGTAATTTGTGGTGGATTACTTTTTTAGTATTTTATCCAACACTGACAGTGAGACACTTCCAATGCAAGTCAATGGGGTTTAATCTGTAAACATTAAAATACTGTTTCAAAAGTATAGACACAAGACATAAACAATATGTGTGTGAACATGATTTTACTGTCATTAAATCACGCACTGACCACATCTGTGTGAAGATAATCAGTTTTACAACTTCGTTACCATGACGATGCATCACTGCAAACCCTAAAACGACCATAAAAACTTTGATCTAAACAACTTTACAGCTCAAATAATACAGAAGAATTAATGTAAGTGCTTTTATTAAATTATAATCTTCATATTTCAGCCTTTAATCCCTCCAAAAATGGACCCCGTTGACTTCCATTGTAAGTGTCTCACTGGAACACATATTTGTGCTTTTTGACTTATAAAGAAGAAAAGGAGGGACACATTGAAATACATTTCTCGTGGTAATTAACATTATGCAACAAATGCTATTTATTGAAACTGAACTTTTATTGGAACTGGAACAATTTATTATTGGAATAATAAATTCAAGCACTTTTAATGTATCATGTAATTGAAGTCTTGTCCAGCAGGTGACGCTAAAGACTTTATAATACATGTTCCAATATTTACACAATATTTATTATTATTATTATTATTATTATTCTAACTTCTATTTCAATCGCATCGCTATTGTATGGACCGTGCTTCCTTCAGAATTAAATAAATGACAATATTTTACTGCAGTTATTTCTATTCAGATTTATTAAATTAATTACATGTGACAGAATAATGTTCTAATAATATTTTGTAAAATTATTTAAAGTATTCTATAATATGTTACTGTAAATGAGATGCGGAGGGAGTGACGTCACTTTGCGCTCCTGTAGCGGGAGAGATGATGCTGTCCGAATAATAATCAAACTCAGAGATGAAAACATGGGACAGTGGTGCCGTTTACCACACTGACAGCACGATACTATGAGGACATCGATTACAGTCATTTAAACATCAGCAAATAGGAGGCGCATCGTGAGAGACTGCAGCATCACCTGCATCTCCGCCATCAGCCTCCGTCTGTCTCTGACATCACACCGGAGCGCGGATCGGAGGCGATGGCAGCAGGCGGAGGATGCGGGCAATCGGTGGATCAGTACCGGGCCGAGGTGGAGCGGTTGACTCGGGAGCTCGCAGAGGCGAACCGGGAGAAGATTCGTGCGGCGGAATGCGGGCTGGTGGTTCTGGAGGAGAATGAGACACTGAAGCATCAGTACGCGGAGCTCGAGACTGAACAGGAGGCGCTGAAACACGAGCTCGAGCAGCTGCAGGAGGTAAACACACACATGCATGTTGTCTACTGCAGATCATACATGTCCTTTGCCTCCTCTTGCTTTTATTGTGTCTTGCTGGTTTTGTGACTTTTACATGTATGCATGAATTTATGAATCATTTGCTTTGTAGATCCTTGTAGATTATTACCATTTTCTTTTCTTCTTTCTGAGATGGTACCATGGTAATACCATGTTTTTGGTAGTAGCATGGTAGATCCTATTCTTTGAAGTGTTTTGGTAAACTTGGTCTCTGAGGGAATCTAGTCTTCTCAATGTGTCTGAATGTCACCAATAGATCAGTAGAGTCAGCAGCAATATCTAGGGGTTAAATGAGGATTTCGGAGGTGGGGAAACTGTTTCACTGTTTTAATGGTTTATCTATCAAATCAAATCAAATCAAATCAAATCAAATCAAATCAAATCAAATCAAATCAAATCAAAATCAAATCAAATCAAATCACTTTATTGTCACACTACTGTGTACACGAGTGCAACAGCAGGTGAAATTCTTGTGTGCAGTTCCGAGCAACATAGCAGTCATGACAGTGACGAGACATAAACCACTTTACAATAACAACATATTTACACAACACAATTTACATAAACTTACACAACAATTTACATAACAAATGTACACACACCTACACAACAATTTACATAACAAATGTACACAATACACACAATGTAGAATACACATATTCTCTATCATTATTTGTGCATGTCATTATTCAATTTAATTGTGAAAATGCTTAATTACACAGAGAATTTGGTTTCATAGATGAAAAAAAATTAAGATTATAAATTTTACAAAAATCAGATGACTTTGACTTTATCAGTACACACCAGTCTGTCCATTCTCTGTTGATCTCATTAACAAGTGTTCCCGTACACAGAACTGCCCCTCACAGGATGTGTTTTGTGTTTTTGGCGCCATTCTGAGTAAATTCTAGAGACTGTTGTGTGTGAAAATGCCAGAAATACTCAAACCAGCCCGTCTGGCACCAACAATCATCCATGTGATTATCTAATCAGCCAATTGTGTGGCAGCAGTGCATAAAATCATGCAGATACAGGTCAGGAGATTCAGTTAATGTTCACATCAATCATCAGAATGGGGAAGCATGTGATCTCAGTGATTTGGGTTGTTGGTGTCAGACGGGCTGGTTTGAGTATTTCTGGGATTTTCACACACAACAGTCTCTAGAATTTACTCTGAATGGTGCTGTAACAGGGTTTAAAATGGGCAAGGAGGAGGCAGGAACTGGCTGAACATTCAAAATAATGTTTCATGAAAACTTAAAAAGACACAAACATAAACACACGGCAGCTGCGTGTGGCTTTCTCTCTCCAGAACTGCTGCATCCGGCTCGGCCTTATCCCTCTCCTCGGCTGATTAGCCTGATTGGAGGCTAGCCAAAAAACTGTTTTTATTTTCCATTTTTATTCATTCATATAAAAAGAAAAAGCATAGTTTGTTGAAGTTATCTTATATTGAAACCGATCTTAGTAACGTTTGTGAGTTACATGTCATATGTGTTTTTTTAATGTGCATTTTATTTTACAATTACTCAGGTACTATTATTTTGTGATGCAAAGATCAGCCCAAAGAATTCTTTGCTTTCATCACTTTACTCTCCAATTTGGACAAAGATGTAATAATCAATGCAACCAAAGCAAATGCTGAGCCAGTGGTCGGCCGGTTTCGGCTCTGTTTGATGCAGGTCATTGCGGCCAGTTTGAGGATGTTGTTAGACGAACTGTTTCTTCTGTCTCTTCATCATCAGTGGAGTCTTCTGAACTCTTCATCTTGTGAACATCTCACTATAGTGGAAAACACATCCTGATCAAACAGTTCATGAGACACTCATTAAGATCAAAGTTGTATTTGAAACAGAACATCGTTTTAAAGAAATTAAAGGCACTCTTTTCCATTGTGTTGCCTGCAATCCAGCAACTGTCCAGTATGGAGACAGAAGAGGACACTGGTGTTGTGTAACTGTATTTGATCGAGCACACTGTAACTTATTTGGGGCAAATGGGCTCCTTTTTAAGAGAGAGGTGGAATGATGAAGAGATAAAGAAGAAGGGATAGAGAAAGAGGAAAAATTAGACAAACAGAGGTAATGGATACTCTCTGTCATCTGCAGTGGTTCTAGAGACTGTGGTTCCCCAGCATTCATTTAAAAGGTCAGTTTGGATGATAGTGTTGTTAAATCTTTAGGTAAGGTCACGTTTGTTTTGTTTTTGTTTTGTTTGCTTTGACGTTTGTTGTTTTGCTTTTTAATGAATATGAATGTGCATCAAAGGAATTTGATCTGTTAATTTACGTCAGCCGCAGTCCTCGACAGGGAATAACTTGAAATTGCGTCTATGTCAGTAATTAAATTTTTTCGTGGCAGCTCCCTCGAGATCAGGACAATCTGCCCCGTGGGTTTGTGTTTAATTAACTCTGTCATGCTAATCTCGGTATAACTCCTCTCTCCAAAACAGCCAAAAATTAGGACCAGTTTGACATCACTTGCCTTCATTTAACCCAAATGGACAAAAGGATAGTTTATCCAAAAATTAAAATTATATATATTATTAAAGTGATTAATATTATATATATATATATATATATATATATATATATATATATATATATATATATATATATATACTGTATATATACACACACACACACTAGTGGCCAAAGTTTGGAATAATGAACAGATTTTGCTGTTTGGGAAGGAAATTGGTACTTTAATTCACCAAAGTGGCATTCAACTGATCACAAAGTATATTCGGGACATTACTGATGTAAAACAGCACCATCACTATCTGAAAAAAGTAATTTTTGATCAAATCTAGACAGCAACATCTCTCCAACACCTTATCCTTGAGTAATCCTGATAAATTGATCATTTGATACTAGAAAATCACTTGCCATTATATCAAACACAGCGGAAAGATATTTGGTTCATTAAATGAAGCTCAACATTATCTTTGTGTTTGTTTTTGAGTTGTCACAGTATCCAATAGACTGGCATGTCTTAAGATCAATATTAGCTCAAAAATGGCAAAAAAGAAACAGTTTTCTCTAGAAACTCATCAGTCAATCATTGTTTTGAGGAATGAAGGATATACAATGCTTGAAATGGCCAAAAAACTGAAGAGTTCATCCAAAGGTGTAACTACAGTCTTCAAAGAAGATGTGGAAGATGTGCAACTAAACAAGAGGATAAGTCCATCAGAGTCTCTAGTTTGAGAAATAGATGCCTCACATGTCCTCCGCTGACAGCTTCATTGAATTCTACCCGCTCAACACCCGTTTAATGTACAACAGTAAAGAGAAGACTCTTATGGGAAGAATTACAAAGAAAGACACTTTTGAAACAGAAACACAAAAAGAAAAGGTTTGAGTGGGCAAAGAAACACAGACATTGCACAACAGATAATTGGAAAAGAGTGTTACGGATCTAAACCCCATTGAGCTTTTGTGGGATCAGCTAGACTGTAAGGTGTGTGAGAAGTGCCCGACAAGACAGACACATCAATGGCAAGTGCTACAGGAAGTGTGGGGTGAAAGGTCAAGTGCTACAGGAAGTGTGGGGTGAAAGGTCAAGTGCTACAGGAAGTGTGGTGTGAAAGGTCACGTGCTACAGGAAGTGTGGGATGAAAGGTCAAGTGCTACAGGAAGTGTGGAGTGAAAGGTCAAGTGCTACAGGAAATGTGGGTTGAAAGGTCACATGCTACAGGAAGTGTGGGGTGAATGGTCATGTGCTACAGGAAGTGTGGGGTGAAAGGTCACCTGAGTATCTGGACAAACTGACCGCTAGAATAACAAGGATCTGCAATGCTGTCATTGCTGCTCATGGAGGATTTTATGATGAGAACTCTTTGAAGTAGTTTAAGAAGTTCTGAACATTATTTTCAATTTGTAATAGTAATTTGTCATGTTATTAATGTCTTGACTACACACTGTGATCAGCTGAAAGGACTTTGGTGAATTAAAGTAACAATTTCTTTCCATATGAGTAAAATCTGTCAATTATTCCAAACTTTTGGCCACCAGTGTGTGTACTCATTGGGAATGAGCAGTATAGCCTGTGCAGATAGTTTAAAAGTACATTTGTCTGACAATCTCTTTCACAATCAATAATACACATCTGTTTCTCTCAGATAGTATCTGTGTCAGTCCAAAGCAGTTGTTCTGTTTATAATCGAGTCTTTCTGTGGCTGAGAGTCTTGTGAAGAACACGAGTGCTGCAGGTGATATTTCCTCTGCCCATTTTTCAAATCTTATTTCTCCATTTTCTTTATTTTTATGAATACTAAACAGAAGGGAAAGGCCACAGTGCACCATTTGTCTTTGTGCTCACAGCTCAATTCTTGAGATCTCTCCCTGAATTTACTTCAAATTTTACTACAAACATGTAAATGTGTTTACACACTCGTCTATGGCAAAGGGAAGCTGTGGAAGCGTTCCATGATCCTCACAAGATGCTCAGACAGTCGAAAACTTCTTCATACGTAGTTCACCTTGATCATGTCTCTTAAAGAGTCAGTGTATATATATATATATTTATACCCTTCTCTAGTGTGTGTATTCTACATTGTGTGTATTGTGTACATTTGTTATGTAAATTGTTGTGCTTTAAAGCTGTGTATTAAATGTATATACTGCACGTATGCTGTAGATCACTGCTGAAAGCCATAGTTTTGAGTTGTGCAGGAGGAAGTTGTGAGGGTGCTAATAAACAAGACAACAATGTTTGTGTTACCCAAAGCTAGACTGAAGTGTGGTTAAATATGGAAGAGACACTGATGATTGGAGTTCAGTCTTGTTACTGCTGGACCTCACTTAAATACTCTCAAAAGAACAAAGAGCTCTTTGGGCCATGTGAATCCTAAACCTGCCTGTCCTAGACTGAGAATGAAAAGACAGAAGGACAGGTCAGAACCCCGTCCCACATCATCAGAGGTTTGAGTGGATGTTGACTGACACTGCAGGCCCTGTTCTCTGCCCCGCCCTCCGAGTCTAACCCCTCGCCACAGAAGATCCCCCAGGAGTGAACAGTATTAAAGTCTCTGATGCTGACTGGTGTTTTCATGATTATTGCTTTACGAATCAGCACAGCACTCCAGATTCAGAGGATAGTTTGCCCAAAAATGAACGTTCTGTCATTTCTGAACTTCATGTTGTTTCAAACCTGTATATTATTGAAGAAGCGCTGCTCTTTTACATACAATGGATGCTGTTCTGTGGGTGTGCAGATTTTTCGGTTTGATTGCATGTCCCGTGTGTAAAAGTGGTCTATTCCTGGATTGTGCCAGCCAGAAATGCAGGACACTTTTTCATTAAAGTCTGGAAATGATGCGTTTTCTGCATTGTGTGTTTCAGCCCTGAAACCGGCAGCCATTTATGCTGTGATCATGACTCACAAAGCTCAATAAAAGGACCAAAAAACACCATTAATGAATCACAATAGTAGTCTGTATGTGCTGTATTACACATCTCTGAAGCCACATGAAGCTTTGTGTGGAGGACAGATCAAAATGTAAGATGTTATTCACAGAACATCTTCTTTCTTAAAGATCTCTCCTGTTGGGTTCCACTGGAATAATAATGATAATAATACCAGCATAGAGTTTGGGACAACAGTTTTGGGTGAACTATTTCTAACACCATTAAAATAAATGACACACCACAGGTGTTGAATGCTTGATTCTGATTGGTTGACTGACGTTCTAAGGTGTGCAATTATTTTTCAAGTAAACATACACCTATGAAGTTCCAGGTCTTGAGCGCACGGCGGTTCCATATCACTTCACCAAAGTAATTCAGTTACTTCAAAGAGCAGTACAGGATACCACAACAAAATGACCACTAAAAACAAAGACATTGGTTAAAGTAAACTGGTTAAGACTGTCAAACAATGTCTAAAATATACTACTTTTCTATTGAAAATCATCCTTGGGCTCTCTCTCTTTCTCTCTTACATTCACACTCGTATCTCACACACTCACACACACACACACACACACACACACACACACACACACACACACACACACACACACACTCTCTCACATACACACACACACACACTCACTCACACACACACACTCTCACACACACACACACTCACTCACACACACTCACTCACACACACACACACACACACACACACACACACACACACACAAACACACACACTCACTCACACACACACACACACACACACACACACACACTCTCTCACATACACACACACACACACACTCTCTCACACACACAAACTCACACACACACACACACACTCTCACACACACATACACACTCACTCACACACAATGTAACTTCAATGTAAATGCCTTTTGTTATGATTGGCTAACAGTATACAGCCCCTCAAATTCAGAACATTATTTGAATAAACAATCACCAAAACATTATAAATGTTTATTTCACGGTTTACGCATAATGCACATCCAACACATTGCATTCGAATATATTACACTATTCATCTCAAGCACAACTGTTAACACCCCGTCTACACCGGATTCTATAATCAGTGATGCTGTCTATCATGGAAGCGTCCACTGAGGCAGGTCTCTCCAACAGTAAACAAACAGGTGCCCCATTCCATTTTGCTCTGCTGCTACTACTGCCAACAACACAAAGAAATGTTTCAGAAAGTTCATGTCCACGCGCCCGGTGTAGACAGCCTCAAGCCGTCAATGGATGTGCCCTGTGTACTCAGTGTATCAGCATCATAAACAATCATGACATTTTAAATATTAATGAATGGAACTGTTTACTTTTGATCGAGTCCAGTAGTGTTTTTTTAACTACCCCATATCCTATTTTTGAGGTTTTTGGTCCAATAATTACTACCTCTGTTTTGTCGTAATCGAGTAAAAGGAAATTTCTGGTCATCCAATCTTTGATTTCACTGATACACTCTGCTAATTTGATAACTGTCAAATCTTATCAGGTTTTGATGAAATATCAAGTTGGGTATCGTCGGCATAACAGTGGAAACTTATTCCATGATTCCTGATAATATCTCCCAGGAGAAGCATATATATGGAGATAAGCAGAGGCCCTAAGACTGATCCCTGTGGCACTCCATATTTTACTTTTGTTTTGTTTGACAATTCCTCATTTACATCAGCCTGCTAAATAGGACCTAAACCATGCTAATGCAACTCCACAAATGCCAACATAATTCTCTGGCCTATTCAAGAGAATGTTGCGATCTATCGTGACGAATGCAGCACTAAGATCTAAAAGCACTAGAAGAGAAATGCAGCCGTGATCAGATGATAAGAGCAAGTCATTTGTAACTCTGATAAGTGCAGTCTCTGTACTGTGATGAGGCCTAAATCCTGACTGAAATTCTTCATATATACTATTTCTCTGTAGAAATGAACATATTTGGGAGGACAATACCTTTTCTAGTATTTTTGACATAAACGGGAGATTTGAAATCGGTCTATAATTATCAAGTTCTCCAGGATCAAGTTGTGGCTTCTTAATAAGCGGTTTGATAACTGCCATTTTAAAGTTTCTTGGGACATGTCCTAAGCATAGCGAGGAGTTAATGATATTAAGAAGAGGTTCTGAGATTACAGGAGATACCTCTTTTAAGAGCTTAGTTGGTATTGGATCTAACAAACATGTTGTGGCTTTTGATGTTTCGATATGTATGTAAGCTCTTCATGACCTATGACAGCGAAGGATTGAAGTTGCATGTGAGGAAAATTATTAGACACTGTTTTCTGAGGTGCGATGACTGATGATTGCATAATTCCAATTTGTAAAGAAATTCATGAAGTCATTACTTTTGTGCTGTGATGTAAAATCTGGTCCTGTTGAGGCTTTATTCCTAACCAATTTAGCCACAGTACTGAATAAACATCTAGGATTGTTGTGGTTATTTTCTATGAGTTTACTCAAATATGCTGACCTGGCAGCTTTTAGTACCTGCCTGTAGCTACAGACACTATCCTTCCATGCACCACAAAATACTTCTAATTTGGTATTTTTCCACATGCGCTCCATTTTCCGAGCTGAGTGTGATCATTGTACCATGGTGCAGGGCTTATTTCTTTAATTTTCTTTAATCGAAGGGGGGGGCGACACTATCAAGAGTGCTAGAGAAGACTGCATTTATATTTTTAGTTTTTTCATCAAGTTCTTCTAGACTTTTTGGCTTAATGAATATGTGAGAAAATTCTGGAAGATTATTAGGATTATCAGGATCAGAGTAGCCTGGCAGAAGGAAATTAAGAATAATTTAAACAGAATAATACAGAGGCCTTACACCAGAATTTCCTCAGAGCCACGAAACTAAGAGCTGCCAAAATGGCTCCCAAGTCTGGCATGGCCCAGCTAAATGAGATGAACCACATCTGGACAATAAAACAAACAAAAGAAGATCTGTGAATGCAGAGGACCCCTTCTCAAACATGTCGTAAATCTGGGAATCCCCTATGTTTTATTACTTACATATAGAATATTCATTAAAGTATGTCATATTTAGTATCTTAATGCTTGCTTGTTTACATAGAGAATGTTGATGTTAACAAATGTCATTTCTCTTGCACCGTTTTAAGATATAAAAGTTTAGCTCATAAATCACCAATAAGAAGGAGGGACAGAAATGACCATGTGCCCCTGAAAAGGCACTTCTGATTGGCTCAGGACACCTTTGGGGTGTGGCATAATTGTGTGATAATTTTCAATAAGCCATGAGAATAATATTACTCCAATAAGTGAATTAATCATAAATCCCTTATTAATGCTAATTCCTTACAATAGAAATTATGAGCAGATGCAATGAGACATATTAAGATTTTAAATGTGGAAAATTTTATTTGGACAAATAATCTAATTATTTGTCATTTATCTTTATTAGAATGGTTGTCATACATGGCTAATTCCATTATAAATAGATGTTTATTTTAATTCCTAACACACGTTCTAGGTGCCGACACTTTAATCCGTACCATGTACATCTACATTAACCAAATTTCCCTACAGCGAAGCTACTTTAGTGGTTGAAATAGTTCTACCTGAATGATAGCGTGGTGTAGATTGAGTAACATTAACTGATTGCAGCATACAAGAGACGAGATAATGATCCGAGATGTCATCACTCTGCTGCAGAACTTCTATACTATCAACATCAACTCCATATGACAGAATTAAATCTAGTGTATGATTATGGTGATGAGTTGGTCCTGTTACATTTTGTCTGACTCTAAGAGAGTTGAGAATATCAATAAATGCTAATCCCAATGTGTCATTTTCATTATCTATGTGAATGTTGAAGTCACCAACAATTAAAGCTCTATCTACAGTAACTACAAGTTCTACCAGAAAGACTCGGGAGAATAATACTGAACAATTAACCATTTATTTACAGCTCGGCAAACAATATAAAGATAAAAGTTCTTTGGCGTAGGCCCCTCCGTAGCTCGCAATCCGGGGGTCCAGACTCTGCATTTCCTGCCTGGCGATGAAGGCAGGGGCGCAGCCGACCCCCAGTGAGGTATGGGAAGGGACCATCCTGGTGGTGGTGGGGAGGAAGGAGGTGAACGAAAGCGTCAGCATCTGTGGACTCAGACATGTGTAAGTACCCATCTTTTATACTACAAGTGTTAGAACGCGATTGGATAGATGAGAAGGTAATGAGTGACGTAACAATTGAGTCTTCCTGGCAGAACTTTTGCTAAAGCTTCCATATCTGATAAAAAAATTAGCAAATTCACCAAGGAAATCAGAATACGGCCGGTGATCTATATACTGTAGCAAGCGTAAAAAAACATATATCCTGTCCTCTGAATAACACCAAACACTTTTTTTTAGAAATTAGTAGGGATGCACCGATACCGATCCCGATCCGATTGCAGTGTTGTTGATTTTGCATAATCAGATTATAATATCTTTCCATTATTGTGTTAATAATTGGGATTACTCTTTAATATGTAAAGAAACACAAACCTCTATCTACACATTATTCAATATAAATATATCGCTTATTAAGAAACACTTTATTATTCACTATTATACTGGATAATGTAGCAGCAACATTAACAGTAATTCCAGTGTAACTCATCAGTAGAAAAGAAAACTTGTATCTGGACTTTAAAGGATTCAGATCTATATTTTGTTAATTTAGTTGCAGCTCACTTTTCATTCACAGTTATTTTTTGGAACCCGTTCAACTTAAATATTGTTATAATTTGTAAACAAATAATAATATATTATAATAGTAATATTACGTCTTCAAGTGGCTTTGAATAAAATGCATCATATGCAGAGTCATATGAACTACTTTAATGGAGTTTTTATGGTTCTTTTATGTCATTTTAGGAGCTTGACAGTAATGAACATGACTAACACACAGTATTGGATTTGGATCGTTGGACCGATAAACGATCCGTCTAACAGCTTCATTATCAGAGCCGATACAGATCCAGGTATCAGATCGGTGCTTCCCTAGAAATTAGTGCTTTGGTTGAAAGAGGGTTTAGGAGCCCTACCTTTATATGATGTTTATCTTTCATTTTTTCTTAATTTTTTAGTGAGAGTTTTGTGTTTGGTAGTTTGGGGAACAGACACAGTGTCTATATGATATCTTGCTGATATATATTATTACGCTTGATAATAATAGTATACTGTGGCCATAGAACTGTCTATTGAAGCAGTTTTCGAAACATTTCAGAATATGAACCAACTAAAACCCAACTAATTTATTTATTTTTAATTATATGCACATTAGTTTAAATTGGAATGCTCTTTTTTTAACAGCCGGGAATGTTTCTTGCAATAAGATGAGGTGTTGTATGTATATGGCGCTATATGTATTTATGGCACCCACCTGTGGAACGTCAATTTCTAATAATCTGCTGACTATAAAATGTAATGAATTTTAAAATGTATTTGAATATTGGAAATATTTAACGGAACATTTAAATGTAGTTTCTCAGTAGTCCATTTTCAACATTGTTGTATTGTTGTTGAAGTGTTGTGTTGAGCTCACGGCTGATCCGTCTGTAGTTAGTGAACATGCTTAGGTGACATAAAGCTTCTTCAACTCGTCACATGCAGAAAACCTCTATGGCTGTTGAGACCTACAATATATGATTAAATCAATTTAATCCATCTCTAAATCTCATTTCTCCAGCAGCATTTCATTTCTAAGGCAGATGTTAAAAGCAGCGCCGTTGATGATGCCCTGATTAGATGCCACCCGCTAGCACAGTTTCCTGCCCTTCAGTGTTTGTGTTTTCAGGTGTGAGCTGTGGAATAATTCCTGTCTGTGTTCACTTCCTGGCCTGTATGTAGGACACTCGGTCTCTTTGGATGGCCATTAAATGGCTTTGTTATATGATGCTTGAGGCAGAGGACTGGAATAAAACCTGCACCACAATGGGCAATTTACTAGGCCTACTCTGCACTCATGCCTGACGGCACGCGTAAAGACAGACAAAAACGTAAAGAGAGCAAGAGAGATGATTGGAGATGAGAAACATCAGATTTACTCATACAGTTTGAACTGTGATGAATGGGCTTGGTTTTATGTCCTCATATTGTTGTCTCTTTAATGCTCTATTAGGATGATGAGGAATGCACTTATCATTGAAGTGAAGATCTAATACAAGTGGCAGATCATTTACACATTATCAGACAAACCCATTGGCTGTGGGCACTACTGATGTGCATTAATATTTCACCAAAAGTAGAGATTAAACTTGAGGCCATTTTTAATTGTCTGTTTTGTTGTGAATTTCCCTCTGTGATGAGGAGGAGGGCGTGGCCGTGATGTAGCACAGCTTGCGCTAAATCAGCTGATCAGTGGGAGACCGAGATAAGGGGGAGCCGGAGGCACCAGTTCAGGAGAGAGAGACACACGTGGCCACGGTACATGTGTTATTTTATGTTTGTTTTAAGTTAAGTTTCTGATTAAAATTAACGTTGACTGTTCAGTCGGTTCCCGCCTCCTCCTTGCCCATCCTTGAACTGCTACATACACATTTTTGAAATGTAATGTCTTTTGAAACAAATTAATTAATTAAATAAAGACAGTGAGATTGTACTATTTGATTCTGTATTGTTCTGTGTCTTTAATATAACAGCTTCTAAACTTGACACGACATGCAACAGGTGTTTGGATCATATCTGCAACATTAAGAATCAATGTTTTGACGAGACAAATAGATATTTCCCATGTTGTAGAAAGAAGTTTAGTTTAGAATCGAAGATTAAAACAGCGGACTGACTGATGCATAAATCATCAAACGACACAGCCAAGTGTCATTGTAGCTATAAAGCTAGTGCCATGTAACACAAAAGTGCTGTAATCTGGCCTTTCACCTTTATAATGAGCTATTTTAAACTTAGACCATTTGATGTGACACTGTTCATTGTTTCAGTGAGAGAAAAAGTAAAAACCTTGAACGGCAGTGGGAGTTTCTACGCTATCTTAATGGTCTTCACCTGTTCACGTTTGAGTCACACTCGCGGGACGTCAGCTCCCCACTTTGATTGATTGGCTTGATTAGAGCTGTCAGTCTAGAACTAGTGGACCAATGGGGGCACAAAATTTGGAAACGCAAGTGAAGAAATTTTTATTATTATGATTATTCAGCTGAAAATGGACCTGATGACACCTGATGAAAATACAACAAGAGGAAATTACTGTGCGTATGGGATGAAAACCCCACCAAAACTTTCACCAGGTGTACTGAAGCCATTGAACAGGAAGTCAGCAGAAGCTCTAATATTAGTGCGGAGCATTTATACTGACTCCCTTACACAGAATGGTTTATGACCTTAATAAACTAATGATGTGTGAACGGCAAGCTCTGAGCACTTTAAACCGAGGAGATTCTATACACCTTGTTCCATAACTTTTCTATGAAGAATTCAAAATCCTCATGCTCTGGAGGTATTAAAAGACACTTATGTGCTCAAGCTGATACCCCGGACAGGGCCTTATGGCAGGGATAATTTGGATGGTGCAGCGGGAGAGATTCAGCATCAAATGTCGAGCATGTCGGCAATGCTGGCGAAGGTTGTTGCAGACCTGGAGGATCTTGCTTTAATATGTCGTTCAATCACTGCCATAGAGAGAAACATTTTCTGAGTTGGTTACATGAGTCAAGTCAAGTCAAATCAAGAGGTTTTTTATTGTGGTTTCAACCATATACAGTTTGTACAGTGCACAGCGAAACGAGACAACGTTCCTCCAGGACCATGTGCTACATAAAACAACATAGGACAAACACAGAACCACATGAGACTACACAGACTAAATAAAATACCTATATAAAGTGCACGTGCAAACATGTGCAAAAAGTATGGGACAGTACAATAAATTACTAACAATGAACAGGACAATAGACACAGTGAGAGACAGTGCAGCGCCGACCAGTACACAGTAGTGCAAAAAGATGACAGTTTCTAAAAATGCCAAATGTAAACATTAAATACTATGAGATAGTGTTCTATGCATATAGCAGTTATTGAGGTAGCAGACAGTTATAAAGGGACAGTAATTAAAGTGCAACTCAGGACACGTGCGTGTGTGTGTCAGTCCAGTCTTCAGTATTGAGGACTCTGATGGCTTGGGGAAAGAAGCTGTTACACAGTCTGGCCATGAGGGCCCGAATGTACCTCTTGCTAGACGGCAGGAGGGTGAAGAGTTTGTGTGAGGGGTGTGTGGGGTCGTCCACAATGCTGGTGGCTTTGCGGATGCAGTGTTTTTTTGTAAATGTCTTTGATGGAGGGAAGAGAGACCCCGATGATCTTCTCAGCTGTCCTCACTATCCTCTGCAGGGCTTTGCGGTCCAAAACAGTGCAAGTCCCAAACCAGGCAGTGATGCAGCTGCTCAGGATGCTCTCAATAGTCCGTCTATAGAATGTAGTGAGGATGGGGGGTGGGAGATGTGCTTTCCTCAGCCTTCAAAGAAAGTAGAGATGCTGCTGGGCTTTGATTAAAATCATGACAATCATGAAACATGATTGTTGGACATCGAGAAACAGATCGATTATCTGGAGTCATCGGAGAGGGAATTAGCTGCTAAGCCGCTAACGACGAAGACAGATTTGGAACGCATTTGAGAAAAGTTGGAAGACCTTGAGAATCGTAGCTGGTGAAACAACGTCCGAATTGTGGGAATTTCTGAGAATGAAGAAGGCAAAGATATGGTGAAATTCCTAGACGAGCTCTTCCCGAGTCTGCTTGATATAACAGGCCATAAGCTGGAAATCGAGATTGAGAATAGATATGAAGGATGGCTGCAAAATATTTACATGCCCACAGCAAGCAATGTCCTTCATAAAGTTAATGGAATGAAGGAGTAAGTCATTGTGTGATACTGTCTATACCGCTGAGAGGACATGACTCTCTGAGCATTTATTTGAATGTTCAAGGAAATTGAGAGCCATTTTTCTTCTTTTTTGTGCTGGTTCCGCCTAGCAGCTGTAGTTTGTTTTGAGGAGTTACACTCCTTCGGGACAGTTTGTGGATGAATCTGCACGTTCTTTGTGCTTATGCCTCCTAGTGGTTTGAGTTATTTCTGTGGAATATTTCTTGCAAAACATTGGAGTGATTAGGGCATTTTTAGGGACCTGACTCACTGAACATTCACTTGACTGTTCGAGGAAACAGGGTGCCTTTTTTGTTTCTTTTTGTGCTGGTTCCGCCTAGCGGGTGGAGTTTGTTTTATGGAGGAAAACAACTACGATACAGTTTTGTGAATGAATATACACATTCTTTGTGTTTATTCTGCCTATTGGCTGGAGTTTGTTTTATAGCAAATTTTTTGTTGTGTAATTCTCACAAAAACATCTCGCAAAATTTGTATTGAAGCACCAGAGCAATCCAACGGCAAACCCGCTCTAACACCAGAGACACAGTATTATATAAACACAGATATAATACTATTTTGTCACGGAGGAAGGGGGAGTTTTGGCTATTCAGGGTTTGGCTACAAGTTGGGTTACAAAGCAGGGAAGCTTGGCTAGATATATAAAACAGAGAGAGTATTTTTCTACCATTGCCTCAGTGAAATCTGCTGGTGGGGAAATATTTACCTCAGCCAATGATGTTAATAATGCTTTTAAAGAATTCTATCTTGATGTTAATAGTTCCACATCTTCGTCTACTGATGAAGATATTAGAAATGTTGTGGAATCATTTGAACTCCCTAAACTGACGACTGAGCAAAACAATGATCTTGATTCTGAGATGAGGTTGGAGGAGCTTGGCAAGGTAATTGAGGCCTTACCTCCTGTAGGTAGAACATGGGCTCTGGGGCCAGATGGCTTTGCCGCTGAATTCTTTAGATCTTATGCTACAGAATTGCCTCCAATTTTGCTAGACATTTATATTGTGATGGACCACGGGGTGGAGTATTTTATTTTGTCCAGTAGGTGTCTTTGGGTAACACTATTTGTGCCCTCAGGTTGATTGCTGGGAGACAGGTGTGGAAAATTGACTAATTAACCATGCTGCTCATAAGAAGCTAGAGGATAGCTGAACGGGAGGTGGAAGCTTGGTCTTGCTGTTTGTTAGTCATGCTGACTCTCTCACCCTCTCCAGTCCAAGGCTTGATGTTGCTGTTTTTGTGTTTTTATGGTTTATCTTATACTTTAATGTAGTTATGGTTGTTTTTTTTGATTAAATACATTTTTGCAAATTCGGATTACGTTGCATGGCCTCTCCATTCAAATCATTAAAGAATGGAAAGCTTCCTCCAACCATGACACAAGCCCGGATCAGTCTAATTCTTAAAAAGGTCCAAGCGAGTGTAAGAGTTACCGTCCAATTTCCCTGATTCAGCTAGATGTTAAAATATTGTTAAAAATTCTGGCTAACCGATTAAGTAAAGTTATGACATCTCTTATGCATATAGATCAGGTGGGGTTTATTTGGTGCTGCAGCTCTTCTGATAACATAAGGCATTTGATTGGGAAGGTTAAAGTATTTAAAATGAATTTTATTCCAAAATGTAACTCTCAGAATGGGCAGTTGATGAGATGAAGTTAAGCTGGTCATCCACCACCACTCCCAGGTTCTGGACTTTCCTGGTATTAGTATTGTTGAACCGAGATGAGGTGAGGTTGTGGTCTTGACAAGGTTGAGCTGAAGTTGATATTCCTTCATCCAGGCCACGATCTAGACTTGCTAATGTTTCTGGTTTAGTCTAATCTATATATCTTCACATCGACAAGAAGCTGGAGAAACATACACACACACACACACTAACACACACACTCTCACACATACTCACACACACACACACACACACACACTCACACGCACACACACTCAGTTCTGACTCTGCTGAAGATGTTGTTTTGTCCTTAGGGATGTGCTGATATCAGGATACAGTGTTTGATTTATGTTTGGACTAATTTTTGCTTACATAATCCATATTGTCTTGAAGACGTTTGTTAGTAGAATGCAGATATTTGTTGTGCCAGTTATTCTCTCTTTCTCCTCTTTATTTTATCCATAATCATTTATAAAACCCTTAAGTTTCACCTTTGCATACGTAAAAATGACATAAGGCAATTTTAATTATAATACATATAATATAAACTATGATTTACTTTGGCATTCTGTAGGGTCCAAAAGACTGGGATCACTAGTGAAAATACTTATATTTAACATTTTTCCAAATGAATATGTTTGTGACAATCACAATTAAATGTGGCAGTAATATATTTTCTTCCACGTGTGTATGGAATGGCGATGATTGACGATGTGATTGCCATAGCAACGCTACAGCATCTCATACCTGTAAACAAGAAACATGAATGGCACCAGTTTAACACATTTGTGTTTTCTTGTTTTGAGCAAAGAGATAATTTTGTAATTTTTTTTTTTTACATTTATGCGTTTGGCCAACGCGTTTATCCAAAGCGACTTACAGAGCACTTATTACAGGGACAATCCCCCCAGAGCAACCTGGAGTTAAGTGCCTTACTCAAGGACACAATGGTGGTGACTGTGGGGATCAAACCAGCAACCTTCTGATTACAAGTTATGTGATTTAACCCACTACACCATCACTCCAGATTATCCACCAGAGAAGTCTCAAACTTTAGCTCCTAACTACACATAAAAATGATATCTTTGCTATTGTGACACACAGGTTGCACGCTAATGACCTCCAGTACCCTCAGATGAGACGAGGTTTGACTGTGACCCAGATGTAATAATGAGGATTTATTTGAGGGACAGAACCGACTCCTGCTGTCACAGACGTCAACTGTCTGGAATAAATCACTGATGAGATGAATGCCCTCAGCTCTCTTTCTCACTTACTGTCTTTCTTCTGTTTTTCATGCACACATACAGTGTGTTTATGTACATTATGAATGAAGTGTTCATCTGTTATTTATTTATATATATATATATATATATATATATATATATATATATATATATATATATATATATATATATGCTTAATGCAGATCTGTATACATGGTGTAATATCTCTCTCTCGTGTCTCTCTCTGGAATGAAGCTTTACTATGGTCAAGATAATTGTGGTGTGAAATTCTAATTTCTAATTTCTATTCAAATTCGAATACTAATATTTTAGTAAACATCAGAGGTGCAATGACTTCATTATGTACCCTACTGTAGGCTGCGTCAATACCTTCTTTGTGAATTATGAATTGAGGTTTGTCCTCCGCTCGCTAGAAGAGTCACTCACTGGTATTCACAGCATCTACTCTATTAATAAGCACATTCATATCTTACATATTGAATAAAAATAAAACCGATATGGTGTGTGTGTGTGTGCGTGTGTGTGTGTGTGTGTGTGTGTGTGTGTGTGCAGTTGATTCAAGTTCTTTATTTTGAAGGGTATGATCAGCATATTTGCACATGCAGTTATTTGTGCATTTTTCTTCAGTAAATCACCCACGTTGCCCTCAGAATGCTCAAATGCAATTCAGTAGATTGCACAAGCAAAGTAGTACTCGTTATTTGGGATCATAATGAATCAGGGTGTGTCGAGGAGGTGGGTGTGGTTGGGCCCGCGTTCCAGTGAGGGGACGGCGGGAGTATTTGAGGAGAGGAGACAGCGGCAGACGAGAGAGATGCAAGAAGCTTGTTTGTGTGTCTTTTTATGTTCAGACATAGCTGGCTGAAAAGCAGTGTGTGTTTTTGTTTTGTTACACACTGAAAAGTGTTTATTAAATGTCTACATGTTGGTCAAGCTGGTCCCAGCTTCCTCCTTTGCCATCTTTGAATTGCTACACAGGACCATAGTGTGCTGTTTGTTTAGTTAGTGAGCGTCCTAGTGTGTAGTATGAACGTCTGCTCTAAATAACAGGAAGCAGATGGAGGCTGTGGGTTTAGAGGACACACGTCCCTCACTAACACCTGCCCTCTGCAGTACACACACACACACACACACACACACACACACCACACTCACACACACACTGACACACACACACACACACACACACACACACACACACACACACACACATCATCATACAGAACAAGACTTGAGTCTTTCTCTTCTGTCTCTATGTTTCTCCACCTCTCTCTCTCTTCATAGACTGGCCCTTAATTTACATCACAATGTGTTCTTCCCGCTTCTGCTGCTGTATTATTCACACTTGTGTATCATTGGTGTTTTTGTCAGAGTCCAGCGATTCAAAGGGAAAGAAGAAAGCTGTCACTGTTAATGGATTCATTAGTTTTGTTGGTGCAGTTCTTATTTTGACTATAGATTATTATACAGTGTATGCGATAAACAAGCTGCTGATGTTCACTATAAACTGTATGTTATTATAAAACATCATGTTCATGTATGTCACATCATGTGTTTGTAAGAACATCTTCATTATTCATATTGTTGTGCATGTCTGAAGTTTGATAATTGACTTCTGAGTGTCTTCTCATTGGACTACATTGAGATCAATAATTTTTGCCAAATAATAAGCAGCTGTTTATCCTGATAAATAATGCATTAGTGCGTGAAGTTGCCTTGAAGTAGCACTTAGAGGTTTGTAAGTGTATATGTGAGAATATCTAATATGATGAAGTACAGAAACTGTATAATGTGAATCCACCAGATGCCGGCCAATATTCAGAATGATCCGTTTGGAGTTTTTCTGCAGTATTTGTTACATCTTTGCATCCACATTATAAACCGAAAGTTCCAGTGTCTGACATTTACCACCTCCACATCAGTTACCACAAGATGTCATCCATCCATCTCTTCTCTCTCTTCTGAGGAGAGCACCTCTGATATGTGTAACTCATAATGAACTGATCTAGCAGATGATCTGATGCCGTGTTGATTCTGCAGCACACTCACATGATTTACAGGAAGCACAGAGTGAAGAATGACTGAAAATAAAAGCATTATATTCTTGCAGCCCTTTTATTAGTTTAATAAGATCTCAATATTTATAATAACATTCTAACTCATCTTATAAGAACTGATTATAAACACTGTTTTAACAAACTATGATGATTCTAACGTCCTTCATGAGGTTATGAGACTTAATTTCCACGTGCTAATATATTTATTTGAATTATTATTGGTGTGCATTACACACTGTAATATTCACTTCATGTACTTTATTGTAGTTTTATTGTATTGATCTACGATGTACGATTGATCAAAGTTATAGCAGAGATTCTGTATATATATATATATATATATATATATATATATAGAGCGTTATGTCAACTAGTGTTAGGACACCATTTGCAGATTGTATATTAATGAATGAGGACTCAAACTGATTGAGATAAGAGTGTCGTCTTATTGAGAACATCTCAGTCTTGTGATTGAACAGCTCGACCTGTTGAACTTCCTCTCATTACATCACTGTGCTCTTTCAAACAAGACAGGATGCTTTCGTCATGAAACGGCAGATCTGTATGTGTTAAACCTGTCAGAGTGATCACAACACTGTTTCTATTGATCGAGTATTAGTTCAGTTATCTTGATGTGTAAAGCTGAAATGTTCATCTCTTCTTCAGGAGGTCTTCTAAGATGAAATGGCAACATGGCATTAAGCAAAAAACCCTTAACATGGCTGTTTGTTTGATGTATTAACCCTTGTGTTGTGATTTTCAGATGTTTTTCTTGCATTGAGGACATTAAAGCTGGCATAATAATGTCTTATTTTAGTCTTTCATGTCATATTTCTTTATTGGTCTTATTAATTTGTTATCATCAAGCAGATCATTTCCGTGTTAATAGACCTTTATCTTAATACAGAAGGTAATCTGGGTATTTCATGCATAAAAAGTGCACACTATCCACACATACATACTGCTGGTGATATCATACTTTGCTGTTGCGAATATCTGTGATGTATATTTTTGCTGATGTTTCTTCAAACTGTTCTTTCTCTCTCTGTTTGTGTGTCTTTGGTCTTCAGGCATTCGGTCAGGCATGCACCAACCAGCGGAAGGTAGCGGAGGATGGCGAGACGAACGAGGAGACACTGCTGCAGGAGTCTGCGTCTAAAGAGGCTTATTACACGAGTCGTCTGGAGGAGCTGCAAACGCAGCTGAAGATGAGCAGTTCCGTGGCCTCAAACGCTCAAGCGGAGAGGGAACATCTCGACACGCTGCTGCAGGAGCTCCGAGAGGTCAGTGTGACATTTCTGAAGCTCATAGTCACTCTGTCAAATTATATGCATTTTAAAAGACTGTATACAAACTTTGACGAGGTCAAAAGTTCAAAGTGTGTGTGTGTCAGCATCACTGGAGGCAGACGGTGGTGTCAAGGTCTGAAACTGTCGCCTGTCACCCATTGTATGGGGCAAATCCATGGCTAAGCTGGCATAAGAGAAATGCCCTGAGGTCGGCACAAAGACACTCACATACACGCACACACTGAAAACACACACACACACACACACACACACACACACAGTGTACACACACTCACAACACACACACACACTCACAAACTCACACACACACACACACAGTGTACACACACACTCACAACACACACACACAGTATACACGCACACTCTCTCTCACACACATACACACACACACACACACACACACACACACTCACTATATACACACACACTGAAAACACACACACTCACACACACAGTGTATACACACTCACAACACACACACACTCACTATACACACACACTCACACACACACACACACAGTATACACGCATACTCTTACATACACACACACACTCACACACACGCTGTACACACACTCATAACACACACACACACTCACTATATACACACACAGTATACACGCACACTCTCTCTCACACACACACACACACACACACACACTATACACACACACTGTACACACACTCACAACACACACACACAATATACACACATGCTCTCGCACACACACACACTCACTATATACACACTCACTATATACACACACTCACACACACAGTGTACACACACTCACAATACACACACACACACAGTATACATGCACACTCAATATATACACTCACAACACACACACACAGTCTCACTTACACACACACACACTATACACACACTCACAACACACACACAGTATACACACACACACTGTACAAACACTCACTACACATACACACACTGTACACACACTCACAACACACACACAGTATACACACACACACTCTGACTTACAAACACACACACACACACACACACACAATACACACACAGTATACACACACTCTCACTTACACACACACCCACTATACACACGCTCACAACACACACATACAGTATACATGCACGCTCTCACACACACACACACTCACTATATACACACACACTCACACACACACTCACAACACACAGAGTATACATGCACACTCTCGCGCACACACACACTCACTATACACACACACACTCACACACTATACACACTCACACACACACACTATACACACTCATCACACACAAACACACACACACACACACTATACACACTCACACACACACACACTATACACACTCATCACACACAAATACACACACACACAAACTATAAACACACACACACACACAAACACAACTGTGTCCAAGACACTTCATTCCCAATAGACTCTGAGTTGTTTTGCTTGAGAGTTGCTGCTGAATGACTAAATTCACAAATTCATTCATAAGTTCAAATGTATCGTTAATATTAAATTCCTTTTCACTGGTAATTTCTACAATTATTCTTAATAAAAACATTCTTGCTCAATTTCTAGATCAATGTTAGTACTCTTTTAAATGCTAGTTATTAATCTCATGCTGAGCAGAAAAACAGCGACAGATTTCATTTCCCCTCCGTTGTGTCTATTCATTCTAGTTTAATGCTTTACCCTGAGATTTACATATTCATTATACATATATCACATTATTTATTTCAGCCTTTGTTCTTCTCCCATGAAGAGTGTGGAAGAAAGGGTTGACTTCCTGTTTCCTGTCTGCTTGAACAGATAAACACCTGTTATGTGCAAGACTAATATGAATCATTTAATACCTACATTACAGACACACAACTGGACAACAATATGTGTGTTATGATAAAGGCGATAGAGATCATCTGAATGAAATCCTGCGGTCACATGTGTGGAAATAACACCGATATCTCAGGTGTTTCCAACTCTTTAATACTGTTAGTGACCGTTTCTGTTCAAATGTTTAATGTTTAATGCACGTGTGGTTTGTCTTTGTGTCAGAATAATGAGATGTTGGAGCTGCAGAGGAGTCATATGAGAGAGGAGATCAGAGAGTATAAATTCAGAGAGACGCGACTGCTGCAGGATTACACTGAACTGGAGGAGGAGAACATCATCCTGCAGAAACTCGTGTCAACACTCAAACAGAACCAGGTCATCCCCTACGAGGATTTAGTCTCATTGTTAAAGTCTTGCAGGCTTGTATGTAAACAGCAAATATTCTACTGTAGAGTTAAACCGTAGTAACTTAAACGCCATAGCTTTACTTATAGGGGCATACTCTACATGATGTAGCATTTACCTTTTGAAGCCCACTTACTCTTAAACTCTTGCACCACAAACACACTGTAGATTTCAGGGACTAAGAACGGTTCAAGGAATGAAAACTAATAACATTTTTGCCGAACATAACTGAAAACTGGAATAGAGTGATTTTAAATTTTTCCAGGGGTGAAAACTTTATTTTTAAATGCTGGTATCGGTTATAACCGTTAATTTAATTGCGATAAGTTCTGCATGAAACCAAAGGCCTATGGGGTTTATCACAGTAAATATTTTATATACAGCCGTTGCCAAAAGTTTTGGCAGTGACATACATTTTGTGTTATGCATAGTTTGCTGCTTCGGTTTTTACACCGAGTTTGTGAGTGAGAATGTTTCTTTGGTTTACTGGACAACAATGATAACGTTTCATGAGATTTAAAGGCTTTTATTGGCAAAAACATAAAATTTATGCAAAGAGTCAATATTTACAGCGTTGACCCTTGTTCTTCATAACCAAATTGCTCCTGGATTGTGGGGAGAAGTTGCTCTTGCAGGACGTTTTGATCCCATTCTTTACTCATGGAAGTGTTTTTGGGCAGGATTGTGAGAGGGCCCACTCCCTGTGATGAAAAGCAACCCCACACATGGATGGTCTCAGGATGCTTCACTGTTGGCACGACACAGGAATCATGGTAGCGTTCACCTTTTCTTCTCCAGACTATCGATTTCCCAAATGTCCCAAGAAGTGGGAAGGGGAAATAACTTTGCACCAGTCTTCTGCTGTCCAATCCTTGTAATTCCTGCAGAATTTCAGTCTGTCCTTGATGTTTTTCTTGGAGAGAAGTGGCGTCTTTGCTGCCCTTCTTGACACCAGGCCATTGTCCAAAAGTCTTCGCCACACTGTGCGTGCAGATGCACTCACACCAACCTGCTGCCAATATTGGCATCTGCACTGGTGGTGACACGATTCCGCAGTGCACTCCTCAGGAGGAGACAGTCATGGCGCTTGCTGGACACTCTGGGACGTCCTGAAGCCTTCTTCACTGCAGTTGAACCTCTCTCCTTGAAGTTCTTGATGATCCAGTAAATGGTTCTTTCAGGTGCAATATTCTTTGCAGCAATTTCCTTGCATGTGCGGCCATTTTGATGCAAAGCGATGATGGCTGCACATCTTTCTTTAGAGGTAACCATTGCGAACAAGAACACAATGATTGGAAGCACTTCTTCCCTCCTTTATAGCAATCAGTGCTCTTATAATCCAATCAGAATGATGGAGTGATGTCACCTGACTAGTACTCGTTCACACTTTCACAGGTGCTGCTGATATGATCAGTGAAATGATGTCGGCTGGTCATTTTGTGCCAGGGCCAAAAAACAGTGAAATTTGGGTTTTTGTGATAAAGTTCCAGAAGCACTTTTTGCAATTATTTGAAATGCATCTGCACTCTGAACAATAATCTAGAAACAATGTGAATCAACACCACAACAACTGAAGCAGAAAACTTTGCCAAACACAACATTTATGTCACTGCTGATACTTTTGGCCACGGCTAAAATCACATCATGTTGCCTGTAAAACTGAAACATGTGCTTTAATCCTGATGGAAACTGCTGCATCACCTTTTTAACAACTATGTATGATTACTACATACTCATGCATGAGAAGCAGATCTGTAATTAAAATTAGAATTGAATTAATTGTGTACTTGTTATGATTTCTACACTGATAAATCCACCAAACAGGAAAACGTGTAATTGCTTATTTTGGCTTATTTTGGGCTTGTTTTTCCAGATCATATTGCTTGTTTCTCTTGGGAGATCTGGCAACACTGTAACTGGTATTTCACCCATCAGCACAGAGTACGTTATTAACCGTCTTTTATTTTGGCTGCAGAACTGCTGAACCAGAATGAAAAAATACCAGTTTTGCTGAGAATGAACCGAAATGAAAAACAATGAATTTTTAGTCCCTGCTAGACTTACATTACCACTTTAAACAAGACTTCTACATGTAAATGACCTCAGATATGAGTTCAAATGATTTCGATATAGCTCAAAAGGGAAAACACAGAATAATACACTGAAAAGAGAACCTCCTGTTTGATTATCTCAAACATGCATCACATTCTCTGTCATCCTTCTCAAACTCCAGGTGGAATATGAGGGTCTAAAACATGAAATCAAAGTTCTGGAGGAGGAGACGGTGCTACTCAACAGCCAGTTGGAAGATGTCTTGCGTCTGAAGGACATTTCGGAGGGCCAGTTGGAGGAGGCGTTGGACGCTCTGAAGAGTGAGAGAGAGCAGAAGAACGGTCTGAGAAAGGAGCTGACCCATCACCTCAGCCTGATGGGCACACACCTGACCATCTCAGCCGCGGAGGGGTTAAAGTTCACAGAGGAGACGGCGACCAATGGCACATCTGAGGACAGTAACCGCAGTAATGAGTGTAATGGACACAGACTGAAGATGAACGGAGAGCGGCCGGGAGGCAGGAAGAGCGAGGTGCTTGACCCGGTGTCCGATCTCTTCAGTGAACTCAACCTGACTGAGATACAGAAGCTCAAACAGCAGCTCTTACAGGTCAGAGTTCAACATTTTAAATAACGATTTTTATGTTTCTTATTGATTAATCTAATGTTTTGTGATATTAAAATGATCAGTGAAGTGTGCTTTCTGTTGACACATGGAGAGTATTAATGCTCAGCTGTCGACTGAGTGACGAGTGTGTGATTACTGTATGAACACAATCAAACACACACACATCAATCCTTAATTATCCCCCTTTTTCCTGAAAGGGTTCCACAATTCCTAACGGGAGCCTGTTTTCACTCATTTGTGAAAATTCTTGGCAAATAATGTTTAGAGGATTGCATTTGTGGCTCCATAGTACCGAGGAGAGCCTCACCTGAGTGTGTAGATGACATGAAGCGATGATCGTTACGTTTATATCATTCACTTCTTTGAGTTGCACAAGTTAAGCCTGAAATTAGTTTTACACCAAATACCACTTCCAGTAAATGGTTGTTGTTTGGATCGCTTGTTTTGTTAGTTTTGGCATTGCTTCTTAAGACCAGAAACAGAAAATGGGCGTCACCGTGGCACTGCACAGTGGGTGCTCAGGATAACTGAGGATAAAACTCTAGAAACTCTTGATTCTCATTGGATAAGCCATTCCTCAAGTCCCTGTAAGTGAATATAAACACACTATATATTAATGTGGTGAGTTGCTACATTGCTTGGCACTACAGTTAGACTAATGAACTAAATTATTTGGCAGAATAATTGTTTATTTTATTAATTATTAATAAATGTAACTTTTTTTGAACAATGTTTTTGTGTGTGCGCTTGTGTGTGTGTGTGAGTGTGAGCGTCTATGTGTGTGCATGTGCGCGTGTGTGTGCAAGCGTGTGTGTATGTATGTGTGTGTGTGTCTGTGTGTGTGCATGAGTGTGCATGAGTGCACGTGTGTGTGTGCGTCTGTGTGTGTGCATGAGCGCGTGTGTGTGTGCGTCTGTGTGTGTGCATGAGTTCTGATTACCAGTTATGTGCTTTAGCCCACTATGCCACCATTAACCATTAATTCTGTATGATTTCCATAATTATAAACCATGATATTTCCATGGTACTCCAGTGTGCTTCAAGGAATGCCATGTTACTTGTCCGAAAACATGGTATTACTGTGGAGCACAGTTGTACTTTTTAAAGTTAGGAGACTTAGTAATGAGGACATCATATAGGTTTTATCAAACTTAATGTATTATTCCACGTTCAGTACAAGTTAAGCTCAATCGACAGCATTTGTGGCATAATAGTGATTACCACAAAAATGTATTTTAAAATTTGTTCCTCTTTTCTTTCAAATAAAAATCACAAATGTGTGTTCCAGTGAGACACTTCCAATGGAAGTCAATGGGGTTTAATCTGTGCACATTAAAATACTGTTTCAAAAGTATAGACACAAGACAATATGTGTGTTAACATGATTTTACTGTTATTAAATCCCTTACTAAAAAAAAATACCCAAGATGGCGCCGAGTATGGCTGCTGCGTCGCGAGCTCCGTCAAAACACTGCAGTTTATTGTTTGTTTTGTTTACAGTTTTGTGTTTTTTTGTCTTGGATGTTGTCTGCCTTATTGTGTACGACAGACAAACGCTTTTGGACATTGGTTCGGCAATCACACACTGAAAACCGGACTTCACATTCCTCAACGCCGAACCGCGGTTTACAAACACGCCAGCGGAGCCCTTTGTTTGGGCTGCCTGGCCGCGGAAACGCAGAAGGAAAAGAGGAAAAAGAGCCGGCGTTCTCATCAGAGTAAGACGTTGCGCAAATCGCCCCCCGCTACCCAGTATACTACTGGCAAATATTCAGTCTCTGGACAACAAGCTCTGCGAGCTGAGAGCGCGGATCTCCTTCCAACGAGAGACGAGAGAATGCTGCGTTATCTGTCTTACGGAAACCTGGATGTCCGCGGAGATTCCAGACTCGGCCATCGAACCCACGGGTTTCTCCGTGCACCGAGCGGACAGAGCGAAAGACCTCTCAGGTAAAAGCAGAGGTGGAGGTGTATGTTTTATGATCAACAAATCATGGTGTGATCAGAGGAATGTACATTTTATCAGGTCTTTCTGCTCTCCTGATCTGGAATTTCTCATGCTTCTGTGTCGACCATTCTGGCTACCGAGGGAATTCACAGCAGTCATTATCACAGCTGTGTACATCCCCCCACAAGCCGACACAGACCGGGCACTTAGGGAACTGTATGGGAGTATAAGTGAGCAGGAAACCGCGCACCCTGAGGCCGCGTTCATTGTTACCGGGGACCTCAACAAAGCCAACTTTAAAACAATAGCACCAAAATACCACCAACATATCAGCTTTAACACACGAGGGGACCAGGTTTTGGATCATTGCTATTCTCCTTTCCGGGATGGCTACAAATCCCTCCCCCGCCCACCATTTGGCAAATCCGACCACTCCTCCGTTCTGCTTCTGCCCGCTTACAGGCAGAAACTGAAACGGGAAGCACCCGCCCTCAGAACGATCCAGTGCTGGTCGGACCAATCAGACTCTGCGCTACAGGACTGTTTTGATCACGCGGACTGGGAGATGTTCCGGTCTGCCTCCGATGATGACATCGAGGTTTACGCTGATAGCGTAACGTGTTTCATCAGGAAGTGCGTAGAGGACGTTGTTCCGACAAAAAATATACGGATCTACCCCAACCAGAAACCATGGGTTAACAGCGATGTTCGCGCGGCACTTACTGCGCGGACCACTGCTTTTAATTCCGGGAACGCGGAGGAGCGTAAACAAGCCAGTTATGCCCTCCGTAACTCCATCCGTGCAACCAAATGCCAGTACAGGCACAAAATTGAAGAACAGTTCCACACCACTGACTCCAGAAGTATGTGGCAGGGAATTAACATCATTACGGACTATAAACAGAATAAAAACTCCGCCATGAACACCGTTGCCTCTCTCCCGGACGAGCTTAATACATTTTATGCTCGTTTCGAGGACAACAACACCGCCCTCACGGAGAGAGCACTCGCGGCCGATACTACAGAGGTTGGTTCACTCTCCGTCTCTGTTGCGGATGTAACCCGATCCTTTCGACGGGTGAAGATTCGCAAAGCCGCGGGTCCAGACGGCATTCCGGGCCGCGTCATCAGAGCATGCGCGAACCAACTGGCTGGTGTTTTTACGGACATTTTCAACTTGTCCCTATCCCTGTCTGTAGTCCCCACATGCTTCAAAACATCAACCATTGTGCCTGTACCGAAGCAATCAAAAATCACTTGCTTAAATGACTGGCGTCCTGTTGCCCTCACCCCCATCATCAGCAAATGCTTTGAGAGGTACATGTTGACACTGGTGTTTTGCGGGTACTATTTAATGAAGATGCCAGTTGGGGACCTGTGAGGCGTCTGTTTCTCAAACTAGAGACTCTAATGTACTTATCTTCTTGCTCAGTTGTGCAACGCGGCCTCCCACTTCTTTTTCTACTCTGGTTAGAGCCTGTTTGTGCTGTCCTCTGAAGGGAGTAGTACACACCGTTGTAGGAAATCTTCAATTTCTTAGCAATGTCTCGCATGGAATAGCCTTCATTTCTAAGGACAAGAATAGACTGTCGAGTTTCAGATGAAAGTTCTCTTTTTCTGGCCATTTTGAGCATTTAATTGACCCCACAAATGTGATGCTCCAGAAACTCAATCTGCTCAAAGGAAGGTCAGTTTTGTAGCTTCTGTAACGACCTAAACTGTTTTCAGATGTGTGAACATGATTGCACAAGGGTTTTCTAATCATCAATTAGCCTTCTGAGCCAATGAGCAAACACATTGTACCATTAGAACACTGGAGTGATAGTTGCTGGAAATGGGCCTCTATACACCTATGTACATATTGCACCAAAAACCAGACATTTGCAGCTAGAATAGTCATTTACCACATTAGCAATGTATAGAGTGTATTTCTTCAAAGTTAAGACTAGTTTAAAGTTGTCTTCATTGAAAAGTACAGTGCTTTTCCTTCAAAAATAAGGACATTTCAATGTGACCCCAAACTTTTGAACGGTAGTGTATATATATATATATATATATATTTATACCCTTATCTAGTGTATGTGTATTCTACATTGTGTGTATTGTGTACATTTGTTATGTAAATTGTTGTGTAAGTATGTGTACATTTGTTATGTAAATTGTTTTGTGTAAATATGTTGTTATTGTAAAGTGGTTTATGTCTCGTCACTGTCATTACTGCAATGTTGCTCGGAACTGCACACAAGAATTTCACCTGCTGTTGCACTCGTGTACACAGTAGTGTGACAATAAAGTGATTTGATTTGATTACTAACCACATCTGTGGAAAGATATAGACCATTTTATTCATCTTTGTTGTTAGGATGTAATGCTGTAAACCCTAATCTCACAAACACATATGCAATTATGGTTGTAATTCATTGCATCCTCACACTTCAAACATTTTGTCAGCATTTATCTGACTCAAAAGTGTTTCTTTTGTCCACTTCATTTCCAAATGTTATATATTTTTTATATATATGCATTTGTTTGTCATCTTGGATCTCCTCCAGTAGGAATCAATAGAGGATCACTATCTCAGCCTCAAGCATTATAAATAGCTGACATCTGGAATACCATGACTGATCACAAAAAAATTAAGCATCCCTTGAGATCAATGACTAGAATCACATGTATGCAATCATGCTAAATCTGTGACAAACAAGCTAACACAATAACACACAGCAAGATAATAGATCAAGTGAAACCATGTTTTTCATTGTTCTTGAGTATACATACTGTGTCCTGCTTAAAAAAAACATCTTAAACCAGCCTGAGCTGCTTTTCTGGTCTTACCTGGTCTCACCTGGTTTTACCAGCCTGGTTTTAATGGGGTTTTGGGCACTTGTCAGCAGGTCAGGCTTAGACACCATCTAAAATCAGCTTAGACCAGCAAACCATCTTAGACCAACAAACTAGCTTAGGCTGGAATGAGAAATTATGGAAGGAATTAAATGAAATAGCCACATATGAAAGTTAAATACAGTTCTTTTGAAGGTATACATTGGCGATTGTTGTTGTGTGTACTCCATTGACAGTGCCCTACACAGGACCGGTCCCACTAATTACTATATAATAATAAAATATTGTGTAGTGCTAACTTTCCAAAATCATACTCTTACTTAATTATTTGTTTCTGCTAATTATGCATCTCTCTTTTTGTCCATTAGGTTGAGCGAGAGAAGTTGGCTCTGCTTACTAACCTGCAGGAGTGTCAAACTCAACTACAGCACACGCAGGACGCTTTAACAGAACAACACATGTGCGTTCATCACCTTACTGAGCAAGTCAATGGCATGAAACATCTCCATAGTGACAAGGAGTTTGATCCAGAGGAGACCGAGAAGAGCGACATACCCGTTTGCTGTGAATATGAGACGGAGATCAACGGTATAGAGCTCCTCGAGTGTAAATATAGATTCGCTGTGACTGAGGTCATTGACTTGAAGGCGGAGCTTAAAGCTTTAAAGGAAAGGTATAACCAATCCATGGAGAGCCAATCAGAAGAGTCCAACCGCAGCGAAGGAAAAGTCCAGGTGCTCGAAGAGCAAGTGAAGCGTTTGGAGAAAGCCTGCCGCGAGGGCCGCGAGCGGGTTAGCGGTCTTGAAGCGGAGCTCCGGTGCACATCAGGTATAGCTAGCGAGAGTAACGGCATGTTGAACGCAGCTCAAGACGAGCTGGTTACATTTAGCGAAGAACTCGCTCAGCTGTACCATCACGTCTGCCTGTGCAACAACGAGACGCCAAACCGCGTCATGCTGGACTATTACCGCCAGAGTCGGGTCACACGCAGCGGCAGTCTCAAAGGCCCCGATGACCCAAGAACCCTGCTTTCTCCACGTCTAGCTCGCCGACTCGCTGCTGCTAACTCCTCAGACATGTCCAAGAGTCCAATAGACTCTCCGGCAAAGGAACCCTTGGGAGAAGGATTTAAAAGGGAGCCAGTTAGTCAGCAGAGTCCCACCAGAAGCCCCTTTGGTTCCCCAGTCAACAGTTCAACATCACCTTCTCCGTCCACAGTGCCAGAGACCGGGGATCTGCGTAGGGAGCCCATGAACATCTATAACCTCAACGCCATCATCCGTGACCAGATCAAACATCTACAGAAGGCCGTGGACCACTCGCTTCAGCTGTCCAAGCAGAGAGCTGCTGTTCGAGAGTTGGCACCCATCTTCGACAAGGACAAGGAGGCTTGCATGGAGGAGATCCTGAAACTCAAATCGCTCTTGAGCACCAAAAGAGAGCAGATTGCTACCTTACGTCTTGTGCTTAAAGCCAACAAACAGGTTGATGTCTTTTCTAAAGTATCCCAATATCTTCTGTGATGTTTGGTCTCATATAATGAGACTTGTCAGGAGCCTGTACTGTACCTGTGTTTCTGTCCCCAGACTGCAGAGGTGGCACTGGCTAACCTGAAGAGTAAATATGAAAATGAGAAGTGTATGGTGACGGAGACGATGATGAAACTTAGAAATGAACTGAAGGCCCTCAAAGAAGATGCTGCCACCTTTTCTTCACTGAGGGCAATGTTTGCCACAAGGTGCAATTAATATTATTGAGGACAGTGCTCAAGTTATTGTAACTAAATGAACCCTATTTAATTTCTTAATAGAAAAGCTTCTTAAAACAGAGGCTCCACCTCTGACACAACTCAGTTTTTTCAGTAAATGTCACCTTGGTCAGAAATAATGTTAACTAATAGGCAAATAGGCAATGCTTTAGGATAGTGTGGTGGGTAATGCAAATGTAATAAAGGCTATGGCATTAATAGCAAATAATGATAACTGAACACAAAGCGTTAGCATTGGCATACACTGGTCTGGATGGTGAACCTTCAGCCTCCACGTTCTGGTCAAATTGCCCCTTCAAAGTGTGTGCCATCAGTCCTCCACAATCACTGCCCACGCACATTCAGATATGACTCTGTTCTGGTGCGACGTGCCCACTGTTCACCATCCAACAATTATGAATGGAGAGTTTCAGGTCCTGTCCTCTATATTTTTCTCATTGAATATTCTGTTTCACTCAGAAATATGCCACAATATTTGAAGTTTAAGTAAAATGGGACAGTTTATTTGGAGTTGGGCATAATTCTTGATGGCTGTTTCAGTCTTACACAGTTTGTTCTGAGGTTTTATCACAATGCTAAGTCTCTCTTATCTCTTTAGATGTGATGAGTACGTAACTCAACTGGATGAGATGCAGAGGCAGCTGGCCGCCGCAGAAGATGAGAAGAAGACTCTGAACTCTCTCCTGCGAATGGCCATCCAGCAGAAACTTGCCCTGACCCAGCGCCTGGAGGACCTGGAGTTTGACCATGAGCAGTCACACTGTGGTCATGGAGGAAAAGTGCCAAAAATAAGGAGCACCCAAAAAGTAAGTCATGGAACTGCACTCTCAGCTCCCTGTAGTCCTCGTGTGTCCATTTCCAAACCCTCTTCCTGTCTCTTCCAACACAATACGGTTGCATCAGCTGGTAGCTCACCTTCACTGGATGTCCTTCCTCCATCCTCTTCCTCCTGGACCTCCTCAGCTCAGCCGTTCTTCCTCGGCCAATCGCAGTGGCATCTGGGCCATCAGACTTTAGTTCTAGACCCGCAGACACTGAGTATAGAGTTTTGTCACATTGCTCGTAGTGAAGACTCTGGCCAAAGCTCACAGCACTCATCTGATGTTCACATTTCCAGATCGGCTCCTACGTCACCCTATCAATCCCCTGTTCTGAGCCCACGGCAACCGTTGCCACGCTCAGTGAGATCTCGCATGCGCTCTAAATTGACTCGGTTTACGACTTCATCAAGAAGTGGCACCTGTGATTCGCGCAAACTCTAGTCCTGGCCCTCAGTAAGCGATACAAATAAGGACAGACTGGTTTCCATACGAGATGATGATAGACCGAGTTTCGCCGACTGTTTGGACTGTATGATTCTACTCAGGGATCTTTAGAGACTTTTTCCTATTGTTGCTTTGATACTACTTGTGTGTCTACTCGTGATATTTGAGTTTGTTGGTTTTGTAAAATGGTAGGCCTACTTATTATTTAAAATGATTCTGAAGCAATAAAATCCTGGCCCGGATCAGAAAACTGGAGTCTACCTCAGTAAGGACATTTTGGAAGAATTATTGAGCAATGTGAAACAGGTACTCCCGAGAGCATGTCTCCTTCATATTAAAATATCATTGCTGCATGTGTGCTTTCATTTCATGGCTTGATGAAATGGGTGCTACATACTGCACGCCAATCAATTAGTTTGTGTTTGAGTGGTTTTTTTTGTTTGGCTTTTAGCTTTGGCAGATCTCAATTATATTAGCTTCCAGTAAATAAAAATAAATCGTTCCATCTGTGCCATTAGCCTAAAACAACCCTTCATGACTGGTTTAAAGTTTTCAAAAGTTTCTACAGTGTTTCAAATTTCTCATTGGGACCAAAATAAAAAATCGAAATGACATTAATCCTGTTCTAGGGCTAACATTACCTCCCAAAGCAAATGCCATGCTGCAATGATCCCGAGGCACCCCGTGTGATTAAATGTGCTGCCTAAAAGAGATCGCTTCTACTCACGGGCACAGCAGAATATGGTCTGCTGCCCGGATACTGGGAACCAGTGAGCTGTAGAGTTAGATCATGTAAAGAGCTGTGGGACAAAAAGCATTTGACAGTCGAGGATCTGCCCGCTGTGATTCTAGTTAGAAGATCTCTGGAAATGCACTTCGAACCTCCATTTAACACAATGTAAATAGGGCGGTCAGAGGTTTCATGTTGTGTTTAGGTTTGTGATATTGCTCTGCTCATGACATGTCAGGATTGGGTATGGTGTGTCTCAGTAGATCAGTAAATCATGTGGCCAGGATGGAAACCAGTCTGATCCTCTTCAGACCCAGGTGTTGACCAGACCTGCTTCCTTTACCTCATCACTACATCTTTCACTGCTTTTTTAATACATACATTTATAACATCAAAATCAAGACAGCGTAAATTTTATGGAAGACATGTTGACATGTCCAATCCACCACAATCAAGCGCTGAAGACCGAGATCAGCTCTGAATGTTGAAGCATGCTCTTTTATATAGAGATGAAAACAGAGTACAAATGTTTTGGTGCCTGTAGTGCAGCAGTGGACAGTTGTATTCTCTGCCAGCAGGTGTCAGTGTTTTACATCCTAAAATACAGTTAACCATCACTGAGTGTCAAATGCTGTTTTGCCCATGTCAGTCCAGCTAAACACAAGAGCAATACTCTTCCGGTTCAAATAAATAGAAGAAGTAAATAAAATAAAATGACTAAATTAAAACATGTAATTTGGAGGCTTTAAATGTAATTGTTTGCAGTATGAAGATGATTGTCACTTGTGTATTTACACTGAAAGATATTAGTTATATTAGTGTTACTTGCTAATGCCAACCCGAGGTGTTTAACCGTTTGTGGTGCAGATGTGAATGAAACATCAAATCATGATATACGAGCACTTTGACTTACATTGAAGGACAAGCGTGAGTCATATCAGGAGGAATCACCCAGAATAAATGAGCACTTAGTAACACTCTTCAGAAAATGTAAATGCTTTAATTATTAGAAATGTCCAGAATTGCTCTTGATGTGTATGTGTGCTCTTGAGTATACAGCATTAGCTATTATATATTACATCAGAGCTTTTTCTTTAACATGTATGTCTGTACGCTCATATTTAACAAAGCAGCTCCACTGAAAGTTCATCTCTGACACGTACAGCAAAACTGACCCGGCTCCTTTCATACACCTGTTTCGTATGGCATGAATAATGGTTCAAAATTATTCACAAATGCATAAACACTTATACATCAATTTGATTAATGTCATACATGCATCTTACTATCCACACACTAATGTCTTTCAACTTCTGTCTGTGTCATTTATTATTAAATGAATGTGCTGCTATTTGTACAAATAGAGACATATTTGTGAATATAAATGTTCCCTTTTGTATAAATAAATCAGTGGATGCAACCAAATGAAATGTTCCTAATGAAACACAAAATGGTCTTGTGAAGCATCAAATGTGCATTTGTGGATCAAGTGACGCGTGCATTCATTGACGTGTTTTTGTGTGTTTTCTGTTTTATTCATTTGAATTTTGAGACTTCCTTTCCGCTGGTTTTGCACGATCCACACTTAACGTTGAGTAATAAAAGCAGCTACCACTAGACGGCACCAATGGATTACTCTTATGCTGCATTTATGTGCTATTTGGAGCTTTAAAGTTCTGGCCACCATTCACTTACATTGAACTGACCTACATAACAGCAATATTCTTCTGAAAATCCTTTTTTGTTTGTGTTCTGCAGAAAAAATAAATAAAGTCACACACATCTTGGATCGAACGAGGGTGAGAAAATTACGAGTTTTTGGCACATTCGAGTCAAATCAGAATGATCATATTTATGGGATTATGGGGCCAATAAACAACCACCCAGAACACCCTGTCAACTGCAGAGCAATGTGCAAAAAACACAGAAAACAACTTACCAAAAGCATTGTAACAACCTGGCAACCACATACTGTAGCAATGCGCCAATCACACAGCAGAGATCACCTTGACAACTGCATAGCATTCCCTAGCAACCATCCAGAAAACCCTAGTTACCACATACTGTAGCATAAATGTGCTGCAAAGCAAATATAACACTTTAGCAACCACTAGAAAACTAATTTTGCTTTGGCCATTCACATTCACCACAAATAAATATTGTTGGACATTTGCATGAGTGCAGGTAATTATTCATACACATCCTATCTTGTTTAAATGTAAAATGTAAATGCATGTGATTGACTTTTATATGAACAGGTCTCCTAGAAAGGCGGGATCACACATAACTTCATTATTTCACGGCTTTCATAATGTCTAAGCCAAAACGTATGTTTAATTAGTCGAAAAAAATAAATTAACTCACCTGAGCAGTTTTTTGACTTCCCCAGTGGAGACAGATGACAGGACAGGCTCTTCACTTGTGATTTTGATTCAGATTCGTGATTCTCAAAACGAATCATTCAGACCACTTTTGAATCTATTTGATCAGTTCAAAGGAATCAAATGTAAAAGATTCAACTCAAATTATTCTTTCAACAAATCACACATCACTATTGCCGATCATACTGCAGTTATTTATAAAAAGAAATGTTAGCTGTTCAGTCGCAAAAGTAACGAAAGGGTCTGGAGAAATGTATCGTAGTAAAAGTATCGATTTTCTAGTAAAGTGAAAATAAAAGTCCAAAGAAATATGTATATTCAGTAAAGTACATATATTAAAAAATTGTACTTAAGTACAGTAACTAAGTATTTGCACTGCATTACTGTACACCTCTGCAAAAGGGAACATTTATTTTCACTAATATGTCTCTATTTGTACAAATAGCAGCACGTTGATCGTTATATCCTTTGTCATTTTACCGTGTTTCAGGTTTTTCCGCATTTCTAATGTTTCATCTGCGTGTATTTTACCTGCTGCACCTAGAGTCTGTGTTTGTAGCCTGCTAGTTTTTTAGCATCGCTTATATATCTGTTTTCAGCCTTTAATCCTTAACATCTGACATTTTTTCCACCTGCATTCGCGTTCTATTTTTATCGCGATTAAACTGCGTGCAATTTTTCAGCATGCACCCGTTTTTTCTCCTCCGTGGCACACAGATTATTGCATCGATCTCAAAGCATCGCTTATCAAGAACGACCAACAACAACAAACAATTTTGCAAGGGATTCACATCAATCTCAAACCCTCCCCGCTCAGGAACAACCAACAACAAACAATTTGCGGTAAGTCATGGCACCGCTCATGTTATTTCTTCCTGCACTGCAACATTTCACATGTTTACAATAGCCTCGTCCATCAGCAGTGAGGGATTCACATGTGATAAATGTAAGGAATTAGTCAGGCTGACGGAGAAGGTTAATGAGTTAGAGACTCGCATCCGAATGCTAGTGGAGGTCAGTGAGAAAGAGAAGCTGGTAGATACTGTTTTGGATGCTGGTAGAACAGAGAGCAACACACATACTTTGGTTCCGGTTGTAGAACCCCCGCAGCAGGGCATTTGGGTGACGTCTCGGCGGCATACTCGCTCAGCAAAGAGACACCACTCTCCCGTTCCTGTTAGGGTTTCCAATCGATTCTTCAGTGATGCACCCACTGAGAATCATGTTGAAAGAGCCCTTGTTATTGGTGATTCTATTGTAAGGAACGTGGAAATAGAGACTCCAGCCACTATTGTTAATTGCATTTCGGGTGACAGAGCCTCTGATAACAGATAAAATGTACAAGTGCTGGCTAATGCTAAACATAGATTTTCTAAAATTGTTATTTATGTTGGCACTAATGATGTGCGGCTTTGCCAGTCGCAGATCACTAAAGATAATGTTAAAGAGGTGTGCATATTTGCAAAAATTATGTCAGGCACTGTAATATGCTCTGGTCCCCTCCCTGCTTGTCGTGGTGACGAGGTTTATAGTATATTAGTGTCACTGAATGGCTGGATGTCTGAGTGGTGTCTGAAGAATAAAATAGGATTTATAGACAATTGGAAGAGTTTTTGGGTTAGACCTGACCTGCTAAAGAGAGACGGACTCCATCCCTCCAGGGAAGGTGCCGCTCTCCTCTCTAGTAATTTGGCTCATAGTCTTAATAATGATAGTAATTGACTAACTGAGACCCAGGTCAGGAAGCAGACAAACTGGTTAATTTTTTTATCAGATCTTGTAGTTAATGTAGATAGAGCTTTAATTGTTGGTGACTTCAACATTTACATAGATAATGAAAATGATACATTGGGATTAGCATTTATCGATATTCTCAACTCTCTTAGAGTTAGACAAAATGTAACAGGAGCAACTCATCGCCATAATCATACACTAGATTTAATTCTGTCATACGGAGTTGATGTTGATAATATAGAAATTCTGCAGCAGAGTGATGACATCTCGGATCATTATCTCGTCTCTTGTATGCTGCGATCAGCTAATGTTACTCAATCTACACCACGCTATCGTTCAGGTAGAACTATTCTTTCGACCACTAAAGATAGCTTCACTAATAATCTTCCAGATCTATCTCATACACTCAATAAACCCCAAAGCCCAGAAGAACTTGATGAAATAACAAAAAATAAATGCAGTCTTCTCTAGCACCCTTGATATTGTTGCCCCACTTCGATTAAAGAAAATTAAAGAAATAAGTCCTGCACCATGGTACAATGATCACACTCATGCTCTCAAGAGAGCAGCTCGGAAAATGGAGCGCATGTGGAAAAATACAAAATTAGAAGTATTTTGTGGTGCATGGAAGGATAGTGTCTGTAGCTTCAGACAGGCACTAAAAGCTGCCAGGTCAGCATATTTTAGTAAACTCATAGAAAATAACCACAACAATCCTAGATGTTTATTCAGTACTGTGGCTAAATTGGTTAGGAATAAAGCCTCAACAGGACCAGATATTACATCACAGCACAAGAGTAATGACTTCATTAATTTCTTTACAGATAAAATTGAAATAATCAGAAATAAAATTGGAATTATGCAATCATCTGTCATATTACCTCAGAAAACAGTGTCTAATAATTTTCCTCACATGCAACTTCAATCCTTCTCATCATAGGTCATGCAGAGCTAACATAACTTATCAAAACATCAAAAGCCACAACATGTTTGTTAGATCCAATACCAACTAAGCTCTTAAAAGAGGTATCTCCTGTAATTTCAGAACCTCTTCTTAATATTATTAACTCCTCGCTATGCTTAGGACATGTCCCGAGAAACTTTAAAATGGCAGTTATCAAACCACTTATTAAGAAGCCACAACTTGATCCTGGAGAACTGGCTAATTATAGACCGATTTCAAATCTCCTGTTTATGTAAAAAATACTAGAAAAGGTAGTGTCCTCCCAAATATGTTCATTTCTACAGAAAAATAGTATATATATGAGGAATTTCAGTCAGGATTTAGGGCTCATCACAGTACAGAGACTGCACTTATCAGAGTTACAAATGACTTGCTCTTATCATCTTATCACGGCTGCATTCCTCTTCTAGTGCTTTTAAATCTTAGTGCTGCATTGGACACGATAGATCACGACATTCTCTTGAATAGGCTGGAGAATTATGTTGGCATTAGTGGAGTTGCATTAGCATGGTTTAGGTCATATTTAGCAGACCACTACCACTTTGTCTATGTAAATGAGGAATTGTCAAACAAAACAAAAGTAAAATATGGAGTGCCACAGGGATCAGTTTTAGGGCCTCTGCTTTTCTCCTTTTATATGCTTCCCCTGGGAGATATTATCAGGAATTGTGGAATAAGTTTCCACTGCTATGCCGATGATACACTACTTTATATTTCTACAAAACCTGATGAGATTTCACAATTCTCCAATTTAGCAGAGTGTATCAATGAAATAAAAGATTGGATGGCCAGAAATTTCCTTCTCAATTCTGACAAAACAGAGGTACTAATTATTGGACCAAAAAACTCTAAAAATAAGCCACTACAATATAATTTGACTCTCGATGGATGTACTGTTACATCATCTTCAACTGTGAAGAACTTAGGTGTTATATTTGATACCAATCTGTCCTTTGAAAATCAAATTACCAATGTTTGTAGAACAGCATTCTTCCACCTAAGAAATATTGCTAAATTAAGGCACATGCTCTCTGTTGCTGATGCCGAAAGACTAATTAATGCGTTCATGACCTCAAGACTAGATTATTGTGATGCATTACTGGGAGGATGTCCAGCAAGATCAATAAATAAACTTCAATTGGTTCAAAATGCAGCAGCCAGATTGTTGACTAGAACTAAGAAATATGATCATATTAGCCCCATTTTATCATCGTTACATTGTTACCTGTTAAATTTCATACTAATTTTAACTACATACAAAGTAGGGCTGCACGTTTTCAAGTTTTTCATTAACCGTTAACCGAGGCCCTTAACGGTTAATACTTGGTTAACCATAGTGTGCGCCACGGATTTTTTGTCCACCGGCCACTGTGGATTTCAAAATCTACCAGCCACTCAATGTTTTTACCAGAGTGTGGCACGGTGGAGGGCGGGACCGGCGCGTGATTGCGCACGCCCGGTCCCGTATCGGGCTGATTGAGCCGGCAAGAGGGTTAAAAGGCCACTCGCAGACGGCGATCGGGAGAGAGCGCTTAATCAGCAGACGTCTGCTGTCCTAAATGTTTGTTTTAAGTTCTTAATTAAATTATTATTTATGTTGACAAGCCAGTTTCTCGCCTCTTCCTTGCCCATGAACATGATCGTGTTACATTGGTGCCGAAAGCCCGGGAAGGAAGAGGGATACGCCGTAGCGGAGTTCTCGCCACTTCTCAATGGAGCAGCCGCGGCCATCTGCCGGGGGACGGAGGAGCCCAGCCGCCTGGACGCGGAGGAACGGCCGCCGACCGCGAGGGGAGGAGGGGCTCCTGGCCGACCGCCTGGAGCGGTTAGGGCCGCTGCCAGGGGCGGGGGAGTTCCCTACTGGCCGCTGGAACGCGGCGGGGTTGGAGACTGCCGACCGCGTGCGGGGAGGGGCTCGCCGCCGACCGCCTGGAGCGGGAGAACCACTGCCAGGGGCGGGGGGAGGCCCCTTCGATACCCCGGGAACGCGGCGGGGCGTTCCGTCCGCCAGGGGCTGAGGACTGCCTCCGATCTGCCCGGAGAGGTGCGGCTGCTGTCCTGAAGAGGGTGGAGAAGTGGCTGAGGAACGAGCTACGGCGTATCAGAGAACCGGCGAGTACGTTTTTTTTTTTTTTCTTTCGTTTCTTTAATCTCTCTCTCCTCTCTCTCTCGATACCGCTCTGCGGTGGCCTTTTCCCTCTTTTTTAAATTATGGTGTTTATGGGAGGGGAGGTACTGCCCAGTGCAGGAACCCTCCCCCCCCCCTTATTTTTAATGGTTGTTTCCCTCCCCTTGCCCCCTCCCTCGTCCAGGTTGATGGGGATGACCCGCCGGCAGACCGCGCGGGAGGCGCCCCCCCCCAGGGGATGTACGTCAGGCCGGGGGTCCCCAGCCTGAGAGAACGGGGGAGGAGTGTGGCATGGTGGAGGGCGGGACCGGCGCGTGATTGCGCACGCCCGGTCCCGTATCGGGCTGATTGAGCCGGCAAGAGGGTTAAAAGGCCACTCGCAGACGGCGATCGGGAGAGAGAGCTTAATCAGCAGACGTCTGCTGTCCTAAATGTTTGTTTTAAGTTCTTAATTAAATTATGATTTATGTTGACAAGCCGGTTTCTCGCCTCTTCCTTCCCGGGTTTCGGCACCAAAGTAAAACAATCACTTTCATGGGCAAGGAAGAGGCGAGAAACCGGCTTGTCAACATAAATAATAATTTAACTAAGAACTTAAAACAAACATTTAGGACAGCAGACGTCTGCTGATTAAGCTCTCTCTCCCGATCGCCGTCTGCGAGTGGCCTTTTAACCCTCTTGCCGGCTCAATCAGCCCGATACGGGACCGGGCGTGCGCAATCACGCGCCGGTCCCGCCCTCCACCGTGCCACACTGCCACTTTCTTGTTTTTAACCGACAATGTGTAACTGCATGTGAAAATTAATACTACAAGATCTACAATACTTAAGCCGTTTATTTAATCTCAAGTCTCAATGAAATACTGGCATTTTCTCTTTCTCTCTTATAGCCTACACACACACAATCCATAAACTGATATTCATTTCAGTTCGCATACGAGGAAAACACAATGTTACGGACGTGAGCGCTCTGAAAGCAGCACTGAAAGATGCTTTAAAACTTCCACAGAGACATCAAACGGAAAGCACAAAACCTTTCTTTAAAGTGAATTTCGTTTTGTATTAATTGTGTCTTAATTTTAATCAGTGTTTCATCAACCAATTGCCTGGATTTAATAAATAAGAATTAAATATAGCAGACGATATAATCACAAAGCGGAGGCGCCGGCGCGTGAACTGGAGCTCGTCTCATAAATGAACCGAAACTCAGTGTATAGCCTTGCCTCACAAATAATTCAAAACTAAAGAAAACAGACACAGACTGCTCTTTGCTTATGTAATCCGTAAGAAATGTGCATTTCTCTCTGGTGCGTTACTGCGAAGACCGCGAGTCAGCATCGTCAACTTCATCTTTGCAAATGACACGGACAAAGAAAAGACTTGTTTATTAATAAATAATTAAAATATCTCCTTGCTATATTTTACATATTCATAATCATTACTTTTGCCGGTTCTTTGTGACAGATTTTAGGAGCTTTATTGGCAGCGCCACGACGCCACCCTTACATGAGCGCGTCACCGCACCCACCAGAATAGCCCTGTTTTTTTGTTAAGGATTTGATTTCATATTAGAAAACTGGTCAAGACTACTTCTTGTGGACATTACAAATGTCTGGGAGCGCTCTGGCAGTCTCTGGTGGTGCAAAAATGTATTACAACTAAATTCAATGCACGCCATTGACGCCACTTAACCGAGCAAAATGTTTCACTCGGTTACGCAATTTTTAACGGTTAATCGGTTTATCGGTTAACCATGGACACCCCTAATACAAAGCTTTGAATGGTCTCTGCAGTACTTAAGTGACCTTCTACCATGCTATATTCATCATGTTCATTACGATCGCACAACACTGCCCTGTTAATAGTTCCTAGAATATCAAAATCCACAAAAGGAGGAAGATCCTTTTCATATTTGGCTCCTAAACTATGTAATAGTCTCCCTAACACTGTTTGAGATGCAGACACACTCCCTCAGTTTAAGTCTAGACTAAAGACTGATCAATTTAGTCAGGCACACACCTAATTTATCCTCCAACACACAATTGGGCTGCTTGGGTCTGCCAGAACCAGAAACCAGAAACATTGATCATGATTTATAACTGCAATAAATTGAATGGCATCTATGCTAATATTATTTTATTTGTTTCCCCGTCTCAACCTCAGGACTCCTATCCTAAGGTCACCAGAACCGGCTGGATCAAGCACCATTCCTGCTTCGTGTTGGACTCCACTGCTACGTGTCTCTGAGTGATGATGACTAAATGCAGCCGGTGCCAAACATCACTTCAGTCTATTATGATGGACTTCAGAGGATGAACTGATGCCAACTCCAACCATAAGACATGGGATACTTCATATGCCATTGTCTGAACCTTGGATATAGGATGGGCCACACCGAACCTCACCGAAATGACCGGCGTTTCACATCCCTGATCTCTGCCTGCACCTCGGTCTATTGATGGACTACGATCTTGAAATGGAATACATAGACTATCAATTTCCAACAAAAGCCTTCATCAGCCAATTAACAAGGACAATTGCATCTATGTGTACTGCAGTTAATCCAGGATGGAATTCAAAGACATTAGTCATTAATCTTGCAGTTCAAACACAATCAATGTTTAAACACTGTCCCTTAACACTTACTTAGTTTAATAATTTTAAACAATGACTTGCACTATACATAATTAATATTGTCATTATATTCATGATGTTAGCCAGAGGGGAACTGGCCCCCACAGTGAGTCTGGTTTAGGGTTAGGGTGGGGTTAGTCAGAGGGGAACTGACCCCCACAGTGAGTCTGGTTTAGGGTTAGGGTGGGGTTAGTCAGAGGGGAACTGGCCCCCACAGTGAGTCTGGTTTAGGGTTAGGGTGGGGTTAGTCAGAGGGGAACTGGCCCCCACGGTGAGTCTGGTTTAGGGTTAGGGTGGGGTTAGTCAGAGGGGAACTGGCCCCCACGGTGAGTCTGGTTTAGGGTTAGGGTGGGGTTAGTCAGAGGGGAACTGGCCCCCACGGTGAGTCTGGTTTAGGGTTAGGGTGGGGTTAGTCAGAGGGGAACTGGCCCTCACGGTGAGTCTGGTTTAGGGTTAGGGTGGGGTTAGTCAGAGGGGAACTGACCCCCACGGTGAGTCTGGTTTAGGGTTAGGGTGGGGTTAGTCAGAGGGGAACTGGCCCCCACGGTGAGTCTGGTTTAGGGTTAGGGTGGGGTAAGTCAGAGGGGAACTGGCCCCCACGGTGAGTCTGGTTTAGGGTTAGGGTGGGGTTAGTCAGAGGGGAACTGGCCCTCACGGTGAGTCTGGTTTAGGGTTAGGGTGGGGTTAGTCAGAGGGGAACTGGCCCCCACAGTGAGTCTGGTTTAGGGTTAGGGCGGGGTTAGTCAGAGGGGAACTGGCCCCCACAGTGAGTCTGGTTTAGGGTTAGGGTGGGGTTAGTCAGAGGGGAACTGGCCCCCACAGTGAGTCTGGTTTAGGGTTAGAATGGGGTTAGTCAGAGGGGAACTGGTCCCCACAGCGAGTCTGGTTTAGGGTTAGGGTGGGGTTAGTCAGAGGGGAACTGGCCCCCACAGCGAGTCTGGTTTAGGGTTAGAATGGGGTTAGTCAGAGGGGAACTGGTCCCCACAGCGAGTCTGGTTTAGGGTTAGGGTGGGGTTAGTCAGAGGGGAACTGGCCCCCACAGCGAGTCTGGTTTAGGGTTAGAATGGGGTTAGTCAGAGGGGAACTGGTCCCCACAGCGAGTCTGGTTTAGGGTTAGGGTGGGGTTAGTCAGAGGTGAACTTTTTAAACATGATTAACAATCATATTTTATCTAATTACACAATGATGACTCATCGACATTATAGATATTACAGTATATCTTCTGATCTTCTGTAAAGCTGCTTTGAAACGATGTGTATTGTGAAAGGCGCTATACAAATAAAATTGACTTGACTTGACGTTAATTTAATAATAAATGACTCAGACAGAAGTTGAAAGACGCTAGTGTGTGGATAGTAAGATGCATGTATGACATTTATGAAATTGATGGATTAGTGTTTATTTGCATAGCATTAGTAGCATTTGTGAATAATTTCGAGACCATATTCATGCCATAGTTTTGTTTATAATGTTATCACTGGCACACAATGTGGTTATACTTTCATTCTTCTGATACAGTATGTGCACTCGCTATCAATGTTGCACATGATCATTGTGTGTTGTGTGATTCTGCATGAACACATTACTGTAGAATCACACACAAGGTGCCCAGTGTGTCAGTTCATCTTGTGTGTGTGTCGCTGACTGTCACACCTCTGTATCTGTCTAATGTATTAGTCTCTCTTAGATTGTCTGCAGCCTGTTGTCTCAGTACCAACATCCTCCCCACAACTGAGGCGCAGGAGGACACCACAGGTCACAGGTAACCCGAACTTTGGAGGAACTCACTCTCTCTCTTTGTCTCTCTCTCTGTCTCTCTCTCTCTCTCTCTCTCTCTCTCTAGATGTCACACTTCGGTCGCGCAGTTATAGATATTCTTTACAGTATCCACCCTTAACAGTGCACTTTGTCACACATTTGTCTGTTTCTTTAAGTGCTAATTAGTTATATTTAGTTTAGCTCAGTCACACATTTAAACCGTTCTACAAAACACTGTTGCAATGACAAGCAGACTGTAGATGCCCATAATCCCTTCATCAACCTGTCATCTTGTCAAATACATGTCAATGTTACTCATTTATTTGCTTTTAATGGTGACGCGTGTCATTTTGTTCCGTTAAGAAACCTGCAATCCCAGTTTAAGATATTTATTAGTGAGCGATTCAGAGACTGATTTACCTGAACAGCGTGACATTGTGGTGCTTTCAAACATGCACAAATCTAAAGTCAGATGGGGATGTGTTCAGCAAACCTGTTTGAAGACAATCAGTATTTCTGTAATTCTGTTTGTAATGCTTTAAAGGCCTTTATGTGGCCCACATGTGTCCATGTGTTTGTCTGTCAACATGTAACACTGATAATGTTCATGTTTTTAATAATGTTCATGTTTGATCGGCTTATAGCTACTCAATTATTTTACAGAAATCACTTTTGTTGTAATGAATTAGAAATCAGGATGGTGAGATTTTCTTTTACACAAACTCACGGTTATTTTGGCTTTGTGTTTTGTGTGTATGTGGGCAGTTGTAATGTGTTGTCAGCTCTTCAGAAGGACCGGACACCCGAAACCAGATCCAGACCTCCATGTGACTCTTTCAGCTGTCTGGATCATCAATGATCAAACACTTCCTGTCACTCTGAGTGGCCGATCTTCTCTACACACACGAGAGGGGCGGGGCACAACAGCCAATCACATGTTCCTCTCTGTGTGATTCTAGAATGACCCGCCCTAATTTCACCCCCAGACTCATGAATAAGATGAATTATTTCATACTTGCAGAGAAATGATCCATGAGCACCCAGAGTAGTAACAACTGGATTGGTCTGCTTTCTGTTTGTTTATTTATCTATTTATAATTGTATCTATTTATTTGCCTTGTTTGTTTATTTTAACTAGTTATGTGCATTATGTGTTGCTGGTATTGGCTGCAGGGTTATGTTTGGGTTAGGATCAGTTATTATTTATGACATCATCACAGGAGTACATTATGCTAGAGTAGCGTGAACGTGATTATCAATCTTGTAACGTGTGTGACATCATTAAAAACTTGATTGTACAATACTTATACCTTTACAATTCCTTGCAGACTGATTTGGCGAGAGGTGTGTAAACACAAGATGAAGAGTGAAAGAGGTGGAGTTTGTTTTCAGTGATAATATGCCGGTTTATGCTCCGCTTCTGATCTAATGTCATTGCACATGGAATGGGTTTTTTGTTTCTAACATGACATTATTGCGATACACATGCACTATATTCTGGTACGTGTGGTTATAGGGGCAGAAATAGTGACAGTGAGGTTTGATCCAGTGTGCTACTATATATCTGAACATGATCTGGTTTTATTAACACTGCACACAAGCCCTGTTTACAGCATCCCATATTCACCACATCTTCAGATATCCCTCCCTTCTTTATTTCAATCTTTACTGTATTTCCAGCATGTAGGCACAAACACATTGCACAGGTTTCTGTCATGTCGGCTTCTGTCCTCCGATCATACAGTGATGTGCATGCAGAACACGCAGAACATGCAGAACATGCAGAACACGCAGAACATGCAGAACACACAGAACATGCAGAACACACAGAACATTCAGAACATACAGAACATATAGAACATACAGAACATATAGAACACGCAGAAAATACAGAACATGCGGAACACACAGAACATGCAGAACATACAGAACACGCAGAAAATACAGAACATGCAGAACATACAGAACACGCAGAAAATGCAGAACATACAGAAAATACAGAACATGCAGAACATACAGAAATGTCATTGTTTTATTCAGCAGTAAACCACAAAACACTGGATCAGTCTCATTTATTGACTGAAAGGTTATTGATGTGTCAACGACTGTCTAAATGTGGAATACAATCAGAACCTTCTCAAAGCTGAACTGTGTGTCCTTTGTGAATCTGAAACAAAGCTCATTCTTTTAATGACATGCAAAGGATATATACCATCAATGGTCCCATTCATAACCGCTCTGGACTCCCAGTTCTCTCAGTTTCTGTTCAGTCTATGACATTTCTTTGGTTCCTGACGAGACCAGAGGAGTTTCAGTTTGCAGAATGGTTTAATTCACTGCTAATGTGGGCAGATTTCTGCCTGTGAAGTGAAATGTACTGAATCATTTTAGGATAAACACATTGACTTTCACATGGTGTTTACTGGTCAAAGCATGATCATGCTGCAGGACGTTTCTATGTTCCCAGTCTGAAGTGACACCTTTTTTTGTGGAATAAAATGTGAAAACCAGATTTGTTGAATCCTGTCCTGATTATATTGAGATGTGTGTGAAAGTGTTCATATATCACATCTCGCATCGATAATCGCATGTTCACGCCACTGTAAACACAAATGCATTTCTCACCATGTTACCATACTTGTGGAGTTCATGAGAAGCAATAATGTCGTCTTTCATCGGTTGATCCAGTTCACAAAACATGTTGAAATGATTCGTTCGTGAATTGGACTGATCTAGTTCTCAAGTTTGATTCACTAGTCGCAGTGCTTAAAAGCTAACTGGAGATAAAGATTACCTGTGAATAACTACTTAAGTTTAGTATGACTTCAGAAGACTTGGAGTACATTGAGCTTACAGTCCTCATTCACTTTCATCATATGGGACTGGTCAGGATATTCTTCATAAATGCACTCTTAACCCTCATTCACAAAGAGGTCAAATGAAGAAGTTGAGTAAGTAATAGTAAATCATTTTCATTTCATGTGTAATGTTGATAAACAGCCTACAGTTATATATATAATAGTTTATTGTGAATGCGTCATACACACATTACTGTGACACACAGCTCGTGCAGGATTAGTGATGAACCAGCTGTAACAGGACGCGCATCCCCGCGGAACTGATGTTGGATCAGTGTTTCAGAGGAAGTGATCGAGCTGTTAGGGAGTTTGTCAGCGGGTGTAAACTCTGTTTAAACCGATCAGGACACTAATCTCTCACACACACACTGTACACTCTCACACACACACTGTACACTCTCGCTCGCGCACACACACACGCGCACATTTCTACAGACGCTTATCGAGATGCATCATGGACGGACATCAGCGGTGTTTATGCGCACACAAGGACTAAACTGTTGCGTGCTGTAAACGTCTTTTAAATGTTGGAACGAACGACAGAAATCATGAGTGAAATGAGAAGAAACGCCATCAGGAGGAAGTCCAACCCGAAGAAGCGTGACGGTTCCGCGGCGGAGGAATGCGCGGAATGTTCAGGTGAGTCCGGTGATCCGGTGCATAACTGTGTGCACTGCTGCATCCTAACCGGAGAATCCTCCAATCTCATGTGCTCACATTTAAATCAATAGTCGCATATCTGTCTCAAACAATACATCATGGGTTGCTTTAATCTTTGACAGCACACAAGGGATTTGGAAAGTGTGGGGATTTCATTGGAATACCCACCAGACTCCATTTTCTTCCTAACTTTGGAATAAAGCCCTGTTTGTGCTCCCAGACGCGGACAAGTCTGTACTGGTCGTGCTGCAGTGTTTGTAAGAGGGAGATGTCTTCTCTTGCACAATGTCTTATAGCCTCCGGACAAGGAATGTGCAACATTAGTGATGTTATAATGCATTGTGGGATACAGACTTCTGTGAACATGTCCAGAGTCCATGTGACTGTCAGAAATGACATTTAGAAGCACAATTCTGTGTCATGTCTCCAGTTGTACTTTATTGATTGTTTTGGTGAAACAAAAATGCAAAATTACAATGTGCAATATAATGACAATATTCACGGCATATAATGAGCATAAAAGTTGATTTAGTTTGGACGGTTCTGAAATGCTGCATGGAGACTCGTGTGTGACTGAACTGTTGCAGAACATGTGAGATGAGGACAGATTTAATGATGTCACGTGTAAAATAACAAGCATTGTTGTGTTCACCGTTCAGACACCTTTGAAATCATACAAAACATGTTCTGTTTTCATGTTAATGTTAATATTCTCAAACGTCCTTTAAGGATCTGAGGATATTATTATATTTGTCCATTTCTGATGTCCGTCACTGGCTGAACCTGCTCTTGCACCTACTTAAAGGGTGTGTAAAGCTTTTAAGTAAACATAATGTGCAATGAAAGTGAGCCATTTGTTTGACTTCCTGAAGACATTTTCAAAACAGTGCTGTTTGTGCTGTCTGACTTGTGAAGTGACACAGGCCGGATTCAAACCTGCACCGCTGCATGAGCACCTGCACTCTCCGCTCCACTGTTGCTCAAACGGTCAGTTTTTAGTGATCACTACAGCAAGACATGCATCCACGGAAATGTGGGTTTTTGATACAAGTTAAATATGAATTGTGATGACATACTTTCTCCATGTCACTGGAATCAATGCTGTTTGTTTGTGATTCAGTCTGATTGGGGACGATTGGGAGTGATTGATATAATCTGGAGATTGAGACATTAGTGGTCTGACGGAGAGCATCTGTAAATAGCTCATGAACGCACACCCTCTACTATCCTCCAGTAAATATTTAATCTGGGAGGGTGCGGAGCTCCTGCTGAGGGAAAAGGGAAGTCATTTCAACATTCTGGAATTTAACCCAGTTGGGACTGAACAGATCTACTATGTCATACATAATTTACGCTCTTGTTTAATTCAAGTGAGATGAATACACGTCTTACATGTATGTTACTGTAAGGAACTTCATATCTCCAATCGTGTACAACAACTATGAGTTTAAACCCATCAGTACAGCAGGTGGCAGTGTAATGACAGATATGGTCTGCTTTCAACCCTAATGAACTCTTGTTTGTTTGTTTTTCTCCATTGACCCAATCAGAGCTTCAGTGTGTTCCTGACTGTGGACATAGAGACTAATGATACATGTTATATTTTCCCTCTCCTTCAATGTGTTCTTATATAGGAGGCCACTGTTTATACAATTCCTGCATTGGGATTTCTATTGTGACCTTAAAAGTGCATTTGTTATTTTTCACAGCAAGAGAATCAGAAATGCATCTATATTTGCCATGCCAATGCCAATGGGAGGGTTGAGATTAAGAGTTATTATTTCTTATACCACTTGTTCTGGGGCTTGTTTATATGCATGGGAAATGCTGGCAAGGTCATTCTGAAATGACGCACTTCCTGTAAATGTGGGAAAATTCCTCCTCCCGTTCTGATACTGGGAAGGGTGAATTCCTTTCTTACCCATTGTGAAGAACACAATGCACCGCAGACAGGGTGTTGCAAGGGCTTGTGTTAGTCAGATTATATCAGTGATTGGTTCATTTGTAAACAGATGGCAGATAAATAACTGTACAAATGAAGAAATACTGTATTAACAAACAAGGCAGAGTTTGGAAGAGAGGACTGCATAATGCATATTGTTTCTTTAAGTCCAACTTTATAATCTTGTAGTAATTTTCTCATTCTGGAATCTCACCCTCATCCATTCCTGACGTTCCATTTGTATTCCTGACCATAGATTACTCATTTCAATCCAAGTTGACTCAACGTTCACCCAGGTCCGATCACTGCTCCGTTTACGTCACGATTCTCTGTTGTTTGCCCTGTCATCTGTTTCCCATGGACTACACTTCCCATAATTCCCTGCCCTGATCACTTCCTGCTGTCTTTCATTCACTCATCCACCCATTAATGCCCTGTTTTCTGTTCATCTTTGTCGGTTGTTAATGTTTCTCCTCAGTTCATGCTCCGGTTTCAGTCCTGTTTGTTTTTGCTTTCTGGTTTCCTGTCTTGCCCTGTTTCAGTGTTCATCCTGTTTTGTGTTTAGTTTTATTCTTAATAAAATAGCTGCTGTTAGATCCTGCCCTCGTTGCTACAGTTTGCATGTACGATGAGATTATTTTCTCTAGTAGTGATTGTAATGGTAGTTAAAGCTCTTCCATGATCCAACCCTCCATCTGCTCAACCTCTAGAAAACACTCCACAGGGCTGCGGTTTCCTGATTTTTGTCTAGAGTTTCCTCCCTCCGGATGGAGAGATGGGCATTCCCGTATCTTGAAAACCAGGCAATACTCCCTATCATTATTGTAGACTCAAGACCAGGAGTAAATCCTCATTCTACGCCAACAGTCCTGTTGATAATCTTGATTCAGAGGATCATCCTGGAACGGCAACATACAGAGATGTTTCTACAAGGACACCAAAAGTGTTGAAGTCTCTCCTCCGGTCAAGATTAATGATTGAGGAAGCACTGAATATGAGGGTGAAGCAGTTGGAATTCAGGGATCTCTGGCTTTTAAAAACATTAAGAAAACTCATTTGAAAGTCAAATCTCTGAGTTTCTATTCTTTAATGGGAATATTTGGATGTTTTGTGAACTGGACTATTTAAAGTTGAGAGAGAGACAGGAAGTGGAGGTACAGTGGATATTTTTGTCCTCTATTAATCTACAGGAAGCCTGACTTCACTTTCTCTACACTCCTGGACTGTTCCCTGCGGCTCCATCACGGTCTGTAAGTCCGTGTGCTGGAGTCGGGCTGATGGACTGATGGATCTTCTGGACTTTGGCCTCAGGAAACTTCTCCATTACAGCACCTGTGGTAGGTGACGAACCGTTCCACTGTAATGAGCTCCAACATGCCGGTGATGGGAAGTTTTACTGTGACTCTGGGAAAGTGTACGAGAGCAGTTGAATGTGAGAAGATGGAGAGGAGGTTGATCAAACTCTGACGGTTCCCCTCCTAAATAAATCAATTGTTGAGTCCATGTGACTCAAAGAAAATATCATGGGGAATGGATTGAGAAAAATGAAGCACCGGCGCAAGTATTGGTTTTGGTCGACCAAAGGTTGGTAGTCATCATAGTTTGGTGTTCTTTATGGTTTCTGACACAATGTTGGGGTGAAAATGCTGCAGTGTAACACATTTACTGTCATGTTGTTTGATGAGATTGAAATGCTGAATCTGGCACCCCATATAATTAAATGATCACCAAAACTATTTCATTCGTTTGTGCTGGTTTGGTGTTTGAAGCATTCTTTATGGGGCTGTGTGACGTCACTCTCCACCCCATGTCGTCCGAATCGCTCCAAACCAGCGTCATTTGTTTGTGCTCGATTGGTGCCGGTTTGTGCCGTTGAAAGAAACAAACAAACTAATTCCCTTACATAGAAATAACAGAATTATCTCCCGGATCTGTGACGTTGGTCGTGCATTTATCTCACCTCGTCCAGTGCACTCATTACTGACTCATTGCTTTGAGTTCGCTCTGTGCAGGATTCTCACCGTTCCTGTCATTGTTTTTTATTTTTGAATATTGACAGTTTGATCATTGCAGTAACTTCAAGCTTCAAATCCAAATCACGTCTGCCCTGTATTTGTGCGTGCGGTAAAGTTAGTTTTATATTTGACATTCGTGAAAATAATCATTAAACTCTCCGTGTAAATCACATGTTCAAGCCAAACCAACCTGGACATGCATGAATAGAGTTTCAATGCCGAGCACAAAGCTGAATTAAAAAAAATGAGACTTTTTTCACATCAATTTTATTAGCTCTATAAATCATTTAAACAATTTAAGCACAATATATATGAAATGTTCGTGACACGAGACTCTGTTATAATTTAAAATTTGAAGCTTGAAGTTACTGCAATGATTCTACATATGATGCTATTGTCACGATTCCCATTGTCTGCCTTGTGTTTTTCCCTCACCTTCACTTCAAACTACGTTTCCCACAATTCCCGGCCCTAATCACTCCCTCATTATCCCCACCTGCCTGTCATTCCCTGGTTCAGTTCTGTGTGTATTTAAACCCTGTTGTTTCCTCACTCTGTGTCGATCGTTTATGTTGAACGTATGTTTCCTGAGTCCCTGCCAGAGTTCCAGCCCGTGTTCCTGCCTTTTCTAGTTGTTTTATGTTTTCCTCTTTTTACTTTCATTTTCCCATCGTGGACCATTTGTTTGTTCCAGTGTTTTTATTGTCCTTTGCTCACTTAAATAAAGCTGCACCTAGATCCCCTCTCCTCGTCTGCCGCCTCTTCGTTACAGCTATAATGTTGATTACCACATAAAATGACTTTGACTCTTCCCTTGATTATTAAAAAACAAAACAAAATCGTGGGCACAGCGTGGCACTGGAAGTGCAATGAATGGGGCCAGTACATAAACATTATCACAGCAGACAGAATAGATAGACATAAGGGATGTCCTTGCCAACGACAGACAGCCTAGGTGAGAGAACAGATTTCTGAGCTTCTGATTGGTCATTTGGATCACGGCTCTGCATGAGTCCGACTGCCGCCTGAATTAAGAAAACTTCAGTTTCACTAAATTCGAAGGTTGGAAACAAACCAACAGCTGCAGTACCTCCTTTATTCTACAGGGGAGCGCTCCAACTCACAATATGTTCAGAGAGTAGATTTCTACTGCAGGCACCAGAGATTACATGGAGGCGGCTGCCAGAAATGCTTCAGTAGATTGAGCGTGGAATGCTGCTGTCAGTCGGCACTAAACTCAGAGCTCCTTCCGGAACCTGCTAAGATGAAGAATGGCCAGAGTGAGACTGAGCAAGAAAGGGAGATGCAGACTGGCTTTGTTCCCCCACAGGGAATCAGTCTGTTTGCAGCCTGTGAGATCCTCAAAAACGACGATGCAAGCAAAACTTTGTGCGCCCATTTCTGCTGCAGTGCACTGCCAGCCTGCTGCCCCCCCTCCCCCCCCTGCTCAAAGCAGAGCGAGCGGGATATACAGAGTTGGTAGCATATTACATTTATTTAACGATGCCTGGATAATATCCTCAGTAGCCGGGCTTCTTTTACTTTTCTTTTAGTTTCAGTCATATTATAAACAAAAGGTCTCTGTGCAGTTGCCAACTAGGGTGAGTTTGCATAAATAAGGCTCAACGTTACAGAGATAAAAAGGCTTTCAGATCACCTGTAACTCTTGAGAACACACAAGTGAACATTGACCTCGTGCAGGGTGATGACGAGCAGTGTGAAATAAGTGTTTATATGGGCTTCACTTTTAGTCCGTCAAACGGTCACCACTTAAAGATGTTTATGTGTCAACGTCATCAACTTATTTTAGTTTTTTTTGCACCACCAGTACTTCAATTAGTACTCATTATGTAGGTAAAACAGCTAATGCTGAATAGTGGTTCAGTGTCCTGAAGAGAAGTGTGCACTTACTGAGATCTGAGGACCAAATCCTCCAACTGCTCTTTCTGGCAGAACCTTTCAGGCCCATCATATTTGTGTGTTCATATTTGTCAGGATCGGTCATGATTTATTATCCTCCATTCTCTCATCGATCAGTCTTCATAAACTATTGACTCTGCTGCTGTCCATCTTTGGCTTATTAATGTTTTAGGACACCAGAAGTGTAAATGGGAATGAGGGCTACACTCTGCTTTTAAAGAGTGTATAAACTGTTCCTGTGAACCTGCATAATGACGTCATCTTTTTCTCCCTTGTTCCAGTTTTGCTTTTCTTCATAGTTTCAGAGCCATGTACATTAGAAAGGTCTTTCATTGTTTCTCTCTCTCTCTCTCTCTCTCTCTCTCTCTCTCCCTCTCTCTCTCTCTCCCTCTCTCTCTCCCTGTACCCTTTCCTTTCTGTTTGTATGATTATGGCCACTTCTGCAGTTCCCTAATTGTCCAGCAGGAGACAGCGGTGCTTTATACAATAATGCCAAATACAGTTTTCACAAGTCTGCACTGCTCTCACAGTTATTCTAAAAGTATGCTTTAAAAACAGAGCACCCAAAATATGTGTGTGTGTGTGTTTAAGTGGAACCCTGCTGAAAAGAGCCTGGGATCTGCACTGGTCAAATAAATTTTGTCTATTTGTCATCATTGTTTTGTCTAAATTTAGAATAGAATTGCTGCATAACACATTTGGTCTGTGTTTTACCTTTGACTCTTGATAATAACGGAGCCAGTTAGACCGCAATGAGGAATATGTTTGTCAGCTTCTGGGACTCACACCATCACAATGCAAGAAGTTTGTCTTGTTATGCCTGCTTGGCTGGTATTTTGGTATTTAGTGGCCAAGCCATGAAGTGGCTGTAGCCCGTACTTTATCTCTTAGTTTTCCTTTAGTTTTCAGTATTATTATGGCTGGGGGTTTATGGCAGCCCAATGAACCATACATAGGAAAATTATGAAATTTGGTTCACAGATAGGGGTGGACATTAATAGTTCCCATTGCAAATTTGGGGTCTCTAGGGCAAACTTTTTAGCAGCACCAACTTCTTTTGTGTATCTTTTGAACCGTTTGTCTGATTTACTCTCCTTCTGATGATTCAAATGAACATATTACAATGGCCGCCATTTTGGATTATGATGCTAACAGTTTAAAAGTTTCACGGCCTTCAAACTTTGTCCGATATGTCCAAATAAAACATTGAAACATTCTCCAGATTGAACAGCACAAAAATTAATGTGTTAATTTATAGAGCGAAATGCACCTTCAGGTTGAGCGATGATGTCAGAGAGATTGCCAATAAATGATGCGTTTGATGATGTCATGACTATATTTGGCTCATTTTCCCATTAATGTATAATAATAATATTATAATCAAATAATTTGCCCGTAAATTATAATAAAATAATCCTGTAAGCACACAGACACGCGCTTGAAGAAACACTTTATTATATTATTAAGTACAGATGACAGAAAAGCGTCTATGTGCATGTATGACGTGCTGATATGGATGCATGCAGTCTCGTGGGACACGCATGTAAAAGGATCTCACAATTTCTTTGTTTCTGTCTTCTGATTTTTATTGTGCAAGATCAGTTTCATCTATGAGTGCTGCAAATGACCTCCGACATCTCAGATCAGGAGGTGTTTAGAGTTCACTTTATTTCCATAGAACGGTTTATTGTGAACGTAACTCTGCAGCCTGTAAAATAATACAAAAACATGATTTATATTTCAGTGATTATTATCATCATTATTATTTTTACAATTATAATTGTTTTTATGCCTTCATTTTCACCTGCTCAACGACAATTACCCCATAGTAGGGGCACCTAGTGTCCAGCCAGCGCTGATGCCGGTGTTCGTCGGTTTCCTGCGGATGTTTTTTGTACTTTTTCCGACCAAAGTATCGTTTAGGAATCGGTATCGATGTCAAGGTATCGGTATCAATATGAAAATTTTTTAACGAAACCCAGACCTAATCACTAACATGTCCGTTGAGCGATGAAACGGCAATGGCCAATCAGAGCCGCTTAGATTAGTCCTCCGTCCAATCAGCAAAGAGAACTGAGAACTTTGTCATTATTTATTTATTGAGAGTGCAGAACATTGTTCGGAGATGATGTTCGTGAGTAGTGTTCAAATATTGCGCACCGCTGAGTGAGTGAGTGAGTGTGTGCGCGTGCGAGAGCGTGAGCATGTGTGTGTCAACAGAGCAACATGCTGGCACTGCACATACTATATATTAATAAATGCAGCCTTTTGCGATTCACAGCCTATTCATGGACTACTTTAATGGTGTTTTTATGTCATTTGTGGAGTTTGACAGTAATGAACATGACTATAACACCGTATCGGAGAAAAGATCTTTAGGAAACGTGAAACCATGAAACAACCACTGAAGGATGTGCAACTATTGAAATATCCTTTAAAGTAAATACACTTAATGTGAGTGTTGATATTTTCCTCTCAATATATTTGTAGTTCAGTGTATTGCATCTGTGTCCCACTGTGTGAATGCAGTAGTGTCACTGGTGGACCTCTACACTGGAGATTTCAGGTGATTCCCGTCGAGAACTGACGTGATTATCTGTGTGGATCAATCATGTGCTTTATAGAGAACCGATCCATGATTACATTGAGCCGCTTCATCTTTACAAGCAAGTTAGTGTTTGAGTCTTTTCTCTATCTGCTAGCATGATTTCTGAACGTATGTGAACGTAATTGACCGTCAATAAGCTTAATTGCTAAAATGATTAATGACGAATAATTGATTAATCGCACCACTCTCAAATGTAAACCTCTAGTTATGGGTTAAAATAGTATTTTGGCAGAAACTGGTTTGTAAGGGGAAACTCAGACGTTCCCTTTAGGAAACACTGAATGTATGCTTGTGTCTTGACATAGGATTAGAGATTATAAACATTGATAAACTCCAATCACTCCGTTGAATATGACGATGATCACTGACTCGTCCGTATTCTCTTCCTGTCTCCCATGAGCCCCTCTTGTCACATGACTATTGAGAGTCCTCCAATAGAATCAATAGCTGAATTATGATGCATGAGCTCCGATGAAGTGACCAATCAGAGGAGGAACACGGCTCTAAGCCTGCATTCTCTGAACATCTCATCAATATTCCACTAGTTTTCCCTCACAGCTCTTCTCCTGAATCCCGCCCATCCCGTGGCAGCAGATGAGCGCCCGTGTGTCCTGCCTGTTTTTCGGCTCTCCCCTGCAGCTACACAATAAGGGTGATTGTTCATGTGACACACACACATCGGCACAAGCAGAAAGAGGGGCAGAAAGTGTGTGGCGTTTCCCTGCCGTATGCTGTCGCTCCTCTACAATGTGATTATGTGCACCAGCGATAAACAAGAGGCGGAAAACTGTGTGCTGCCGGGAGGGAAGCATGTATGGGAAAGAGGTGGAGCGGAGAGAGAGAGAAAGAGGACAGAGAGAGGATGCAGAGACTGGGAGAGACCAAGGGAGAAGAAGCAGAGGATGGGAGAGAGAGAGAGAGAGAGAGAGAGAGAGAGAGAGAGAGAGAGAGAGAGAGAGAGGGAGGGAGGATGCAGACAGAGAGAGAGAGAGAGAGAGAGAGAGAGAGAGGGAGGGAGGGAGGAGGGTTCAACAGAAGGTTGTTCAGTCTGCTGTGTTTCTCTGGATGAGGACGATGGCTTTGTTCCTCTAAAGAACTGCTGTGTAAATCACGCGCACATTCAGACGTACTCGTTCACAGCTGGTGTCCCGAATCAAAGGAGGACTCGCATCAGGTCAGTGCTGCTTCTTCAGTGGGTCGCTGTTTTGTTTGGCACAGGATCTGATCAGTCAAGAAGGGCTGTGGCTCTTCAAGCTGTTCAACCGTACTGCAGCAGACTGAACAACTGAAACAGTTAATTCTGTCATCATTTATTCACCCTCATGTATGACTTTCTTCTGCAGAATCCAAATGGAGATGTTTATAGCAGAAGTTTGTGACTGACAGTCTCATTTCCCATTCACAGTCATTGTATGGAGAGAAAATAATATATATATATATATACACACGAGTGAATGGTGACTGAGATTAACATTCTGCCTGATATCTCCTGCTGTGTCCCGTGTTGTGCAGGTTAGAAATGACAGAATTTCCATTAGTGAGTGAACTAACCCTTTAAACGAGTAACCGCTACGGTTTTCTTTTGGATGTTTGTACGTGTTATTTTCATCAGCACACATGTTCATGCTTTGATATTTTTAAAATGCAGTTTCTGTTTGTGTGAAGCAACAGTATGTGTGGTGTATTACATACAAGAGTTTATTTGTACAGGGTTTCTGTGTGACATTAAAGCTTAAGCAATAATCTATTTAAAAGGCTTTCTTGTGCTTATAAATAGCACCGCTCAGTACTAGATGCACACGCGCACACACTCTCACTCTCTCACACACACACACACACACACACACACACACACACACACACACACACACTCACTCACACACTCGCACACACACCACACACACTCACACACTCTCACACACTCACTCACACACACACACATGCACACACACACATACATACACATACACACACACAAACTCACACACACTCACTCACTCACACACTCACACACACACACAAACACACTCTCACACACACACGGAGACAGGTGGATATGGGGGCGGGTCAGTGTGCTTCATTGAATTAGAATCAGCTTTATTGCTAAGTGTGCAGAAGCTTCCAGTGCAAGAGAATGCAACCATATATACATACATACATGGTTGTATAGACCAGAAGAAAGTATTTGGGGGCAATTTTAACTGTTCATGAGATGGATAGCCTGAGGGGAATAAAACTGTTCCTGTGTCTGACGGTTCTGGTGTTCAGTGCTCTGTAGTGTCGGCCAGAAGGCAACAGTTCAGAAAGGTAGTGTGCAGGGTGAGCGGGGTCCAGAGTGATTTTACCAGCCTTTTACCCTCACTCTGGAAGTGTATAGTTCTTGAATATCTGTGCGTGCGTGTTTGAGTGCACGTGTGTGTGTTTGAATGCGTTTGTGTTTGAGTGTGCGCATGTGTGTTTGTGTGCATGCTTGTGCATGTGCGTGTATGCTTGTGTGTGTGAGTGCATGTCTGTGCATGCAATTTTGTGTTTGAGTGCATGCGTGTGCAAGTGTGTTTGTGCGCGTGTGTGTGTTTGAGTGCATGTGTGTGTGTGTGTGTGTGTGTGTGTGAGTGAGTGCATGTCTGTGCATGCGATTTTGTGTTTGAGTGTGTGCGTGTGCGTGTGTGTGTGTGTTTGAGTGCGTGTGTGTGTGTGTGTGTGTGTGTGTGTGTGTGTGTTTGAGTGCGTGTGTGTGTGTTTGAGTACATGCGTATGTGTGTTTGTTTGAGTGCGTGTGTGTGTTTTAGTGCATGCGTATGTGTGTTTGTTTGAGTGCATGTGTGCATGTGTGTGTGCATGTGTATGTGTGTTTGAGTGCATGTGTGTGCGTGTGTGTGTGTGTGCATGTGTGTGTGAGTGCATGTCTGTGCATGCGATTTTGTGTTTGAGTGCATGCGTGTGCATGTGCGTGTGTTTGAGTGCGTGTGTGTTTGAGTGCATGTGTTTGAGTGCATGTGTGTGTGTGCATGTGTGTGTGTTTGAGTGCATGTGTGTGTGTTTGTGTGTGTGTTTGAGTGTGTGTGTGCGTGTGTGTGTGCATGTCTGTGCATGCGATTTTGTGTTTGAGTGTGTGCGTGCGTGCGCGCGTGCGTGTGTGTGTGTGTGTGTGAGTGCATGTCTGTGCATGCGATTTTGTGTTTGAGTGCGTGTGTGTGTGTGTGTGCGTGCGCGTGCGTGCGTGCGTGCGTGTGTGTGCGTGTGCGTGTGTGCATGCGTGTGTGTGTGATACATGTACATCAGCCTGTAAATACCACACTGCTATCAGATGAACCAGACAAGTATCTGTAACGGGATCGGGGGTGTTAAGACTCGATGTCCTAAATCACACATGTGACGTGTTCACAGACAGCAAAGACTGTTAGTAACTTCTGTGCCACTGTCTCTCTATATCTGTCTCTTCATGTTCTCCATCTAAACCCTGTCAATCACGCGTCCCAATGCCCAGTTTTTACTAACCAGCATTTCTTCATAGTCAGTGGATTGTGTTTGTATGTAGTTCCATGGAGCCGATTTATGGAAAAGTGAATGAGAGTGCTCCCATTTCAAGATTTTATTGTTATTATTACAACCACAAAATGTCTTTATAAAGTTTCTAATTTTGACCAAAAATAACAAACATATGTAGCTGTAAAAAGATCACAGATGTTGTAACTTAAAAGAGCATTTTAATGTGCATTTCTATTTTTTATTTTTTTAATTAATAAATCGTATGTCCCTAAATTTGCCCCATATTCAGTAGTGTTTAATCATACATGCAGTCACGTAAAGGTGTTCTCAGTGATGTTTCTGTGAAGTATAATTTGATCTCCAGCAGCTCAACATGATGCTTGCACTGCCAGTGTCGCAGGGTTCAATGCGCTGGAACTCACTTTAACAAGTATTTACCAAAGGCATAAATGCAAATGTTTTGGATATTTCCTGAAATTCATTGGGAGCAATAAAAACAGACATGAGACATTTCTTGACATACATGAGGACTATTGTGCATTGGAGGATAAGAGCTGATCATTTGATCTTGGAATAATTTGAGAAATGTTTATATTGAAATGAGCAGAATTTTGTATCTTGGTAAACGTGAGCACCGTCTGTGACACGGTTGTCACATGTGAGATTACTGCAGTCACAACCTGCAGTAATGGGGGTTGTGATGGTCTCGCCTACACCTACACTGTCCAATAAGAAAGGAGGCACAGATATATTGTTGTATTATTATCTGCTTCTCATTGAACATGTGACCGCTTTCTGTTGTGAAGTCAATTAAGTTCACAAGAAAGAAGTGAAAAGCAGAAGTGAGTGGCAGGAAAGTTGCACAGAACAGAGAAGAGCGTGTGATGACGAGTGAACAGCACTGCAGAACTCAATATTATTACTGTTGCTCGTAACCTTCAACTTGCATTGCAGGATGGACTCGAGACATAGTCTGTAGAGAGCAGAATATCAGAGAGACTTGAGGGGGCAGGACTCGACAGGACTCGGGCAGTAATCAAACACCTCAAAACGACCCAGAACTCCCTAGCAACTCTCAAAAGACCTTAGCAACCCTATAACAATGGCCTGGCAGCCGCCTACAACACCCAGCACTGCGCTCGGGCACTACTCACACTTTCTTCAGAGATGTGATTATTTTAATATTTACTCTGATCATACCTAACTGTTTTTGCATGTTTCCTTGCGCAGATAAAACACACACACATATGACTGCCTTCCATTTATTGTTTTAAGGGACAGAGCTAAAAATGGCAAAAACCGGAAGTGGAAGATGAGTCATTTCCTGAACATGTCATTATCATAATTGATAATGGCGACAGAGTTTTGAGATTTTGCTCTGAGTTTGTTTCCTGTTGGAACCATGTAAGGCCCGAGAAAGGTGCTCGTGTAATGTCAGCGTTCTGTTCACACTGAGACGAGAGCGATGAAGGGTCGGGTTGGACGTATAGTCACACAGAATGAGCTGTGCAATCATAAAGGCATGTTCAAGAGTTGATTGAGATGTCGTACAGTCACAATAAATATGTCACTCGTCCTTTACTGTCAATGTCCTGCTTCCTCCAGTACTGACTGAAAACCGGTTTGTGACTGGAGAGGGTAAGACACAAACACAGGAAGCAGAAAAATGCAGCAGCTTGTTAAACAGGTAATGGACGAGTGGAACGCCCCTGTTGCTCCGTGTCTGACGGCTTCATTGAGATGGAGAAACATCTTAGGAATGTGAATACAAGGAAAACTCGTCCGCGGTGGAGAACCAGAATCAGTGCAGGTACTTTTCAGATCACAGCGTGATTCTGTACACTCGAGCCAAGATCTCACGTTCACTAACCGGATATATGAGATCATATTTGACCTGACGCGCTTCACAGGTGCCGCCAAAAGCAATAGACTTAAGAACGTTTGTATGTTTGGATGGCACTTTATTGCACACATATTCCATGTTCAATGAATTACTAAAGGAACGACTATAATAATGTGTATTTGCAGGCAGCAGCTCAAAACACACCGTATTACACCGTACAGTACACTTGTGAATGAATATTTCTGTAAATATACAGTAACACAAGCACTGTAATATATATGTTATCTGTATGTTTCATCTTGTGGACATATTACTGCCTCCACGAGTTAAAAACTGGACATTTGTATTTTCTAGGAAGGTAATGAGCTGTAATAAGCGTTTCAGTGAAAATGACCATATCACTAAAGTTTCATCCAATATTGCTTCAATAAATCGCGCTAGCTGGCAGCGTCATCCAAACAAACAAAGCAACAGATTTGTGAAGCTGGTTGAAGGAAATCCCATATTTAATATTTTGACAGAAACTTTAGTGACTAAAGAAGATCAGCTGACTTTGTTTATTGTGTCTGTATTTATCGATGTTTAAGCATTCATATTTCAATTGACACACGCACTATTAATGTGTGTCGCCATCGGCTTCATGCTCCTATAATTCATCTCAATGTTCTGAAAAGGGTTTTAATATGTCATGTCAAATATATACTGGGAACTTATTGAAGCAGATTTAGGGAAACATCATTATTTGTATCGGCCAAACCCATAATTCACGCCTTTTACAAACCACAACATTTACATCCATTATGAGACTGTGAACATGATGCTACTTTTACTCTCTTTTCCATGTTGATTTGAAAAGGCATTACATTTTATTCTTTTACCTTTACATTTGTATTGAGTCTGTCCATCCAGATGCAGTGAGTATCAGATATTTAGATCTATAACCCTGAAAACAAGGAGTAATATACAGATGTCCTCGAGGATTTTGCTCACTTTAAAGTCACGTGTCTGGACATTTGTGCATTTAGCAAAACATGATGCAATAAACGGCAAACTTTAGATGATCTAGCTATTATTTTTCATCTCTAGTACCGATTTAACCTGTTTACAACCTGCTTTCTTGTAAATCTAGTCCCTACAAATCAATGAAAGCTGAATACAGCCATACACAATGTGTGTCAAACTACGGAAAGCCAAAAGGGACGAAACGGTGTTTGTTTTTTAAGGGCGTTTTAAAGTATAGGTGTTAAAATTATGCGATTGCTGATCTTCGAGAGAATCTGAGACACAAGTTCGAGACTTTTTTAGTTTACTATATAAATTACAAATGTGTATTATAAAGTGTGTGTGTGTGTAAAAATACCAGACCGTTTTGTCACAAGGACTCCAGATGGTATTGGGGAAAAAGCCCCGCTTTAATCTCACAGTAGAAATAATCAAAACAACTGGCTGTATTTGATTCAAAATGCAAGTTGATATTTGTATGTTGAACTGTTGTATAAAAGCAACATCACACTTGCATTTGTGTTGTTGTATTAAAGATCAGCACAGCTGTGAGTTATTTTCAGTACATCGGCACTCTTAGCCGTGTGATATTGCTTAATTACATCATTGGTATATTTCTTACGTTTCATTTAACGTGTGTCATTTAGCACTGCTTTATTTCTCTTGTGTTTCTTGCAATCGCACACAAGTATTATGTAGCATTATTATTTACTTTAAGCATTTAGAGAACATGTTCCGCTTGTTTGCTGAATAGATTTCATATTTAATGTCTTAAAAATCGAGTAGATTAACGCAGCTCTCTGAAGATTAACTTTTGTTTTGTAATCCCCATTATCCTCTGGTGAGGTTATAGAGGCTTTCTTCTTATTTGTCTTATTTATATTTAGGGGGCTTTCAGGTTTCGTGAAGTTCACCCTTTATCACTGAGATGTCTCTCTCTCCTCCACGGCTTCCTTCTGTCTTTATTTGCATCGACATCATTCCAGACCATGAAATCCACAACACGACTTTTAGGTTTTTGATCCAGATAAGGTGACGCTTACACGTCTCTGTTTACAAAAGATTTCACTTCTGTTTCGTTGTCTTGAACACCTGTTTGCCGACTAGTTTGCAACAGTATATAAATTCCCTGATGTGAGTTGTGGCATAGTGGTGCTGTGGTACATTGAGCTTTAGTGCTCATGTGGGCAATGCGAGTTTGAGTCTGACGTTTCCCTCAACATTTCCTATTCCTCCTTTCTCTTCTGTATTAATAAAAAGTTGTAAAATAATAAAATATTTCTCTTTGTGTGTTTCAGATAAAGCTGGCAAGCCGAGCTGTTTTCTGTCCAAACAATCTGATGAAGAGGAAGCTTGTGTTGTGGTGAAGATCGCACAGAGCAAAGGTGGCCCTTCTGAATTATGTTATGTTCCTCTGGATTAATGAGGTTAAGGTATATACAACCCCAATTCCCAAAAAGCTGGGGCATATAGTAATAGACTAAAGTAATCCCAAGCCCATGATCATGATATCCATGACAGATGAATGATGTTTTTTTAAGACAGTGATGTTGGAGGGATCAGAGATCACGCACATTCAGAAGTGTTTTTCGTCTCACCCTTTACGCACCGAGATTTGACCAGATTCCTTGAATCTTTTAACTATATTGTGCACTGTAGAGGGGGAAATGCCCAAATCCTTCCAATGTTTTTGGGAACATTATTCTGAAAGTGCTGGATTATTTTCTGAAGCATCTGTTGGTCCTGAATGATTCTTGCTCTTGAAGGACTCGGCTGTTTTTGGGGGCTCCTTATATACTATGACACGATTGCCTGTTGAACATCGCCTTATTTCAACTCGTCAAATTGTTATTAGACTTAAATTGCCCGTCTCAACTGTTTTGGAGCGTGTTGCAGTCATATGATTTCAAATGACTCTACATAAAAATACAATGAAATTCACAAGGTAAAACATCATATGTGGAGTTGTAGTGCTTTAAATATAGCAAATATAATTTATAAATCACTCTGTTTTTATTAGCTTTTTCTGTATTGGGGTTGTAAATACTAGACTTACTTTGTAATCCCAAAAAGTAAATCTGTGGCTCTGAGTTTGTGTGCCTGATTTAATGATTGTTTCAGTATGTTGTCTTCTTTAAACACGTGAATAAATGCCGAATGTGATTAGTTCTGTTAATTTCAGTTGTGTGGAAAATAAGATTGTTAGGGTTTATAGTGTGTACAGATAAAATAATGTGTGTCTCCATCAGCAACATTATGTTTTACACCTTTAAATTGTGTTGCACTATTCTTTGTTTTGTTGAGCATGAAGAAATACTTATTTGTGACTTGCTTTGGATGAAAATGGTATTTTAATATTCTACCAGTCGGAACACTTGATTGAATTTATGTTTGTCATGATCCTAAAAACCTTTTGATCTAAAATCTTCTACTTTATTGCTTGGGATTAGTTGAGTAGAAAATATAAATGGCACCTATGTTTGAATGTGTGATCGTGAAGGTGTAGTAGTGATCAAGTGTACAGAGGAACTCCTAAAATAGTGTTTAAAAGCGTCTCGGGATGAAGCACCTCATGAAGTTTCTGGAGAGATTGAACAGAGAGACAAAAGAGTGGCAACTTTAAGAGTGAAATACAATACATTAATTTAACATTTTTGGTCGTTACATCATTGCAATTCTTCATATAATATAATATAATATAATATAATATAATATAATATAATAGTCCTAATAAAGAATAACAAGGTGTTCCCAAACACGTGACTGCTGTTGTAGTGTGCAGAAGTTCTCTTTATTGTTCTATGGCCTGAGCAGCATGATGATGTCAGTATTGAATTCACAAGCTTCGGTTTTCCTGACTCTTTATGCAATACCAAGAGGTCTATGATGACATGACATTGCACATGTTTTGCTGGTCATACTTGTTTGACTTCTGATTGGCTGGCATATCTGACATCAAATCAAATCAAATCAAATCACTTTATTGTCACACTACTGTGTACTCGAGTGCAACAGCAGGTGAAATTCTTGTGTGCAGTTCCGAGCAACATTGCAGTAATGACAGTAACGAGACATAAACCACTTTACAATAAACAACACACAAAACAATTTACATAACAAACTTACACAACAATTTACATAACAAATGTACACATACCTACACAACAATTTACATAACAAATGACTCGGGTGGCTGGAGTCTTTGATAATCCTCCGAGCTTTCTTCACACACCGTCTGTTATATATATCCTGGAGGGAGGGAAGCTCACCTCCGATGATGTTTCTGACCGTTCGCACCACCCTTTGCAGGTCTTTGCGGTTGTGGGCGGTGCTATTGCCGTACCAGGCGGTGATGCAGCCAGTCAGGATGCTCTCTACAGTGCTGGTGTAGAACAGTGTGAGGATGTGTTGGTTCATTCCAAACTTCCTCAGCCGTCTCAGGAAGAAGAGGCGCTGGTGAGCCTTCTTCACAACGGCCTCAGTGTGGACGGACCATGTGAGTTCCTCAGTAATGTGGACACCGAGGAACTTGAAGCTGCTGACTCTCTCCACCGGTGCTCCATTAATGGTGATGGGGCTGTGTTCTCTGTCTTTCTTCCTGAAGTCCACCACAAGCTCCTTGGTTTTACTGACGTTGAGGGAGAGGTTGTGCTCCTGACACCAGCGTGTCAGAGTGTGCACCTCCTCTCTGTAGGCTGTTTCATCATTTTCAGTGATCAGACCTACAACCGTCGTATCGTCAGCAAACTTAATGATGGCATTGGAGCTATGTGTCGCCACACAGTCATGTGTGTAAAGGGAATACAGGAGTGGGCTGAGAACACAGCCCTGCGGGGCTCCAGTGTTGAGGGTCAGTGGTGAGGAGATGTTGCTGCCCATTCTAACCACCTGACGTCTGCCTGACAGGAAATCCAGGATCCAGCTGCACAGCGAGCTGTTTAAGCCCAGAGCCCGGAGTTTCACATCAAGCTTGGAGGGCACTATGGTGTTAAATGCTGAACTGTAGTCTACAAACAGCATTCTCACATATGTGTTCCTTTTTTCCAGGTGGGAAAGAGCAGTGTGTATTGTAGATGCAATAGCATCATCAGTGGAGCAGTTTTTACGGTAGGCAAACTGCAATGGGTCCAAAGAGGTGGGCAGAACAGAGCAGATGTGATCTCCGATCAACCTCTCAAAGCATTTGCTGATGATGGGGGTGAGGGCAACAGGACGCCAGTCATTTAAGCAGGTGATTTTTGATTGCTTCGGTACAGGCACAATGGTTGATGTTTTGAAGCATGTGGGGACTACAGACAGGGAGAGGGACAGGTTGAAAATGTCCGTAAAAACACCAGCCAGTTGGTTCGCGCATGCTCTGATGACGCGGCCCGGAATGCCGTCTGGACCCGCGGCTTTACGGATGTTCACCCGTCGAAAGGATCGGGTTACATCCGCAACAGAGACGGAGAGTGAACCATCATCTGTAGTATCGGCCGCGAGTGCTCTCTCCGCGAGGGCGGTGTTGTTGTTCTCGAAACGAGCATAAAATGTATTAAGCTCGTCCGGGAGAGAGGCAGCGGTGTTCATGGCGGAGTTTTTATTCTGTTTATAGTCCGTGATGATGTTAATTCCCTTCCACATACTTCTGGAGTCAGTGGTGTTGAACTGACCTTCAATTTTGTGCCTGTACTGGCGTTTGGCTGTGCTGATGGATTTACGGAGGGCATAACTGGCTTGTTTACGCTCCTCCGCATTCCCGGAATTAAAAGCGGTGGTCCGCACAGTAAGTGCCGCGCGAACATCGCTGTTAACCCAGGGTTTCTGGTTGGGGTAGATCCGTATGTTTTTTGTCGGAACAACGTCCTCTACGCACTTCCTGATGAAACACGTTACGCTATCAGCGTAAACCTCGATGTCGTCATCGGAGGCAGACCGGAACATCTCCCAGTCCGCGTGATCAAAACAGTCCTGTAGCGCAGAGTCTGATTGGTCCGACCAGCACTGGATCATTCTGAGGGCGGGTGATTCCCGTTTCAGTTTCTGCCTGTAAGCGGGCAGAAGCAGAACGGAAGAGTGGTCAGATTTGCCAAATGGTGGGCGGGGGAGGGATTTGTAGCCATCCCGGAAAGGAGAATAGCAATGATCCAAAACCCGGTCCCCTCGTGTGTTAAAGCTGATGTGTTGGTGGTATTTTGGTGCTATTGTTTTGAAGTTGGCTTTGTTGAAGTCCCCGGTAACAATGAACGCGGCCTCAGGGTGCGCGGTTTCCTGCTCACTTATACTCCCATACAGTTCCCTAAGTGCCCGGTCTGTGTCGGCTTGTGGGGGGATGTACACAGCAGTGATAATGACCGCTGTGAATTCCCTCGGTAGCCAGAATGGTCGACACAGAAGCATGAGAAATTCCAGATCAGGAGAGCAGAAAGACCTGATAAAATGTACATTCCTCTGATCACACCATGATTTGTTGATCATAAAACATACACCTCCACCTCTGCTTTTACCTGAGAGGTCTTTCGCTCTGTCCGCTCGGTACATATCTCGGTACATAGTAGATTAAAATGATTATCGTTGATTTTATTAGGACTTTACCTTTATGTCATTATTTGGTGTGGTTTCTGAAGTATTTAACCTAAAGTGGTTTTGCTGGCCATACTTTTATTTTACAGTGATCACATACCAAATGAATAAGCAAAGTATGGCACGTTCAATATGAATTCAACAATCATACCACAATGAAACTGATCTGACTGCTTACATTAGAGGATACGGAGCCATAGACGACTGACCAAAGTGAAGAATTAAAACTCAACTTCCTGCTTGGCATGTTGATTTGCACATATGTACATAGCAACACTTGTGTGAATGCTGGAAGTGGCTTGATTTTTTTTTTTTTTGGTTTATTAACTTGTGCAACTGAGAAACTCTGAAGTCACAAGTAGAACATTTAAAAACACACATCAGGTTTTGGTTGGGTTGTGGTTGTCAAATGTCTGATGCCCATGACTATAGTCCTCTCTGTCTCTATACGATGTCAAAATGAGATTAAAGTAAATCCGATCTGCAGTGGAATCTGGTAAACAGTTTAATGAACATTATGAGGAAGATGTGTTGGGACAAATGTTTGGGGAGTTCTGAGGGTTTCTGGTTGACAATAGTATGTTTGTTTGTTTATATATATATATATATATATATATATATATATATATACATGCAGTACAGTGCAAAATGTTTTAGGCTCTTGTGAAAAATGTTGCATAGTGAGAATATCTTCACAAATAATAACATAAATAGTTTTCATTTATCACTTAATGTCATACAATGTCCAGTAAACATAAAAAAGCTGAATCAATATTTGGTGTGACCACCTTTGCCTTGAAAACAGCCCCAATTCTGTAAGTGTGGGGCACTGTGGGGGCAATGCCATCTGTTGCAGGGCTCCCTGTTCTTCTATTCTAATCCTTTTGGTTTGCTAAAGTAATGTTTGTGAGTCTAACATTTATATTTATATTGACACACTAAAGCTGAAGATATGAATAACATCTTAAGAGAAATTCTTTTGTGAAACATCTTAAGTGCCTAAAACTTTTCACAGTACTGTATGTATATATGTGCGTGTGCGCGTGTGCATGTGCGCGTGTGCATGAGTGTGTGTGTGAGTGTGTGTGTGTGTGTGTGTGTGTGTGTGTGAGAGTGTGTGTGTCTCTGTGTGTAAATCTCTGTGTGTGTGTGTGTGTGTGTGAGTGTGTGTGTGAGAGTGGGTTTTGTGTGTGCGTGTGTGTGAGTGGGTTTTGTGAGAGAGAGAGAGTGTGTGTGAGAGAGTGTGTGTGTGTGTGTGTGTGTGAGAGTGGGTTTTGTGTGAGTGTGAGTGTGGAGGGAGGGGCCACTTCCTTGTGTCTTCTGTCACAGAGTTTCAGTCAGTGTGTTTTATAGACGACCGGAAGGATTGAATGAAGGATCAGCTCTTGAATTTGCCTCATTTGGCCCGGGATTACTTGGATTCTTTGTAACAGACAGACGGTGAGATTATTCTGGTTAAACTCTGATCACAGAAGTACTGCTGCTAGTCTTCTGTTTCTATTGGTTTACATGGCTTGTTTAGGTGTAATAACTCTGCAACAGAGCAAATTAGTGGAGATTTGAAAGCTGTTCTCGCAAATATTTTCTCTTTCTGTGACATACAGTTAAACTCAGTTTTTAAAAATTTCAGACATTTAATCCTAGAAAACATTCCCTGTCAGTTGTTCGGATCATTACTTTATTTTAAGAATGTGAAATGTCAGAATAATTGTCGAGAGAATTATTTATTTCAGCTTTTATTTTTATCATCATATTCCCAGTGTGTCAGAAGTGAAGATACACTTTGTTAAATAAATAAGTAAATTAAGTAAATAAATATATATATTAATTTTGCTTATATTTTAATACTTGTTCTTATATTTAGAGATTGTGTGACACGCGCCTGCAACACCAAAACAAATTCCTTGTATGTGTAAAAAAACATACTTGGCAATAACCCTTTTTCTGATTCTAATTAGTATTTGGTCGCATTGTTTTTAAATTGTTTAAATTGGGTCAAATGTTTTGGGGATCCTTCCACAAGCTTCTCACAGTAAGTTGCTGGAATTTTGTCCCATTCCTCCAGACAGAACTGGTGTAACTAAGTCAGGTTTGTAGGCCTCATTGCCACAATTTTGGAGGTGTGCTTGGGGTCATTGTCCATTTGGAAGACCCATTTGTGACCGAGCTTTAACTTCCTGTCTGATGTCTTGAGATGTTGCTACAATACATCCGTATAATGTTCCTTCCTCATGATGTCATCTATTTTGTGAAGTGCACCAGTCCCTCCTGCAGCAAACACCCCCACAACATGATGCTGCCACCCCCATGCTTCATGGTTGGGATGCTGTTCTTCAGCTTGCAAGCCTCACCCTTTTTCTTCCAAACATAATGATGGTCATTATGGCCAAACAGTTCAATATTTGTTTCATCAGACCAGAGAACATTTCTCCAAAATGTAAGATCTTTGCCCCTTGTGCACTTGTAAACTGTAGTCTTTTTTATGCTGTTTTTGGAGCAGTGGATTCTTCCTTGCTGAGCAGCCTTTCAGGTTATGTCCATATAGGGCTCGTTTTGCTGTGGATCTAGATACTCGTCTAACTGTTTCCTCCATCTTCACAAGGTCCTTTGCTGTTGTTCTGGGATTGATTTGCACTTTTCACATCAAACTACGTTCATCTCTAGGAGACAGAATGCGTCTCCTTCCTGAGCGGTATGATGGCCGTGTGGTCACCTGGGGTTTATACTTGTGTACTATTGTTTGTACAGATGAACGTGGTACCTTCAGGTGTTTGGAGGTCCACAATTGTTATTGTTTTTTGGAGGTCTTGTCTGATTTCTTTTGATTTTCCCATGATGTCAAGAGGCACTGAGTTTGAAGGCTTTAAAATACATCCACAGGTACACCTCAAATTCAGTACACCTCCTATCAGAAGCTAACTGGCTAATTTTCCAAGCTGCTTAAAGGCACAGTTAACTTAGTGCATGTAAACTTCTGACCCACTGGAATTGTGTTATAGTCAATTAAAAGTGACACAATCGGTCTGTAAACAATTGATGGAAAAATTACTTGTGTCATGCACAGAATAGATGTCCTAAACGACTCGCCAAAACTATAGTTTGCTAATATGAAATATGTGGAGTGGTTAAAATAAGTGTATGTAAACTTCTGACTTCAACTGTGTACTGAAATTTTAATTCTAAAGTTGCATCATTGATTAAAAGTTGTTTTCCAAAATAATTGAATTCAGAATGCAAGTGGTTTAATGAAGGTTAGATTAATACATTCAGTGGGGAGGAACTGCTTAAAGGTTCAAAAGCAGTAGTCATTTGGCTCCTTTGAGAGAATACTCGATATGGCAGAAAAGTCGGCTCTCAAATTTATGAACAAATTAAAAAAAAAATTCTAAACAAACTGATGGATTTTTAACCAACATGTTGGAACAGGTTTAATCAATTCACATTTTTTCAGTTGTATTACTAACCCTATAGCTTTCATGGTCAAGACGTTCTTAGTCGTTTTCTTTTGCAGCTTGTTCTATATTTGTGTGCTTCATCTTAATTTACATTCCTGTATTGCTCCTTTTTGTTCCTGTATTGCACAGCAAGCTCTGAAACACTTTAACAAGACCTTCATATGGTGTCCTGGCTCTTGTTACGGTCAGTGCCTGCCTCTTGAGAACAATATTGTTTAAGATTGAATGTCCATTCACACATTACAGCAATATTCAAATAGCTAATTTTCTCATTAACTGGACATTGTATTATTAAAATTAAGGTGGAGTATTAAGGTATCAAATAGCATTGACTGGAACTAGTTGAATCTGGATTTTACACATTTCTATGTAAAGATGAGCAAAACATCTGGAATGCTTTTAATGACCAAAAGTCAGACATAAATCATTTACAGGCACAAACTGCTGCTATTAAACTCAGATGATGATGTAATGAGACACGCTATACTCTTTAACCAGGCACATGCAAAGTCAGACCACTCAATTCTTGCCTTTTGTATTAATGTAAATCAGTTGCAAAACTCGAGAGCTTGTAGATTTAAATTTGAGGACTTGTTCAATAAATATTTGTGTTCGCTAAAATTTACAAAATTTATCAAAACGGAGCATAGTATGTACTTAATGGCTGAATCTATTCTCCTGCTGCATCTGATCTACAGATATAGACGTGCATTTTCTGGGGTTTTTAATATTGAAAATGAGGATCATTTTTGGCAAGAATAATACAAGTTTTTGTGTGTTTTATACTTCAAAACAGTCAAAAATGTTTTCATCCAACATGATACCAGACTTTGCTAAGTTTAAACATTTTAATTAAACATTTAATAATACAGAACATAAATAAATGAGTGAAATATAGCAGAATGCTACAATCTGACAATTTAAGGATTTGTCCGCTGTCTCTGTTGCCATCAATAATTCTTCTCATGGGGGGAGTCACGTGACGTCATGCGAGGATCAGACGTGTGAACGACGAGCTCTGCGCACTTTGCTAGTTTAACACTATTAATGTCATAAACGGGTGAGATTCGATACACTCTGTTCCAGAACTGTTCTAGGAGGACAACATGTCAAAGAATTCAAAATCCTCGAGCTCTGGAGACATCAAGAGACACTTGCAGCTCAAGCTGATGCCCCTGAACAGGCCTCGAGCCCGGGAGTCGATTTGATCAGAGAAATGAGGGAAATTAAGTAAGAAATGTTGAACATGTCGGCAATGCTGATGAAGGTCGTTGCTGACTTTGATGATCTTGCTGTAATACGTCGATCTATCAATTCCATGGAGACGAAATTCACTGAGGTGGTTACAAGAGTGCGGGACGTCGAGAAACGGATCGATTATCTGGAGTCATCGGAGAGGGAATTATCTGCTAATCCGCTCGCGACCAAGGTGAATTTGGAGCATGTCTGGGAGAAGTTGGAGGAAATGGAGGATCATAGCCAGCAGAATAATATAAGAATTATCGGAATTCCTGAGGCCGAAGAGGGTCAGGATATGGTGAAACGTAACAGTCCATAAGCTGGAAATCGAATGAGCTCACAGTGTTCTGCCTCTGCGATCCGTGGAGGGAGACCGACCCCGATCAATTCTGGACAAATTTCTGAGATCATCCGATAAAGATCTCGTGTTACGCAAAGCGAGAAGTAAAGGAAGGCTTTTTTGGAAGAACCACAAAATGTTCTTGTTCCCAGACTTTGCGAATTCGACGAGAGAAACGTGATCGATTCAAGGATTGCAAGAATCTCTTACATATTTTGTGGTACTCGCGTTGCAGCCGAATGGACCGACTCACTGAACATTCGTTTGACTGTTCGAGGGACTGAGCACCTTTTTTTGTTTCATTTTGTGTTGTTGGAACACACCTTCGGGACAGTTGTGTGGATGAATCTACGTGATGTTTGTGTTTATTCCACCTATTGGCTGGAGTTTGTTTTATAGATGATCTTTTGTTAATCTATGGGTTCACCCGTGTGAAAGGGGAATCTACACCAGGGCTCTTTGATTTTGTGTGTGTGTGTGTGTGTGTGTGTGTGTGTGTGTGTGTGTGTGTGTGTGTGTGTGAGTGTGAGTGAGTGAGCGAGTGAGTGTGAGTGCTCTTGAGTGCGAGTGTGTGTGTGTGTGTGTGAGTGAGTGCGTGTGTGAGTGAGCGAGTGAGTGTGTGAGCGTGTGCGTGTGTGAGTGAGATACTATTGAACAAATGTTCTTGTTTACACTTTGTCCTCATTGTTTTTATTTTAATCTTGTGTTGTTAAAGTAAATAAACAGTGGGGAGAAACTGTTTAAACATACATTATATATAATTTCTTTATCTGTATAGTTTTTTGGTGCACATTATTGCAAACAAAAAGAAAATAGTTTTTGTAATATTTCATTAAAATGTAATAACTTTTACTCTTATTTGTCAGCCCCTCCTGTAATATAGAGGGCACTTCTCATGCAAGCAGCTCCTGATGGATTAAATAAAGTTCGGCCCTACATTTATTCTGCAATGAATATTTCTTTTCACTCTACAATACGTCACTTTACAGAAGGTAAAAATGGTTGTGAATATCACTTCATATTGACTGAAATGGAAAAGTGGGAAAGAAGTGTCCAGTCTGTACAGATCTTTTGTTACTTTAGTTCTTCTATTTCAAGTGACTTTGCTCTTTCTTGTGAGAGCGACCTTTATCACTGTAGCTTCTGCTGTAAAAATAACCCTCTTATTATCTCTTATTTTGTTTGAGGTTGTTTTGGAAAGATTGCAGTTTTGGTTGTACATCGTGGGAACCCAGAACTTTTTCATGTTGTTGTTGTTATTATTATCTAAAACAGAGTGGATCTGAATTCCCACATCGTGTTCTCTGTAGTTATGAGATCTGAGCTTTTTATGGCCCTGTGTCATCGTCTACTGGCACAACCTGTTTGTCCACCATTTTTCAGGAAACATTTCTTGGCTTAGCTGAATAAAGAGCTTCCGCATAGATTGCATATTGATCGTCCAAACAATCTGAAACATTTTGTTTGTTCCGTAATTGACAGATTGAGGAACTTGGTGGCTATTTTTAGTTTTAGTTTCGAGTTTAAGTCACTGCCAGTTTCAAGGACACTTTTCCACTGACTGATATCAGGAGCTGGAAAACAGACCTGTAAATGATACACGTCGCGTCTCACTTCTGCACAAAGGAACATTTACTGGCATGCTTGAGTTGTATGTGAAAGCTTTTGTTTTAGCACTATTGCATTTAATCAATATTACATTCATTACTTTGTCAAATTGTAAACGCTGACTTTGACACACAACATTGATCTGTTTGTTTGAGCGTCCCAATACTGTGAGTTTAGGGTGTGTACAGGTATGTTGCAGTCCTGTTTGGTGCTGCTAGTAGTGCAGAAATTACACACTTTACGAACACCTTTAAAGACCCCATGAAATTAAAATGAGATTTTGTTCTGTCAGCTTGAGGGTCGTGTATGTGGTATCTTACTCTTCAGTTTGTTCAGTATCATGCTCTCTCGACTAATAATCCCCATCCTAAAACTGACCAGCTATAGCAATAGCAAAAAACATGGTTCCTGATTTACGACCTTTACACACACAAAAAACCAACGGCTGTTTCAAAAATATCAACATGCATTTCAAGGGTTTTTAAGCTTATACATAAAGACTTCAAGCACATAAACACGTCATCCGTTCCAAACTACTGTCTTAACACTCTTTCTCTCTCCTGCAGCTGTTGGCAGCAGCAGCACGACTGAGCAAAGCCGCCGCAGTGAGCGGTTGAGTCGTGGGTCCAGATTCAATGACAAGAGTCACACTGTTAATGGACGTGGTTCAGGCCGCCGGCTGCTGCATCCCAAACCGCAAGGTATAGAGACACTTACACAACACACACACGCTCGCACGATTCCACAGTGTTGCTGACTGCTCATGCAAACTTGCATGCTTTAAAAGAAATCATCGATAATGCTAAAATACAACACGCTAGTACACATTTTCCCTTTCATCAGACCCTGAACACTGAATGCTGCAATTCAAGAGATTCAAATGAGTTTGCTACTGATAAATACTGAAACTGCAGCGTATAAAGTCTCACACACACACTCAGAGTGTCCTTCAACCCATGTGTTATCTCTAAACACAACAGGCTGCTTTGAAAAGGGTCAATAATTTTCCATTGATAATTTTTACAGATTAAAACTTGTGAAATTCATTTGCATTTAAGAAAAAAGTTCAGGTCACTGAAAATATTATTATTGCACGTAAATCCAGTTCTTTACCAAAACCATTAATGATTCAGTAAGTAATTTTAGACTCTTTGAGACCCTACAAAATAAATACAAATAAAATAACAGTCAGTAATTAGACGCATTTAAGTCTCGTGTACATCATAATCCAGTTTCTCATCGTGACTTTGAATTTGATTCGAGTCTTTTTATGATTAATTTAAGCGAACCAGTTCTTGAGTTATTCAATGTTTGAGAATCAGACTACAATCTCACAACTCGGCAAAACATTTCCATGTCTGTGGCGCTGAATATCTGTGCAGCACATCGGAGTAAGAATACAGATGTTTTAAGAAATGTTAACAGATATAGGGCTGGTGAAATGGTCAAAAATATTATCACAATATTATTTTTCCTATCGTTTGATATCGATATTTATCAGTATACACATTCACATTTTCACATTGTATTTTTAGTTTATTTTTTTTTTACATTTCCAAGTTGGCAGAAGAAGAAAAAAATAAATAAATCCTAAACAGTCAAAATAGTCTTTACAAAACTGCATTGAGGGCCCAGAGACAGCCAAAACATTGGGGTCTGAGGGATCTTCTGCCAAAATGTTTCATATTTCATAGTTTATCAATCGAGTGCTGATGGATCTCAGTGTTAAAAATCATCTGTTCGTTTCACGAGTTTGACTGCGCATAGAAACGTCGAGTGATAAAGGGTAAGCGTGTGTGTCTTGCTGTCCGCAAAGGAGGTGCTCGAGGACGAGGCTTGACTCGTGCTCTAACTGTACCCCTCAAAAAGATGCTTGGAATAAAAGGACTGCAAGCATATGGAAAGATTATAAGTGCTTTAAGATAAAAATGTATTGAATATTATATCCTTAGACTTGCATGCAGAACCGTTTATTAAGCGTAATGTTCAACCCTCCTCAAAACGGGTGAAAGAAATGGCAAATCATGTCTAATGGAAGTGCTGAATCTCTGCACTGAAGTAGCCGGCTTGCTGAGGCTGCCTCATCCATCGGGACCTGTACCGTAGGGTTATTGCTCCAGAGCTGCCTGTGGAGGGAATTGAAATTACTCTCACCTGTAAAGGAAGCAAAAGGATAGTTAGGAAGACATAATTACATTTGTACACACATGTAAGGGAAGCACAATTTTAGTTAGGAGAACATGACAATTACATTAGATGGGGCATCATCGAGTGTGGGTGGGTGTGATGAACTGATATCTGAGAACCTGTATTGCAGAAGCCTGAAACCCCATAGACTTCCTGGGAAGACAGCTTTAGAAACAAAAGAAAATGTCATGGAAATGAAAAGATCTGCAGCTCTGCACTGCATATAGAAATCCTATAGACTTGCGATCATTATTGAATGCATTCATATGTATGAGCAGTTTTCTCTGGAGCTGTGAGAGAGTGAGAGGAAGAGCCGGCTGAAGTGCAGCAATTAAACTAAGAGGAACCACCTGTGTGATAGAACCGGATTGAAGCACTGGAGTGCATGGGAATAAAATAACTCCTTACATTTTCAATAAACATTTTTTTGTTTCATAGCAAATATCACAATGGAAAAACACAACATATATATATATATATATATATATATATATATATATATACACTGAATCACATTTAACATTATACCCCCACAAATTTGGTGGAAATAAAATAGCCAAATATTTATTACCCTGTTTGGGCCACTGGAAGGTGCCTGGTTGGAAAGCAGTTATCGGGCAGCACACTGGCAAGAGACAAAGCTTCGGATTTAGACCAATTGACTCTTTGAATTCTGTGACGACAGCATCGATCTAATGGGGTCAGAGATGAATAATAAAATATCATCTGCATAAAGCAGAAGCTTATGTGCCACACCTCCCACCACCACCCCTTGGATACTCATCCTCCTTTCTTATCACGGCTGCTAATGGTGCCAGGGCAAGACAGAACACTAATGGGGGAAGAGGGCAACCCTGCTGGTGCCCCTATCCAGAGTAACATAATCTGAAATTGATCAATGTGTTTGTACCGCCAGTAAAGTATTCCCAAATGTATATTTCCAAAATCTTAAAAAGATAATCCCATGCTAACATATCAAACACCTTTTTGGCGTCAAGTGAGATGGAGCGACTGGAGTCATTCGCCACTGATCACATGATATTGATGAAACACTTAATGTGATCAGAAGAATAAACCCTACCTGATCTATATGTGTATATATACTCATAAATTAATCAGTTAGCCAGAATTTTTGACAATATTTGAACGTCTCGCTGGATCAGGGGATTTGGACGGTAACTCTTCACTCGCTTGGATCTTTGTAATCTGTAACTCCTCCAACCTCATCTCAGAATCAAGATCATTGTTTTACTCAGTCGTCAGTTTAGGTAGTTCTAATGTTTCCACAACGTTTCTAATATCTTCATAAGTAGATGAAGACGAGGAACTATAAACACCAAGATATAATTCTTTAAAAGCATTATTAATATCAGCTGATGGCAAATGTTTCATATGAAATAATCTAAAGGTAGAATCTATTAGACATCTTTTTATATCAACAGTGGCAGCTGCAGTTAACGTTTCAAGATGTGTTTCAGCTAGTATTTATTTTTCATAAATACATTATTATTATTATTATTATTGTTATTATTATTATTATTATTATTATTATTATAATACCTATTATTCAATGAGGAGTCTTTCCTCCTGTGTAATGTGTGTGTTCCAGTGGGCTCGTATTAGTAAATATGCTCTTCAATTTTTAAAAGGGGTGAGAGAAAACTTCCTGTAGATTTGACCTCAACAACAACAACAATAATGTCACTTGATGCGCGTCCTTGTACTGGAAAACCATGAACAAAACTATGCACATAAAAGGAAATGCAACCGGTTATGTTTTTATTATGGGGGGTCGACACTTGATCAATGTAAATTCTGTCCTGAAGCAAAACCAGTTGAGAAGCGCCAAGTTAAAGATACAGACAGGAGCAGTATATGTTCATTATTAATAATCAGAGGACACAGCTGATGTTATTTTTCATTTAGGAGTTCATTTCACATTTTATATAAATATAACATTTCAGTCTGTGTAGACTTGATGGAGCATTGAGCACTAAAATAACACCAGATTGATCGACATGAGCTGTGATTGTCTGACAAAAGGTAGAGACAAGATTCATGATGCATTTCATCACACATGGTGAGTGTTATCAGGTTTGCGGTATACAGTTCTTTAAAAATAGATGCACTGCATCAAGGTTTTCGCTAGTGTCATGCTCTACTCTTTGAGATCCAGAAATCCTGTTTCGGACTTTTACTTGTGGTTTTACTTGTGGTCAGGGCTGTTAACAGGTTTGATACTTGAAACGAGTGAGCACAAGGTACTAAACCTCAAGTTATCTCAAACATTCATGCTGCTTTTACTATAATGCCATTGAATGCAAATTGGAATGTGGGTACACCAGCTCTGGACGTGCAATGATCATTTAAGATTTTCAGATTGAATAATTGTTCATCAGACCACACCATTAACCCAAGTACATTATGAAATGCTCTTTGATTTCCTGCAGTGCCTCCTAAGCCAGCACACCTCCAGAGTCCGGTGACCGAAGTCTCTATTCCACTCGGCACAGGAACGTCAGCCATCAAACCCAGTATGGAAGGGGGAGGAGTAGAGGGAGCCATAGGAAAGGGCAGAGTGTTCAACCTCATCAGCCGCTTTGAAGAGAGCAGGTACTTGTGTGAGATCAGCTCCTTTTGTTTGTGTAGTGAGAGGTATATAGGGTATGGTTAGGGTTACATATGTACTGTATGTAACTACTGTCCATCATAATATACTGTATATAAATACAAGTTAAGCTCAATCAACAACAATTGTTGTATGATGTTGATTACCACAAAACTTTATATTAACTCGTCACAACTTTTCTTTAATAAAAGCACAAATGTGTGTTCCAGTGAGACACTTCCAATGCAAGTCAATGGGGTTTAATCTGTAAACATTAAAATACTGTTTCTAAAGTATAGACACAAACAATATGTGTGTTAACATGATTTTACTGTCATTAAATCACACACTGACCACATCTGTGGAAAATCACATCACATTTTACAACTTCGTTGCCATGACGACATAATGCCATAAACCCTAAATTGATCGGAAACTTTTTTGATATAAACAACTGTACAAATGTAAATGTGCGTGTGTGTGCGCGTGTGAGCGTGTGTGTGAGTAAGTGCGTGAGTGTGCGTGAGCGCTTGTGCGTGAGCGTGTGCATGACCGCTTGTGAGAGCGTGTGAGCATGTGTGTGAGTGCGTAAGGATAGTAAACCGAAATGTTTGACCTTGTGGATATATTTTGTCAGTTATAAATATTCTAAATGAGGTTTTATTGAAAATGTAAAAATGCAGAAAGTTTTCTGTGAGGTTCAGGTGTCGTGTCGGGTTCAGGGGTCGTGTCGGGTTCAGGGGTCGTGTCGGGTTTAGGGGTCGTGTTGGGATCAGGGGTCGTTTCGGGATCAGGGGTTGGGGTTAGGGGGCGGGTTTAGGGGGTCGTGTCGGGGTTAGGGGGACGTGTCGGGTTTAGGTGATAGAATCTATAGTTCATACAGTATAAAAATCATTATGTCTATTGAAAGTCCTCATAATGATTGGTAGACCAACATGTGTGCGAGTGAGTGAGCGTGTGTGTGTGTGTTTGTGTGTGTGTGTGTGTTTGTTAATCAACATTGTGCCACAAATACTGTTGATTGAGCTTCACTTCTTTTGAACCCAGAATATTCCTTTGTCTCATAAAACCCTTCACTGTAACAAAGGCTGAACAATAAACCACATTTACTCTGAGAATCCAGTGTTCCTGCTGGTGTAGTGCTATTGTGTGTGACTAGGCTCAGAAATTCCTCATGTAAGCTGTGAAGAGGGTGAGAGCATGAGTCGATGAGTGGTTAACAGCGGTTTGATCACTCCAGCAGCTGATGACCAGACAGCAATGACTCTAAAAAACTACAAAGGGTCACTTAACAACCACATGGGGAGAACAATGAACATGTAGTTTGGGAGGAATCTATACCACTCTACATGTGTGGCTGCATTTGATAGCTTTATTCAATGTTTTGTTTTTGTTTTTTGTTTTCTCTCACAATATGTGATTGTACCAAATTGAATTATGCCAGATTAATAAAACAATGCTTCATGACTTTTATTATCTATTTAAATAATGTTTGCATCAGACAGATTTGAAGTGTTCTAGTCATACACTGAACTTAATAACAGATATCACATATTAATCTGTCTCAGTGCTCCTGTGTATTAACGGCCATCTGTAATAGCATTCTTGTCGAACCCTCATATCCAGATGTCTATTCTCTATCTCACAGGAAACACTATCTGATGTAGAGGGGGAAACCGCGTGAGGTGTGCGTGCGTGCATGATGTCTTAATGTATTTTTGTTGAATTTTTCATTCACTGTTTCTGCACATTTATGTCTTGCCTAGTTTTGAATGGATTCTCTCTTTACAGCTTAGTTTGTGCAGTTTTGATGATTGTTAGGGATGCACAATACATTAGTGTCCACATCAAACAAACAGAACATGAACAATATACAAATCAAAGAACAAAGACACCAGAAAGAATTCCACAATGAATATAATTTACAATTATCACCACAATTCTGTTTCTCTCCACATGGTCCTCACTGAGAGCCCTCTAAAATAGCCAAATACCTGCCCGATTGTTTTACCATACGCGTCTATTTTGCCCAGCTGTTTATATGCCATCACCCTACCCAATTCGGTGAACCCTTCTTAAAATTAGGGAGTGCCATTTGATTTCCATCCTCTAAGAATTATCTGTCTGCCAATCATTACAATAGTTTTGACCCAACCTTTTGTATATTTGTCACCTACTTTAATAAATGCCCCATCACCCAATATACATAGTCTCGGCCAGAATTAAATTGGATTATCTAAAACCTCACTGATAATATTCTGCACTTACCCAGAATTATACACTCACCTAAAGGATTATTAGGAACACCATACTAATACTGTGTTTGACCCCCTTTCGCCTTCAGAACTGCCTTAATTCTACATGGCATTGATTCAACAAGGTGCTGAAAGCATTCTTTAGAAATGTTGGCCCATATTGATAGGATAGCATCTTGCAGTTGATGGAGATTTGTGGGATGCACATCCAGGGCATGAAGCTCCCGTTCCACCACATCTCAAAGATGCTCTATTGGGTTGAGATCTGGTGACTGTGGGGGTCATTTTAGTACAGTGAACTCATTGTCATGTTCAAGAAACCAATTTGAAATGATTCGAGCTTTGTGACATGGTGCATTATCCTGCTGGAAGTAGCCATCAGAGGATGGGTACATGGTGGCCATAAAGAGATGGACATGGTCAGAAACAATGCTCAGGTAGGCCGTGGCATTTAAACGATGCCCAATTGGCACTAAGGGGCCTAAAGTGTGCCAAGAATACATCCCCCACACCATTACACCACCACCACCAGCCTGCACAGTGGTAACAAGGCATGATGGATCCATGTTCTCATTCTGTTTACGGCAAATTCTGACTCTACCATCTGAATGTCTCAACAGAAATCGAGACTCATCAGACCAGGCAACATTTTTCCAGTCTTCAACTGTCCAATTTTGGTGAGCTCTTGCAAATTGTAGCCTCTTTTTCCTATTTGTAGTGGAGATGAGTGGTACCCGGTGGGGTATTCTGCTGTTGTAGCCCATCCGCCTCAAGGTTGTGCATGTTGTGGCTTCACAAATGCTTTGCTGCATACCTCGGTTGTAACGAGTGGTTATTTCAGTCAAAGTTGCTCTTCTATCAGCTTGAATCAGTCGGCCCATTCTCCTCTGACCTCTAGCATCAACAAGGCATTTTTGCCCACAGGACTGCCACATACTGGATGTTTTTCCCTTTTCACACCATTCTTTGTAAACCCTAGAAATGGTTGTGTGTGAAAATCCCAGTAACTGAGCAGATTGTGAAATACTCAGACCGGCCCGTCTGGCACCAACAACCATGCCACGCTCAAAATTGCTTAAATCACCTTTCTTTCCCATTCTGACATTCAGTTTGGAGTTCAGGAGATTGTCTTGACCAGGACCACACCCCTAAATGCATTGAAGTAACTGCCATGTGATTGGTTGATTAGATAATTGCATTAATGAGAAATTGAACAGGTGTTCCTAATAATCCTTTAGGTGAGTGTGTGTGTGTGTGTGTGTGTGTGTGTGTGTGTGTGTGTGTGTGTGTGTGTGTGTATATACAGTATATATATATATATACATACGTATATATATATATACATACGTATATATATATATATACATACGTATATATATATACATACGTATATATATACATATATACATACATATATACATATATGTGTGTGTATATATATATATATATATATATATATATATATATATATATATATATATATATATATATATATATATATATATATATGTATATATATATATATATGTATATATTAATTATACATACATTGAATCAACATTTAAGTTATGTGTTTATCCCCCAAATTTCTGAGCACTCCATTGCCCAAAATACAGAGTCTGGTTCAGAATGAAATTCGAGTGCCCAAAACGTCACATATAAAACTCTGAACCTTCAACCCTAATTCCTTGGATATTAACACACCACCAAAATCTTATGGGAGAAAGATTTAAACTTGTTATTGGAGGAGGGCGTGTGGGCATGTTTTTGCTTTATTATTGTAAGATTTTAAAAAAAAAAGAAAGGAATTACAAAAAATAAGTCTCATTCCACCCCATCAAACGCCTTCTCGTGTCAAGTGAGATTGCAGCGATTGGCATTTGATAATTCGGTACTGACAACATATCATTTATAAAATGCCTAATATTATCAGAAGAACTACGGCAAATATAAATCCCACTTGATCTATATGTATAATCGATATAATTATACTGCTTAGAATTTTAGGCAATATTTTTTACATCTGACTGAATCAGGGAAATTGGATGATAGTTTTTACATTCATTTGGATCTTTATCTTTTTTAAGAATGAGACTGATCAGGGCTTGTGCAATGGTTGCTGGTAGTTCACCTTTCTTTAATGTCTCTGTGTAAACTTCTAACAGAAGTGGAGCTAGTTCTGTGACATAAGATCTAAAAGATTCTCTGTCACAACCATCTGGCCCCGGAGCCTTACCTAACCTAACCCTAACCCAAGTCTTTAATTACCTCAACAAGCTCCTCCATGATTAAGAAAAGATACGACCTTCCTTCTTTTATAGGGTGCCCCATTAACATTGCATGTGGAGAGAAACATTTTCTTATATTAAAGTGACATATTGACATATGTAAAGATAAATTGTGTACCCAAGGCTAAATTATATAGACCACTATCCAACATTGATGTAACCATCCTTAAGAACTTTAATAAAAATTGCACCAGCCACGCGCATAACAGTCCCAACTGGCGTCCATCGCTCGGAGGTCTGATGGGCCATGCACGCTCACAAGAACTTGTGCAAAACTATATATTGCTTATTTCTTGTGACTTTTACATATGTATACATATAATTAATTTTTTCTTAACATAATCCATGCCATTAAATTGTACATATGTTCATGAAACATTTAAAAATAAAATAGGCCCAAGTAAACAATAACATCGAACCCACAATGTGATCGCTCAATATATTTCTTGAGTGAACTGTTTACACCACTGTCACAAGCTTAAACTGTTCTGACTTGTATTATTGCCCATCACATCCGTAATGGCCATGACATTAATTATCGGCTATTATTGATATTGGTCACAAATTCTGTATTAGTGCATCCCTAATTATAACTGGTCCTCGGTCACATACATTATTCAATTCACACGGCTTTCTGGAATACTTTCAGGAATGATTGGTCAATCATGGTATTCTGCAGTTAAATATTGTTTATGTTACCGCTAAAATGAACAATTGGCCGTTGTCTCAGGCAACCGATTTCCTTTATAGCTCTCGGATCCCTCCACAGACTTTTTACTCACATAATAACATAATTTTAACTCAAATCAACAGTTCATGTCATTTATTTATCTATTTGGTAAGTAGCCGTAAAATACTGTCAGTAATTATGACAAAATAATGTCCCTCAGGGTGACGAACGGTTGATTTATCTGATCATCATTGTAATATAGGCATGTTGACTGTACATACAGTATAATCTCTTACACATGATGTGTAATGTGTTTATGAATGCATTTTTTACTGAAATGAGATCGACTGTCTTGCTCTTGTGAGTGTGAAAATGTGTGTATTGGCATGTTGGCATGAATTCTGAAGTAGGCCAGCTGCGCTCTCGGGAGCCACATTCTGTATTTCCTCTCTTCCTTTCCTCTCCTCAACCTCCCTGTTACTCCCATCCTCCTCCGCTCCTCTGACCTACAAACACACAAGACACACACACACACACACACACACACACACACACATACACACACACAAGACATGCACACACAAGACACACACACACATACACACAAGACATGCACACAGATATGCGTGCACACACACACACACACACACACAAGACATGCACACAAGACATGCACACAGACATGCGCGCATGCGCACACACACACACAAGACATGCACACACATGACATTCACACACACACACACACACACACACAAGACTTGCGCACACACACACACACACACACACACAAGACATGCACACACAAGACATGCGCACACACACAAGACAGACATTGAAACAGGAAGTTTGCGCTAAACTTATATTTTTTAACACTGACACCATCACACTGTAAAACGCAACATGTCTTTCTCTTCTACTCTTTCTTTTGCTCTCTCTGACACACCATGCATGAGCTTTGTTTGTGTTTTTTAAAAACTTCAAGATTTGAGGTACACATTTACATAAATGTGTAAGGTAAAGTGTCTTTTATTAGTTAGAGTGACTGGTCACCATTTCTTACTTTATTTTTATTTTCACAATTTGAATCACCATTTTGCCTTCACTGGTACGTAAATAGTCCTGAGGTGTGACAGATGAATTTTTAAAGGAATAAATACTATAAATGAAAGCTGCATGCACAGTGACTCATCTCAAGGTTTCTTCCTCTTCTGTTTTACATCTGAAGGAGTTTTGCCTTGCAACTGTCGTCTTTGGCTTTGTAAGACACAATTTTTTGTAAAGCTGCTTTGGAACAATGTGTTGTGAAATAATTGTCCTGAATAGAAATAGAGTTGAATAACATATAGAATGTCACACCACAGGACATGTCAACTGTGTGAACTATACAGATACAGTTGGTGATAAAAGTTGTGATTGTTTGGTGTTAAGTAGAGACGAGTTATAGTCTAGAAAAGAAGATAACCTTTATTCTCTCTCTCTCAGACACACAGATGGTCAGAGGGAGGGTCCAACTTTGAAGCAGGTCAGCAGATCTCCCAACTGCAGTCCAGCACACAAGAACTACCAGAAACAAGAGCAACCGACTGACACCAGCTCCACCACCGGCAGCCCACGTCATGCTCTGAAACCTCCTAACGGGGTTCTAGCCCAAATGAATAGGGACCAGCTTCAGGACCAGGATGGAGATACAGACTCTTCAGTTCCAGTTGTGAAGATAGACACGCATGAACTGGTCAATGGAGATGCAGCAGTGGACAGTACAGATGGGAATGGTGTCGATGTATCTCAGAGTCTTATAGACCGGAGCGAGGAGAATGAGCAGCAGTGTGTTGTGATGAACAACATCCCAGAGCAGAAGGTAAGATCTTATATTGAGTGTTTGGAATTGTGCTTGAACAATATGGATATTTCATAGTGTTAAAAAACACTTCTTTAGGGGAACAGTATGTGTGTTAGGAATTCAGTTAAACTGTCAGCATGTCTGCGCTATTAAATGTAGGAAATTGAAATAACAAATAATTTGATTATTTGTCAGAATAAAATTCTCCACCATTAAAATCATAATACAATGTCTCAATGTATCCGCTCACAATTTCTATTGTAAGGAATTACCTTTAATAAGGGAATTGTGATTAATGGAGTAATATTATTCTCATGGCTTATTGAAAATGTTTTAAAAGTGTTTTTGTGTTACTAAATGAATGAAACAAATGGACTTCTTTTTTAGCTGCTGTTTGCAGAATATTGATCAGAGAGGATATCTCATGATTAATTTGGAGCGTTTACTAATTATGAAACCTGCTTTAGATGTGTGTGGAAGTTCAGAAGGTCATGCTGAGTCTGTCCCATGAGTTGGGAGCCTCTCTGTCCAATGGCCTTTTTGTTTTAAATCGTGCTGTTTTGGTCTCCTTGACCATTTTATCATCCAAAGACAGGCCTCAACTAGACTTCTTGGTGCCCAGCCGAACATAATCTTTTAATTTATGACGTTGAAGAATTATAGGGGTAAAAGTTTGGCGAGTCATATTTCTTATAATCTGTCCTGCTTTCAGTCACTACACTATGTTTACTAAAGATGAAATAAAATATTTCAAATGAGTTGCCTTGTTGCCAAGACTGCAAGTACATTTTGGAACTTACACAAGGGAGTGTTAACACTTATGTTAATAGGCCAATTAACATGATATTATTATTATTATTATTATGTGCAATAGATATAAAGTAACTTGAGCAGTGTGTGTGTGTGTGTGTGTGTGTGTGTGTGTGTGTGTTGTGTGTGTGTGTGTGTGTGTGGAGTCAGTAGTGTATCAGCGGCTGTCTGGGTTTTGTTTTGCTCACTGACATTTAGTTATTTGGCTCCTTGAGTTATGTGCAGTCGCAGCCGCCAGTTTAACATGCTGATGTTAGACATTAGAGCCTCTTTTTTAATTGAACCTACTGTCTTTCATGCCAGACTTAATGTCTTCTGACGTAAACATTTTACAAATAGTTAAAATGATTGCTTTAGCTTTTCACTCTTACAGAACTCTTACATCTAGATCAAATCCACATTTTAATGTGATCTGTGATAGCCACAAATATATCAACTGCATGTTGGACAGTAGCCAAATACTGCAGGAAATCATTTCTGCGGTTCACCCTTAAAAAACAGAACAATAAATGTATATATAGCTATTGCCAATAGCATTTATTTTGTCACAGCTGTGAACCATGATTTGCTACTTGTTATTGCTAGTGAAAAGTAGGAGGTATGTGGCGAGAGAGGGCATTTGATTGGATAAAACGAGTGAGTGCAAGATGAGTCATAAATATTTGTGGTTAATTTTTCACAGAAACACGAGCATAGAGATGACCTCAGTTCTTTATTCAATATTTTTCATGCAGAACATGGATCTTCCGCTCTCTATTTTCTCTTTACTCGTTTCCTCTTATCCACCCTTCGTCTTCTGAGGCTTGATTGAAACACACTTAGCTGTGCCAAGCACTGGAGATATTAAAAGTTAACTGGTTTCTTTCATCATAAATAGTTCAGATGTCATTTATGCGAGCTGAGGTTGTGGATTCTGAAAAGAGTCGATGTGTCCTCAAAGTGCTGACAGGCAGAAAGCAGCGCTGTGTGTTGAGAGAGTGTATGTGGAGTGGAGTCGCCTCTTATTTGACCTTTGACCTTTAAAGAGTTCTGTTTCCCTTTTGCCATGTGTGCTGCTGAGTGTAACACCAAAAGAACATTTACATGAATAATTATGAATCATTCATTATTCATAGTGTCAGAGAAGGAAAAGTTTGTAAACAGCTTTCCTTAAAATTGTTTGGTAGTGTCTTCGTTTCAAATATCATTTTGAAGTTTAAAGATGTTAAACACAGGCATGAATGAAGCATTAGTTAAAGGATCAACAGTATATTTAACCCAGAAGAATAATGGGTTTGATCAGAATTGAAGACTATAGCATTGAAGTTATACATGCTGGTGAGAATTGTGCATCTGAAACTACAAAAGTTAAATTCTCACTGACTTCTTCCTGTGTTTAGGAAACAAATGAACAGAAGCTTTACAAGATAGCGAATGAGCTTCTACACACAGAGAAGGCTTATGTTGCACGACTCAACTTATTAGATAAAGTAAGTGCTCATTTCATTTTCTCAAGATGGCACACATACATTTATTTATTAGCAGCTCGTCCAGTTGTTATTTTCAGTCTGACTGACCCGAATCTTCTTCTGACTTATTCAATAAAACAATTCAAATTTTAAGTGGTAGTATGCACACACTCGTACATCTCTGTGCTGTGCAGGTGTTCTGTGCCAAGCTGATGGAAGAGGCCAGAAAAGACACGTTCCCTGTTGATGTGGTGAAAAACATCTTTTCCAACATCTCTTCCATTAATGCCTTCCACAGCCAGTTTCTTCTGCCTGACCTGGAGAAACGCATGGGGGAATGGTAACACATGGAACATTCTGTCATCATTCATTCTCCTCATGTTGTTCCAAACCTTTATGACTTGCTTTTTTATTTTTCTGTGTTTTCTTTCTTTCTTTCTTTCTTTCACAAAGGAGAATTTTCTATGAGGACTGGATCTGTCAAGCTCCAAAATGAAATTTTTTTTATTTATTTATTTTTTTCCAAAAGTTATCAATATGAGCAGATGAAGCCATATAATGTTTGTGTGAGTAACACTGTTATGAGACTTCTGAGGTTTTGGAGCTTGACAGCCCTAGTTCCCCTTTACTTTATCAAATATCAGTGATGATTACAAAATAAGACTGTTGTTTCGATAAAATGTGCTGAATTGTAATCCAGACTGTTTAAAGAACTAGGACAGGAAGTTGTCTTGGCAAGCAATCCTGACAACAGGATAACTGTGACTAAGTATGGCTATGAGGTTATGAGACATAAAAAATAAAAAGAGTCCCCTACAGAGGGCAAAAATGAATTGCTAATCCATGTGTGCGTTAAACGTTTTTAAAGCAGAACGTGTAGGCAAAAAAAACCCACATGATTTCAGTAATGTTCTGTGAAGCAGTGTGTTTAAATAATTTACACCTAAACATGGATTATACCCCATTATAACATGGTCACCTACCAGCATCGGTCAGTTACAGTTAACGTGATCTACGGGTCGGTAGATGCCTATAAAGTTTCCATTCTAAATCAGATACCGAGATCAAGAGTTTCACACCTAGCCGTGGATTAACCCTTACTTATCTGACCTTATGGAACTCAGGAACCGTAGGATTTTTGGGTTCACCCCATCCTCTTGTCGTACAGTGAAAGATGCATTTGATTGGTCCCGGTTTCCTTCTCTCCCCCTCTGTGCAAAACACAGCTGAATGTCAAACCACACTTTCATTTCAAGCCTTATGGGTGTTGAAAGTGAAAGTGCTGGTGCGTTCCTAATTATCTCCAGGTCGGACTCAGTAATACGGGGCTGAAGAACACTGTTGTCTGTTCTCATTTTTTTTCTGTAGCACGTCACAGTTGATTTAAAGACGATACGGCATGACTTGAGGATGTTTTGTGATGTGGCGGTTAATCTCGGCTCTGAGACTCATCAGACTTGTTACGGCTATGTTCTTGTCCAGATGTCACATGAACCGAGGCATAAAACTCTCACAATGTCTCATTATGCAGGACGTCAACACCTCGCATCGGAGACATCCTGCAGAAGCTCACTCCCTTCCTGAAGATGTATGCCGAGTATGTGAGGAACTTCGATCATGCCATGGAGCTGCTGAAGCAATGGACAGATCGATCACCTCAGTTCAAAGCGATCATTCTGGAAATTCAGGTGATTATTTCACATGTACAGTGTTAGACCAGAATCATAATTTACGCAAGTATGAAAACAGACGTGAATGCAAGAAGAGTAGGAGACCGTTTATGCTAATGTCCGCTATAGAAGACAATGCAGCGGCGCATGGAATAGAGCTTGCATAGCCAGAAGCTTTAGGATTATGTACTTGTATATAGTTCAGTATGTTTCAGGCCTCAAATGAGTAGATCTCTCCCAGCTGAGTCTGGTTCCTCTCTGTTAACATCTTATAGAGGTTTTTTATTCCATATTCACCTTGGGCTTGCACACTTGGGGTTTAAAGGCAATAAGGCTTGAGTTTCTGTAAAGCTGCTTTGAAATGATGTGTATTGTGAAAAGCACAATTTACTTCACTAGTTCTGTCATCACTTACCCTCGTGTTATTTCAAACCTGTATGACTTAATTTCTTCTGTGGTACGTAAAACATCATGGTACTGTAGGTGTACACATGCAGCCTCAGTTTTTGGTTAAACTATTCCTTTAAATTGCTTTCATTTTTTTTACCACAATAGCTGAAAAGAAAAAAAAGGCAGATTCCACTAAAGATAGAGTTAAAGAGAAGGGTCATTTATGTAAATATATAATACAATTTAAGAACTAGTGTAACACGTCTGTTAATTGACCAATCATGGTTATTGGCCTGTTATATATTCACATTTAAAATGGCCTATATATGATTAGTCTCTTTTTGTGCTGGGAATGTTTGTATATTAACGTGTGTGTGTGTGTGTGTGTGTGTGTGTGTGTTCAGAGTCAAGAACTGTGTGGCAGTCTGACGCTGCAGCATCACATGTTGGAGCCAGTGCAGCGAGTGCCGCGCTACGAGATGCTGCTCAAAGACTATCTGAAGAAGCTTCCTCAGGATCACATAGACCGACGAGATGCTGAAAGTGAGTTATACAAAGGGAAAGAGTGAACGAAACCGACAGTACTTTTAATATGACTCATTGAATATGAAATCTTTGTCTTTGCAGAGTCTTTGGAAATAATTGCCATGGCTGCCACCCACTCCAACACTGCCATTAGGAAAACAGTAAGTTTGTTTTCCCTCCATCGCAATACTATAAAATCACTGGATGACCTCTCACTATAAAGATCATCTCCAATGTCCCTTAGCAAGACTAATCATGTGTTCTAGCCATGGGAGTACAGCTCGTTTCTAATTGAATGGGAAATTGAAAGGCTAGACTTCCTTGTAGCTGCCAAACGTCTCCCACTTAATTTTCTCTGAGTGGACAGTTGCCGTCTCCTGCTTATTCTGTCTCCGGTGTCTCTCAGGATAACCTGAAGAAACTGCTGGAAATTTACGAGATGTTGGGAGAGGAAGAGGACATAGTGAACGCCTCAAATGAGTTAATAAAGGAGGGTCATATTCTGAAACTGGCAGCGAGGAACACTTCAGCCATGGACAGATATCTCTTCCTGGTAGGGACAAATTACTCATTTGTTGCCATTTTGAAGTGGCTGAGAATATTTACTTATTATTTTATCATGTTTGTTGCGGTTGCTTAAAGTATTTCTTTTTTAATCTTTAAGGCAAGAACCCGCTTTGTGTTTGTCTCTTCAATCTGTTCCACAGTTCAACAACATGCTACTGTACTGCGTCCCCAAGTTCAGTCTGGTGGGACAGAAGTTTACAGTGCGCACACGCATCGGCATTGATGGCATGAAGGTTACGGGGACGTTTAACGAGGATTACCCTCATACCTTTCAGGTTTCTGGCAAAGAACGCACACTTGAGCTGCAGGCCAGGTAGAGATCTGTGCTTGCACCCTTTATTACAACACTGTCATTTTAATAATAAATGTGTGGAAATGAAATGTGTTTTTAACTGTTGCCTAATGACAGCTCAGAACAGAATAAAGAAGACTGGATAAAGGTAATAAAACCAAGACAGATTATTCAATATTACTACCGCAAGTCATTGGAAGTCCATCTTTTGCAATTACTTTCTGTGCATTTTAGGCATTACAGGAAACAATAAACATTTTCCACCAGAAAAATGAGACATTTAAGTCCGCATCCAAAGAAGTGGAGGAAGTATCGGTTAGTATATTTTTGTCATCATCATAGTTAGTGACCCGGGCGGCATGAAACTTAGCCAGTATATCTTGTCTCTTTCTGCAGACATGAGTATCATGTGAATGTCACTGCTAATTTATAACACTATTTGGGGGAAATGAAAAGGTATATTTGAACAAAATGTGTTTACACTTATATTTCCTAAGGGTTTAGTATCATGCATTTGTACTTAATTAGTTTTGTTTAAAATCATGCTGAAGCACCTGTCTGTAATAAAAGTACTGTTTACATAAATCACATCATATCTGTATTTATATGTAGGATCTTCAGATATCCGAGCTGGGGAAACGAGCCCCTCGCTGGATACGGGACAACGAGGTGACCATGTGTATGAAGTGCCGAGAGCCCTTTAACGCCCTCACACGCAGAAGACATCACTGTCGAGCCTGTGGATATGTAAGTGACTCATAAAAATGATGTGATTTATTGATTTATTTTCTTCAGTTCATGAGTTTGAAGTAATGTGTTTTAATGTCTGTTGTGTTCAGGTTGTGTGCTGGAAGTGCTCGGACTACAAAGCCACTCTGGAATATGAAGGCAATAAGATGAACAAAGTGTGCAAAGACTGTTACTCCATCCTGACGGGACACATCGACAGTGAGGAGAAAGAGGGCAAGAAGAAAGGAATTCTAGAGGTGAGTTCAGGATCACATGCGGTGAACTTTGACATGGGTTTACATGTGCATTATTTTTTAATAATCAATTGAAGAAGAGTAACATTTAAGAGGGGTCTGTTGAAAAATTGTGTACACACATTGTACTGTAAACGGAATATTTATATAACATTTATATATGAAGTTATGGCGGCAAAAACAGCATGCACTTACTGTTCAGGTGGATAGCTTAATCAATCACACTCTAATTTTCATGAATAAGTCATTAACCACATTTTATACTTAACAGATTAGAATTTGTTCCTTCCAGTGTGAATATTACTGAAATTATATAAATCAAAGTTTCATAACATTCCTAACTGTTTGAATTGACATGAACTAATGATCTGTTTCGCATTATATAATGCTATAATGTTAATTTTATTTATTTAATTACTTGTTAATTCCTGCTGAACATAAAGTCAGATTTTTTTCTGAACTTTTCTAAAAATCCAAATCAGTTAAATTAAAACCGAATCCGCTGCATTTACACAGCATCATATAAAGTTGCGACTTCTCGTTTTACATTCAGCCGTCACTCCATTTTTGAGGTGACTTGGGCAAACATCACTTTAGAGCCTAAACCTTGTATTACCACCAAAGTGGTTGAAGTCTGCGGTGTGCGAATACTTTGTGTATGTTAAAGACCTACAAGGCACCGTCAATGTTTCTCATTAACAAAGTATATAGGATAATAAATTATACATAAAAAAACAACATAAACAATGCAGTGATTTACATGATTTGTAATGCCTCATTAAGTTATACTTGTGTTTTGTCACACTGTTAATTATGAGCCAAATGTTTGTTTGTGCATTTATTTGTTTAAGTGCAGCACTACAGAAGGCCTACAATCTGTTTAATACTAATAATTATATATTTTATTTCTAAAGTACCAATTAGGGTTTACAAAGTGCTTTAGGCAAACAAGAAATGCTGTAGAAGAAAATCCACCAATAGATAAACTGTAAATGTATTTTTTTACACCGTTACACCCCTACATGACTGTGTGGCGACACATAGCTCCAATGCCATCATTAAGTTTGCTGACGATACGACGGTGGTAGGTCTGATCACTGACAATGATGAAACAGCCTACAGAGAGGAGGTGCACACTCTGACGCGCTGGTGTCAGGAGCACAACCTCTCCCTCAACGTCAGTAAAACCAAGGAGCTTGTGGTGGACTTCAGGAGGAAAGACAGAGAACACAGCCCCATCACCATTAATGGAGCACCAGTGGAGAGAGTCAGGAGCTTCAAGTTCCTCGGTGTCCACATTACTGAGGAACTCACATGGTCCGTCCACACTGACCGTTGTGAAGAAGCCTCACCAGTGCCTCTTCTTCCTGAGACGGCTGAGGAAGTTCGGAATGAACCACCACATCCTCACACGGTTCTACACCAGCACTGTAGAGAGCATCCTGACTGGCTGCATCACCGCCTGGTACGGCAATAGCACCGCCCACAACCGCAAAGACCTGCAAAGGGTGGTACGAACTGCCAGAAACATCATCGGAGGTGAGCTTCCCTCCCTCCAGGACATATATAACAGGCGGTGCGTGAAAAAAGCTCGGAGGATCATCAGAGACTCCAGCCACCCGAGTCATGGGCTGCTCTCACTGCTTCCATCAGGCAGGCGGTATCGCAGCATCAGGACCCGCACCAGCCGACTACATGACAGCTTCTTCCCACAAGCAATAAGACTTTTGAACACATGATCTCTCACGATCAACAATCAGCACTGCACTTTATTAATCTTCATTCTGTCAAATATATTCTCCCCAATTCAATTAGTGTGTATATATATATATATATATATATATATATATATATATATATATATATATATATATATATTTATACCCTTATCTAGTGTGTGTATTGTGTACATTTGATATGTAAATTGTTGTGTAAGTATGTGTACATTTGATATGTAAATTGTTGTGTAAGTATGTGTACATTTGATATGTAAATTGTTGTGTAAGTATGTGTACATTTGTTATGTAAATTGTTGTGTAAGTATGTGTACATTTATTATGTAAATTATGTTGTGTAAATATGTTGTTTATTGTAAAGTGGTTTATGTCTCGTCACTGTCATGACTGCTATGTTGCTCGGAACTGCACACAAGAATTTCACCTGCTGTTGCACTCGTGTACACAAAAGTGTGACAATAAAGTGATTTGATTTGACCTGTGACATTAGATATTTAGCCAGTAGATGGCAGCAAACGTCAGTGTTTTACATGTATGAGTAAGTTGTTTATGCAACCATTTCTATTTTTTTGTCAGTTAAATATGACCTGGACAGAGTTTCACCCACATTGCTAAAAACTGTGCATGTATATTTTGAACTTTGTTCTTCTCTTGTTCTCTTTCACAGATTGAAGCAGCTCAGTTCTCGGGCAGTAGTATAATGTGTGGCTTCCTGCAGTATTGTGAGAAGAATAAACCCTGGCAGAAAGTCTGGTGTGTCATTCCTCAGAAGGAAGCTCTAGTTCTCTACTTGTATGGAGCACCTCAGGTCAGTGCACTGTTGTCTTCTATCTAACCAAGCCTGTAGATCATGTGTCTTTGCTTAACTAAGATTTGCTGTTGTCTTCACAGGATGTCAAAGCCCAGTCCACAATTCCTTTGCTCGGTTACCAGGTTGAGGACACTCCAAGACCTACAGACACTCCATCAAGCTTCAGGCTATCTCAATCCAAGTCAGTCCACAGCTTTGCAGCAGAAAGTGAAGACCTGAAGCAACGTTGGCTCAAGGTGATTCGTTTGGCGGTGATGGGTGAGGTACCAGAGTCCCCACCACCTGGAGAGGGCACTGCCACAGAAGGCTCCCAGGAACCCAGCTCTAACAGTGTCTGAGCAAAGAGAGGAACTCTTGTGACAGGATCACTACTGATGGGGCAATATTGCCAAGCCTCATTTTGCTGTTAGATCACCACAAAGTGTTGCTCACATTGCACAGACTATTTGCGTCATCACGGACAGCATTTAAAACCCATGCGTGTGTGCCCCCTGCTGGTCAGTCTGAGCTGACTTTTGTCCAGTTGTCCTAACATTCCATTTGGATGCATACAAAACATCAGGAGGAGGACTGGAACCACAATCGCACTGTTTGGTGCTACTGGACATTGCATAATTCAAAATCAGTCTGGCAAGGATCAAGCCAAAGGAAGAAGAGTACATGGAGGATTGAACTAGAGATTATTGTCAGATGTACTAAGCTGTTATGGCCACCCGCTTATGTAAATAGTGTACATTCTGAAGAAAAGACATGTACAAAACATTGAAACAGACATCCGTTCTCTCTCTCTCTCTCTCTCTCTATATATATATAGGCCTAGAGGAGCATTTGGCCACTGTGATTTTTGCCAAGATGTGTTCTTGGAATTACATTTTTGTCAACGAAACAGTCCTGACCCTTTACACAAACCACAACTTTGACCCAACCCATTTATGCCAAAAACCAGAGGGATATGACTGGTTGGTAAAGCCCTCAGCCTAAACCTAAAAACAAATTGAAGTGAAGAAATAAAGCACCTGTGTGGTAAACCTTCCCCTCCCAAATCCCTGCTATCTGAATGATGAATAGAAATGTTGTACCAGGACCAACAAACATGTTTGTCCAAGAGCACATCCTGCTTGGCAAATTCAGTCTCCAGGATTGTCTGGGATGTAATTAAATTGACCAGCAGGTGGAAATGATGCTTTATGTCTAGTAGGGTTGGGGTTTGATTAAATTGTCTACTTTACCTCCATCAAATTCAAATATATTTCAAAGGCTATTCTAATCATACATGAACAAAGTGCCACCAGTGTTACCAATAGCTCTGCAACCGATTACAGACTTCGACTTTTTCCATTCTCAGAGTTGGTAAATGTGTGATTTTATCAGGTATTTCCTTTCTAATCATGCTAATTTATTCATCAGACAAATAACTGGTTCTAAACAGGGATAGGACCTGTGTATATGTAATTTTGAGAAAATAGATTCTGAGATGGACCATTTTTCTACAAAGTCAGGTGACTTGTGTGTGTAAAATTTTTCATTCTTATATGTAATGACACTTTCACTGTGTGCAGCACAATCAGCTTCAGTAGACCCACTGGAGCAAGGAGACATGTACATGTTCTTTAAATACTGGAATTATAATTGTATTATTTAAAAAATAATTTACAGCCAATATGCATAATTTTACATGGCAAATATACCATTCTTATCCTTCATAGATCAAAGAAAATGCTGGTGTACCTCTGAAAAACTAACATGCTATACGGTCATGTGAAAAAGAAAGTACACCCTTCTTGAATTCTATGGTTTTATGTATCAGGGCATCAGAATCATCTGGTCCTTAGCAGGTCTTAAAACTAGGTAAATGCAACCTCAGATGAACAACAACATATGACATATTACACCGTGTCATGATTTATTTAACAAAAATAGCCAAAATGGAGAAGCCATGTATGGAAACACGAAGTACACCCTTACTGCTTCCATAGGAATTAAGAGGCTAAGTAGTTGCCAGGTGCTGCTAATCAAATGCTCTTGATTAACTGATCATCAGCAAGTGTGACCACCTCTAGAAAAGACCAAGTTTTGTCAGTTTGCTGGTCTGGTGGTGTGTGTTAACATAATGCCAAGGAGGAAAGACATCAGCAATGACCTTAGAGAAGCAATTGTTTCTGCCCATCAATCTGGGAAGGGATATAATTCTGTCATTCTACAGTGAGAAAGATTATTCACAAGTTGAATACATTGAAGACAATCTTCCCAGGAGTGTACGTCCCAGCAAATTCACCCCAAGGTCAGACCGTGCAATGCTCAGATGTAACTCTTGGGTTTTTTGCAATTTCTCATACTCTAACTTTACAGGCCTCAGTTAGCATGTTAAATGTTAATGACAGTACAATTAGAAAAAGACTGAACAAGTATGGTTTGGTTTGGTTGCCAGGAGAAAGCCTCTTCTCTCTATAAAAGGACATGGCAGCACGGCTTAGGTTTGCAAAGTTGCATCTGAACAAACCACAAGACTTCTGGAACAATATCCTTTAGACAGACCAGACCAAAGTGGAGATGTTTGGCCATAATGGGGCGGCTGTGTCTCAGGTGGTAGAGCAGGTTGGTGGTTTGATTCCCGGCCCACACATCACATACCAAAGTGTCCTTGGGCAAGACACTGAACCCCCTGCAGGCTAGTTAAACAGCATTTTCTTGGATCTACGAAGGATGAGAATTTGTAGAGAAGCATATTCCAAGAATTACAATTAATAACATTGAAAATTAATTTTGGTAATATATTGGTTATATATAAAGTATGAAATATTTAGGCAATAAATGGCCTTTATTTATAATCAATCTGACAAAGTGGCAACTTTCATAAGGTTATATGTGGTAAAAAAATGTTTGTTTTGTTGTAATTTTAAGGGATGCATGACCTTGTAAAACATTCACAACTGAGTTTACCAACCAGTTGTTTCTGGTGTCCATATTCTCTGAATACGATGTGCCTGTGACATTTACAGTATACTGTAAATGGTCACAAAAAATGAGTGTAACAGTGTACAAAGGAGAAAGCAAACAATGTTTTAATTATCTTCACCACGCATCACATTTTATATGTACCAACTGAAACTGAAGATCTACGCACTTTACTGTCTTCTATAAAGTGTACCTTGTAAAATAAAAAGATTATTCTGCAAGGGTTTTGCCTCTCTTAGAAATGAAAAGTGTAAAAGTTCACAATTGTATTTATCATCCACAAAAACGTTTGGATTTTTTTTAACTTAGCTGGGATAGGCTCCAGCACCCCCTGCGACCGCCCCCAAACCTCTTGATGTGGTGCAGGATGCCCCAGATCCTGCTCATCAGATCCTGGATGAAAGTGTGATGGAAGCAGGTCTTGTTTTACAGCCCTTCAACACTCACAAGCTTCCACTGTAGCAGCTCACTGAAGCTATTCCCCACATCACTCTGCAACTACATACAGATTTATTTTGTGAAAATGTTCCTAAACCGCTATTTTATATATAAATAAATTATGCAAAACCCAGGGCACATAATCCTTAAAAAAAAATAAAAGGTTATTCTTAAACATATATGCATATAGAGAGTGGCAGTACTGCAGAAGCCTGTAGTGAATTAAAAGAAACTTGTGTTGTGTGTTTCATATCCTCTTGAGAAACCGCAAAAATATGTGTCTTGAGGAAAGAGTTGGGCTTGGATAGTACTTGGATGGTAGACTACCTGTAAAGATCAGAGGCTTATAGCCTTTACTGCTCATTGATTAATTTTTACATAAGTGGTCTTTTTTTATAAATATCTTATAGAAGAATGCCGGGGTTTTAACTAAGTAACAACAAAAGCTTCAGGGCACTGTTAAGCTGCTTTGTCTAGTTTTTTCACAACACATGGTTTCAAATTAAATGACGACCTTATCTGCCTACATTGAAGTGTATGTAAACTTAACCCTAACTCCAATGATTACCAGTGCTGGAAGACAAATGTTCTGGTATACTTTAAACATGAGGTGCTGTTTTAGAATATTCAACTGAATAACATGATTCGATAAGGTAAAAAATAAGCCTACAATACAGGTGCAAGGTATGTGTTTCAAGTCGTGTTTTTTTTTTTACTGTCGTTCAACCATATACAGTTAGTCCAGTACACAGCGAAACGAGACAACGTTCCTCCAGGACCATGTGCTACATAAAACAACATAGGACAAACACAGAACCACATGACACTACGCAGACTAAATAACATACCTATATAAAGTGCACGTGCAAACGTGTGCAAAAAGTACGGGACAGTACAATAAATTACTAAAAAGAAAACGGGACAATAGGCAAAGTAAGAGACAATGCAGTGCCGACCAGTACATGTGTGTATGTGTGTGTGTGCGCATGTGTGCAAACAGTGGAGTGCACAAAATGGCGGACGTGACTCTCGTGGAGAGTACGTCACGCGGTCCGTAAACTTTACAATAATAACCTTGATACACAAGAATAACACACTACAATAATCTCTCTGCACAAACATAAACCTCTTACTCGATTCATACGAGGATGCGGGCAGAATGTGTATTCGTCCATCGTTTGACTCCGATTTGGTTCGTCTAAGCTCAGGTGATGATGGGAGGCCGGTTCCTCCTTGGGCAACAAAGCTACTTCTGGGAGAAGCAGGGCTGCATCTAGACGATGCACATATTTCAGCTGGAAGCAATTTCAGAAAGATCTCTGGGGTTTTTATACTCTCGATGACGTCATGGTTGAGGGATGCATTCTGTCATGCGTTTCATCCAATAGGAGTTGAGAATTTGATCCTTCAGAATTTCACACATAGGTTTAAAGTGAGTGAGGTCTGTAATATTTGTCATAGGTATACTTCAACTGTGAGAGACAGAATCCAAAACAAAAATCCAGAAAATCACATTGTATGATTTTTAAATAATTTGCATTTTATTGCATGACAAGTATTTGATACATCAGAAAAGCAGAACTTAGTATTTGGTACAGAAACCTTAGTTTGCAATTACAGAGATCATACGTTTCCTGTAGTTCTTGACCAGGTTTCACACACTGCAGCAGGGATTTTGGCCCACTCCTCCATACAGACGTTCTCCAGATCCCTCAGGTTTCGGGGCTGTCGCTGGGCAATACAGACTTTCAGCTCCCTCCAAAGATTTTCTATTGGGTTCAGGTCTGGAGACTTACTAGGCCACTCCAGGACCTTGAGATGCTTCTTATGGAGCCACTCAGTTGCCCTGGCTGTGTGTTTTAGGTCGTTGTCATGCTGGAAGACCCAGCCACGACCCATCTACAATGCTGGGTCCATTAGTACTTACTGAGGGAAGGAGGAAAGCATCCCCTTTGCAGAAAAGCATCCCCAAAGAATAATGTTTCCACCTCCATGCTTCATGGTTGGGATGGTGTTCTTGGGGTTGTACTCATCATTCTTCTTCCTCCAAACACGGCGAGTGGAGTTTAGACCAAAAAGCTTTATTTTTGTCTCATCAGACCACATGACCTTCTCCCATTCCTCCTCTGGATCATCCAGATGGTCATTGGCAAACTTCAGATGGGCCTGGACATGCTCTGGCTTGAGCAGGGGGACCTTGCGTGCGCTGCAGGATTTTAATCGATGACGGCATAGTGTGTTACTAATGGTTTTCTTTGAGACTGTGGTCCCAGCTCTCTTCAGGTCATTGACCAGGTCCTGCCATGTAGTTCTGGGCTGATCCCTCACCTTCTTCATGATCATTGATGCCCCACGAGGTGAGATCTTGCGTGGAGCCCCAGACCGAGGTAGATTGACCATCATCTTGAACTTCTTCCATTTTCTAATAATTGCGCCAACAGTTGTTGCCTTCACACCAAGCTGCTTGCCTATTGTCCTGTAGCCCATCCCAGCCTTGTGCAGGTCTACAATTTTATCCCTGATGTCCTTACACAGCTCTCTGGTCTTGGGCATTGTGGAGAGGTTGGAGTCTGTTTGATTGAGTGTGTGGACAGGTGTCTTTTATACAGGTAACGAGTTCAAACAGGTGCAGTTAATACAGGTAATGAGTGGAGAACAGGAGGGCTTCTTAAGGAAAAACTAACAGGTCTGTGAGAGCCGGAATTCTTACTAGTTGGTAGGTGATCAAATACTTATGTCATGCAATAAAATGCAAATTAATTATTTAAAAATCATACAATGTGATTTTCTGGATTTTTATTTTAGATTCCGTCTCCCACAGTTGAAGTGTACCTATGATAAAAATTACAGACCTCTACATGCTTTGCAAGTAGGAAAACCTGCAAAATCAGCAGTGTATCAAATACTTGTTCTCCCCACTGTGTGTGTGTGTGTATATATATATATATGTGTATATATGTGTGTGTGTGTGTATATATATATATATATATATATATACACACTACCGTTCAAAAGTTTGGGGTCACATTGAAATGTCCTTATTTTTGAAGGAAAAGCACTGTACTTTTCAATGAAGACAACTTTAAACTAGTCTTAACTTTGAAGAAATACACTCTATACATTGCTAATGTGGTAAATGACTATTCTAGCTGCAAATGTCTGGTTTTTGGTGCAATATGTACATAGGTGTATAGAGGCCCATTTCCAGCAACTATCACTCCAGTGTTCTAATGGTACAATGTGTTTGCTCATTGGCTCAGAAGGCTAATTGATGATTAGAAAACCCTTGTGCAATCATGTTCACACATCTGAAAACAGTTTAGGTCGTTACAGAAGCTACAAAACTGACCTTCCTTTGAGCAGATTGAGTTTCTGGAGCATCACATTTGTGGGGTCAATTAAATGCTCAAAATGGCCAGAAAAAGAGAACTTTCATCTGAAACTCGACAGTCTATTCTTGTCCTTAGAAATGAAGGCTATTCCATGCGAGACATTGCTAAGAAATTGAAGATTTCCTACAACGGTGTGTACTACTCCCTTCAGAGGACAGCACAAACAGGCTCTAACCAGAGTAGAAAAAGAAGTGGGAGGCCGCGTTGCACAACTGAGCAAGAAGATAAGTACATTAGAGTCTCTAGTTTGAGAAACAGACGCCTCACAGGTCCCCAACTGGCATCTTCATTAAATAGTACCCGCAAAACACCAGTGTCAACATGTACAGTGAAGAGGCGGCTGCGGGATTCTGGGCTTCAGGGCAGAGTGGCAAAGAAAAAGCCATATCTGAGACTGGCCAATAAAAGAAAAAGATTAAGATGGGCAAAAGAACACAGACATTGGACAGAGGAAGACTGGAAAAAAGTGTTGTGGACAGATGAATCCAAGTTTGAGGTGTTTGGATCACAAAGAAGAACGTTTGTGAGACGCAGAACAAATGAAAAGATGCTGGAAGAATGCCTGACGCCATCTGTTAAGCATGGTGGAGGTAATATAATGGTCTGGGGTTGCTTTGGTGCTGGTAAGGTATGGGAGATTTGTACAGGGTAAAAGGGATTCTGAATAAGGAAGGCTATCACTCCATTTTGCAACGCCATGCCATACCCAGTGGACAGCGCTTGATTGGAGCCAATTTCATCCTACAACAGGACAATGACCCTAAACACACCTCCAAATTGTGCAAGAACTATTTAGAGCAGAAGCAGGCAGCTGGTATTCTATCGGTAATGGAGTGGCCAGCGCAGTCACCAGATCTGAACCCCATTGAGCTGTTGTGGGAGCAGCTTGACCGTATGGTACGCAAGAAGTGCCCATCCAACCAATCCAACTTGTGGGAGCTGCTTCTGGAAGCGTGGGGTGCAATTTCTCCAGATTACCTCAACAAATTAACAGCTAGAATGCCAAAGGTCTGCAATGCTGTAATTGCTGCAAATGGAGGATTCTTTGACGAAAGCAAAGTTTGATGTAAAAAAAATCTTATTTCAAATACAAATCATTATTTCTAACCTTGTCAGTGTCTTGACTCTATTTTCTATTCATTTCACAACGTATGGTGGTGTGACTTTTCAGGAAAACACAAAATTGTTTGGGTGACCCCAAACTTTTGAACGGTAGTGTATATATATATACACACACTCACCTAAAGGATTATTAGGAACACCATACTAATACTGTGTTTGACCCCCTTTCGCCTTCAGAACTGCCTTAATTCTATGTGGCATTGATTCAACAAGGTGCTGAAAGCATTCTTTAGAAATGTTGGCCCATATTGATAGGATAGCATCTTGCAGTTGATGGAGATTTGTGGGATGCACATCCAGGGCACGAAGCTCCTGTTCCACCACATCCCAAAGATGCTCTTTTGGGTTGAGATCTGGTGACTGTGGGGGTCATTTTAGTACAGTGAACTCATTGTCATGTTCAAGAAACCAATTTGAAATGATTCAAGCTTTGTGACATGGTGCATTATCCTGCTGGAAGTAGCCATCAGAGGATGGGTACATGGTAGCCATAAAGGGATGGACATGGTCAGAAACAATGCTCAGGTAGGCCGTGGCATTTAAACGATTGGCACTAAGGGGCCTAAAGTGTGCCAAGAAAACATCCCCCACACCATTACACCACCACCACCAGCCTGCACAGTGGTAACAAGGCATGATGGATCCATGTTCTCATTCTGTTTATGCCAAATTCTGACTCTACCATCTGAATGTCTCAAGAGAAATCGAGACTCATCAGACCAGGCAACATTTTTCCAGTCTTCAACTGTCCAATTTTGGTGAGCTCTTGCAAATTGTAGCCTCTTTTTCCTATTTGTAGTGGAGATGAGTGGTACCCGGTGGGGTCTTCTGCAGTTGTAGCCCATCCGCCTCAAGGTTGTGCGTGTTGTGGCTTCACAAATGCTTTGCTGCATACCTCGGTTGTAACGAGTGGTTATTTCAGTCAAAGTTGCTCTTCTATCAACTTGAATCAGTCGGCCAATTCTCCTCTGACCTCTAGCATCAACAAGGCATTTTCGCCCACAGGACTGCCGCATACTGGATGTTTTTCCCTTTTCACACCATTCTTTGTAAACCCTAAAAATGTTTGTGCGTGAAAATCCCAGTAACTGAGCAGATTGTGAAATACTCAGACCGGCCTGTCTGGAACCAACAACCATGCCACTCTCAAAATTGCTTAAATCACCTTTCTTTCCCATTCTGACATTCAGTTTGGAGTTCAGGAGATTGTCTTGACCAGGACCACACCCCTAAATGCATTGAAGCAACTGCCATGTGATTGGTTGATAAGATAATTGCATTAATGAGAAATTGAACAGGTGTTCCTAATAATCCTTTAGGTGAGTGTATATATATATATATATATATATACACACATACACACACACAGATATACATATATATATGATCACCATGACAACTAAAGGCCAATCAGAGTGCAGGGAGGTGATCTACCCTGACAAGTGTAAAAGTGTGCAGGCAAGGAAAAAGCACAAAGAGAAAACACTGAAACAAAATCCTGATATTCTTTATGCAGACTATATTCAACTGAATGGAAAAGAATAAAAAATAATTAAATTTTTTACACTGCAGTGATTACTGGATGGAAATCTGCCATCTGTGATAAATTTAAGAATGTTTTTAAAGAAGGAATTGGCAGAGGTGGGAGATTAACTGTGTGTGAAGATGAAATGCTGGACACAGACAACCCTGTTCTCACCATAACTTACTACACTAAAGGCACTATTCTTCTGCATGGCATTGAGGCAAGCTTGAACTCATTTGAGGAAATCTTTACTATGCTGAAAGCCAGAGTAGATAAGGAGAGAGACAAGACCCCTGCAAACTGCTCTGACTCTGAGGAGGAGAGTGTAGAAAAACCCCCACCCTCACCATCTGAGCGTCAGCTGAGAGACAGTCTGGCCTTTCTGGAACTGGACTTTGAGTTCAGAGAACACATTCAAAACAGACAGTCAAACACACACGACACAAAAATCTGCATCCAACAGCTCAAAGATGAACTCCAGCAGCTGAAGAAAGAGAGCAACACCTCCATCACTAAACTCACAGTAGCTCTCAAAGAACTTAAAGAAGAAAATCAAACTCTTCGTGCACAGATTTACAAACTAACAGAAGACACAGAGAATAGTGAAAAAAACCTCTCCAGTAAGCTTAAAGATCAACAGGAGAATAGCAGAGATAGTACACCTCACTGCAGCACTACAACACCTGTAACCCCTAAAAACGACACATATGCAGACACACAGTCTGTATCTAACACACAGACACCTGTGAAAATACAGGCCTCATCACCCCAGCCTCCTCACTGTAACCAATCAGACCCTGGTCCAGATGTTTTCATTCTGATGGACTCTAATGGGAAGTTCCTGGACCCACAAAAGCTCTTCCCACATCACAAAGTTTCAGCGAAACTATGCAGCACAACAGGCCACGCCCACCAGATCCTTAGAAACCCCTCGTGTGTGATTATTCACACGGGAACTAATGACCTTCACACACTGCGCAACAGTACTGCGGATGCTGTGACGAAAGTTGCCAGAATCCTGCATTATCATCTCCACACTCCTGCCGAGGCGTGACACACCACCTCATATCATCAACAACATCAATGCTGAAATTTCACGAGGATGTTCTACGCTCCCCAATGTGCACCTGGCCCACCACCACCACATCCGGCCTCCACCACCTCTATGATGGAATATTTGGACATTGGTTCGGCAATCACACACCGAAAACCGGACTTCACATTCCTCAATGCCGACCCGCGGTTTACAAACACGCCAGCGGAGCCCTTTGTTTGGGCTGCCCGGCCGCGGAAACGCAGAAGGAAAAGAGGAAAAAGAGCCGGCGTTCTCATCAGATTAAGACGTTGCGCAAATCGCCCCCCGCTACCCAGTATACTACTGGCAAATGTTCAGTCTCTGGACAACAAGCTCTGCGAGCTGAGAGCGCGGATCTCCTTCCAACGAGAGACGAGAGAATGCTGCGTTATCTGTCTTATGGAAACCTGGATGTCCGCGGAGATTCCAGACTCGGCCATCGAATCCATGGTTTCCACGGTTTCTCCGTGCACCGAGCGGACAGAGCGAAAGACCTCTCAGGTAAAAGCAGAGGTGGAGGTGTATGTTTTATGATCAACAAATCATGGTGTGATCAGAGGAATGTACATTTTATCAGGTCTTTCTGCTCTCCTGATCTGGAATTTCTCATGCTTCTGTGTCAACCATTCTGGCTACCGAGGGAATTCACAGCGGTCATTATCACAGCTGTGTACATCCCCCCACAAGCCGACACAGACCGGGCACTTAGGGAACTGTATGGCAGTATAAGTGAGCAGGAAACCGCGCACCCTGAGGCTGCGTTCATTGTTGCCGGGGACTTCAACAAAGCCAACTTCAAAACAATAGCACCAAAATACCACCAACATATCAGCTTCAACACACGAGGGGACCGGGTTTTGGATCATTGCTATTCTCCTTTCCGGGATGGCTACAAATCCCTCCCCCGCCCACCATTTGGCAAATCCGACCACTCTTCCGTTCTGCTTCTGCCCGCTTACAGGCAGAAACTGAAACGGGAATCACCCGCCCTCAGAACGATCCAGTGCTGGTCGGACCAATCAGACTCTGCGCTACAGGACTGTTTTGATCACGCGGACTGGGAGATGTTCCGGTCTGTCTCCAATGATGACATCGAGGTTTACGCTGATAGCGTAACGTGTTTCATCAGGAAGTGCGTAGAGGACGTTGTTCCGACAAAAAATATACGGATCTACCCCAACCAGAAACCATGGGTTAACTGCGATGTTCGCGCGGCACTTACTGCGCGGACCACCGCTTTTAATTCCGGGAACGCGGAGGAGCGTAAACAAGCCAGTTATGCCCTCCGTAACTCCATCAGTACAGCCAAACGCCAGTACAGGCACAAAATTGAAGGACAGTTCAACACCACTGACTCCAGAAGTATGTGGCAGGGAATTAACACCATCACGGACTATAAACAGAATAAAAACTCCGCCATGAACACCGTTGCCTCTCTCCCGGACGAGCTTAATACTTTTATGCTCGTTTCGAGGACAACAACAACACCGCCCTCGCGGAGAGAGCACTCGCGGCCGATACTACAGATGATGGTTCACTCTCCGTCTCTGTTGCGGATGTAACCCGATCCTTTCGACGGGTGAACATTCGCAAAGCCGCGGGTCCAGACGGCATTCCGGGCCACGTCATCAGAGCATGCGCGAACCAACTGGCTGGTGTTTTTACGGACATTTTCAACCGGTCCCTCTCCCTGTCTGTAGTCCCCACATGCTTCAAAACATCAACCATTGTGCCTGTACCGAAGCAATCAAAAATCACTTGCTTAAATGACTGGCATCCTGTTGCCCTCACCCCCATCATCAGCAAATGCTTTGAGAGGTTGATCAGAGATCACATCTGCTCTGTTCTGGCCAACTCTTTGGACCATTGCAGTTTGCCTACCGTAACAACCGCTCCACTGATGATGCTATTGCATCTACAATACACACTGCTCTCTCCCATCTGGAAAAAAGGAACACGTATGTGAGAATGCTGTTTGTAGACTACAGATCAGCATTTAACACCATAGTGCCCTCCAAGCTTGATGTGAAACTCCGGGCTCTGGGCTTAAACAGCTCGCTGTGCAGCTGGATCCTGGATTTCCTGTCAGGCAGACGTCAGGTGGTTAGAATGGGCAGCAACATCTCATCACTGACCCTCAACACTGGAGCCCCACATGGCTGTGTTCTCAGCCCACTCCTGTATTCCCTTTACACACATGACTGTGTGGCGACACATAGCTCCAATGCCATCATTAAGTTTGCTGATGATACGACGGTTGTAGGTCTGATCACTGACAATGATGAAACAGCCTACAGAGAGGAGGTGCACACTCTGACACGTGGTGTCAGGAGCACAACCTCTCCCTCAACGTCAGTAAAACCAAGGAGCTTGTGGTGGACTTCAGGAAGAAAGACAGAGAACACAGCCCCATCACCATTAATGGAGCACCGGTGGAGAGAGTCAGCAGCTTCAAGTTCCTCGGTGTCCACATTACTGAGGAACTCACATGGTCCGTCCACACTGAGGCCGTTGTGAAGAAGGCTCACCAGCGCCTCTTCTTCCTGAGACGGCTGAGGAAGTTTGGAATGAACCACCACATCCTCACACGGTTCTACACCAGCACTGTAGAGAGCATCCTGACTGGCTGCATCACCGCCTGGTACGGCAATAGCACCGCCCACAACCGCAAAGACCTGCAAAGGGTGGTGCGAACGGCCAGAAACATCATCGGAGGTGAGCTTCCCTCCCTCCAGGATATATATAACAGACGGTGTGTGAATAAAGCTTGGAGGATTATCAAAGACTCCAGCCACCCGAGTCATGGGCTGCTCTCACTGCTTCCATCAGGCAGGCGGTATCGCAGCATCAGGACCCGCACCACCCGACTACATGACAGCTTCTTCCCACAAGCAATAAGACTTTTGAATACATGATCTCTCACGATCAACAATCAGCACTGCACTTTATTAATCCTCATTCTGTCAATATATTCTCGCTCTCAATTCAGTTAGTGTATATATATATATTTATACCCTTATCTAGTGTATGTGTATTCTACATTGTGTGTATTGTGTACATTTGATATGTAAATTGTTGTGTAGGTATGTGTACATTTGTTATGTAAATTGTGTTGTGTAAATATGTTGTTATTGTAAAGTGGTTTATGTCTCGTCACTGTCATTACTGCAATGTTGCTCGGAACTGCACACAAGAATTTCACCTGCTGTTGCACTCGTGTACACAGTAGTGTGACAATAAAGTGATTTGATTTGATTTGATTGATTGATTTGACCTCTATGATGGAATACACCTACACAAAGACAGAGTGCGTGTTTTTGCAAAGAACCTAAAGGATGTTGCCCTGGGCTGCAATCCAACATCACTGAGCCCCTTTCCAACGACACCAGGACACTACCGGCCCATCCACCCCTACATGCCCAGATATGCCCCTTTGGCGGAAGTCAACAGCTGGACAAGCAACTCACGTCATCCAGTCCCCCCAACACACCTACCTGAGGCTATTTACACACCTGCAAACCCACACATACCTATCAACCTACCTGATATACATATCAACACCCCACAAGGAAAAGGAAACAAAAAACTGCCCCAAACCAAGAGAGACCCCCACAGCAGAGAGCACAGAGCTATGCTGAAGCGGTGGCCAGGACCCCTGCCACACCCACACCCACGACAACCAGCGAGCTGAGGCACATTAAAGAGATGCTACAAACACTCTGCAACCAGCTATTACAGAGATAAGAACACTATTCAACACACACACACACACACACACACACACACACACACACACACACACACACAAACAAACACACACTCACTCACTCACTCACTAACACAGCAAAATGAAAGAGAAAAAAAATAAATAAAAATTAAATAATAATTCACTAATGTAAATTGTTTGCCATGTATATGTTTTCATATGCAATATATTGTACATGTTTTCTCTCTGTCTTACCAAATAGGTTTATCTTTAGTAATATCAATGTGTTCATTACTTATAAGTTGTTGGAACATTCAGGGTCTTCATTCTTCCACATTTGGTTTTAAAAGCACAGACCCAGAATTTTTAAAAAATATCAAAGATGTGGACATTATAGTTCTCACTGAAACCTGGTGTTGACAGGATGTGCTTACCCACTGTCTCTCAGGCTACTATAAAATAATTGTGCCCTCAGTTAAATTAAGTATAGTCCATCGCGGTCGAGACTCGGGAGGGATTTTGGTGTGGTACAGGGAGGATCTGGCCAAACACATCTCTACTATTACACTAGGAAAATTCCACTGCTGGTTAAAATTAAACAATAAAATTGGCATTGGTACCACTCACAAATATCTCTGTTCCATCTACAATCCTCCAGCAGAATCCCCGTACCATGAGGAGGAATATCTGAGCAACATCCACACAGAGATCAGCCATTTCCAGGCCCTGGGAAACGTGCTGCTGTGTGAGACTTTATTGCAAGAACTGGAACCGAACTGGATAATATTGACCCAAAGGGCAATAAAAATGTTTGGGCAGTGCCCCCTGAGCCTCACGAAAAACCTCCCAGCACGGAACAATCTCGACCATACTGTTAATAAAAATGGTACAGAATTAGTGTACCTCTGCCAAGCCTCAGCCCTGTACATACTTAATGGCAGGATCAGAGGGGACCCATTAAGGAGGTTCACATGTTATTCAGGTCTTGGAGCTAGTGTAGTTGAGTATGCCATCACTGACATGGACCCCTCCTCCTTCAGTGCATTCACTGTCAGACAGCAAACTCCACTCTCAGATCATAACTAAACTAATATATATACGTATATATTACACAGCAAAACATAGAAGAATGGAGAACTGTCAAATGTATCAAGTCCAGCAGGGATACAGATGGACTCCAGACAGCACAGACAAATATATCCAGGCCCTGAATTCTGCAGAACTGAAAAACCTAATAACTACATTTATGCACAAACAATAATGTTATTTAAATAATATATTTAAAAAAGCAGCCTGTAAAACTGAGTTGAAAAGAAAGGCAAAAAACATCCTAAAAAACAACCAAAATGGAAAAGTGGTTTGACACAGACTGCAAAACATTAAGAAAACAACTCAGAAAATTATCAAATCAGAAACATAATGAACTAAACAACACAGACATAAGAATTGACTACTGCTCCAAATTACAACAATACAAACAAACAGAGTAAAAAAGCATCACCATCTCACCAAAAGCTTACAGGAAATTGAACAATCAATAAATCAAAATCAGATCTGGAATTTGTGGAATAATTTCAGCACAACTAAACAACAAGATTTGCCATTCCAAAATGGAGAAATCTGGAAAACGCATTTTGAAAACTTATATAAAGAAATCCCACCAAAACAACTAAGTGACAATTATAATCAGGTCAAACAAAAACAACAAATATATGAAAACACAATAAAAAATAACCAGAATCCACTGGACTTTACAATCAAATATGATGAATTAGTCCAAAAACTTAAAAGCCAAAACTGCAAAAAATCTTGTGGTGCTGACAACATCTTAGGTGAAATGCTGAAACACAGCACACCTGACCTGCAGACGGCTGTGCTCAAATTATTCAACCTTATACTTAGTTCAGGTATATATATATATATATACACACACACACACACACATATATACACACACACACACTCGGACATATATACAGTTCACTTCTCATTACAAAGAGTGGTCTTGTAAGGCTGTCCAGTGTTGTATTTATCTATAAACTGGAAGTAGATATTGCCTCCAATGGAGATACTGGCAATTCCAATAATCATGTCTAGCTTCCAAAAAGTCCTTTCTCAAAACCATATAGTTACTGCTAGATTTTTTTATTTATACATTTCCAAAAAGCAAGTCTTCTTCTAATTGTAACTTCCAAGTTCACATCACATTAAAAAGAATGGTCTTGTAAGGCAGTCCAGTGTTGTATTTATCTATAACCTGGAAGTAGATATTGCCTCCAATCGAACTACTGAAAATTCCAGTAATCATGTCTAGCTTCCAAAAAGTCCTTTCACACTACCACATGGTTACTGCTAGATTTTTGTTTATATGTACATTTCCAAAAAGCAAGTCTTCTTCCAAATGTATTTTCCCAGTTCACTTCACATTACAATGAATGGTCTTGTAAGACTGTCCAGTGTTGTATTTATCTATAACCTGGAAGTAGATATTGCCTCCAATGGAACTACTGGTAATTCCAATAATCATGTCTAGCTTCCAAAATGTCCTTTCTGGCAATTCCAATAATCATGTCTAGCTTCCAAAAAGTCCTTTCTCACTACCACATGGTTACTGATAGATTTGTTTTATATGTACATTTCCAAAAAGTAATTCTTCTTCCAAATGTATTTTCCCAGTTCACTTCACATTACAATGAATGGTCTTGTAAGGCTGTACAGTGTTGTATTTATCTATAACCTGCTGGCAATTCCAATAATCATGTCTAGTTTCCAAAAAGTCCTTCTTCACTACCACATAGTTACTGCTAGATTTCTTTTTATGTATATTTCCAAAAATTAAGTCTTCTTCCAAATGTATCTTCCCAGTTCACTTCTCATTACAAAGAATGTTTTTTTTTAAGGCAGTCCAGTATTTTATTTATCTATAACCTGGAAGTAGATCTTGCCTTCAATGTAACTACTGGCATTTCCAATAATCATGTCTATCAACGCAATTGACACCATCTTCTCGAAGAGAAGCTTGGGTTCGGGGGAACCTAACTGTCCTGACGGAACGTTTGCAGCTGGCTAACGATGGACGCGTGGGAGAGGTGGCGGGTCGTGTGTCTGGCGGTTCTTTCCGTGGAGGACGTTGAAGATATCTACCTATTCGGAACCATGATAACAGGTCTTCTGCTGATTGGATTAGGCATTGCCCTGGGTTATCGAAGAATTAAGAAGATGGAGACAGCTGTCCAAAGCCTCACAAGGCTGCCCGTCATGATTGAGGCGGTGGGCAGAGTTGTCAGCACTTAGACTCTCAATATGGATAACATCATGAAGGAGCTTACAGCTTTGCAAAGGCAAATGGATCGTTTAAGAGACCAAAATGGACATGAAGAATAGCCTGAGAAATTGCAGCTATTCGCCCCAAGACAAAACATCTCAATCTTATCTGTTTCGGCACCCAGCAACCAGCACTGGCCTTGGCCAAGGCCGCTGATGGATCAACAACTCCCCTGGTTAGAGCACTGCAATGAGCCGCTCTCGCATTCCCTCCCCCCTCCCAAAACACCCTGGGATTGTGACCTTCTGGCGAATCTCTGGGCTCACACACACACAAGACTTTACACAAATACAGATATGCATCCGACCCCACACCCCATCCCACGCCTTCGCCGCTTCGTACCCCCCAGTCTGACAGGCGGGTCTGTGACCAGCGCCGAGAATGGCTGCAGGACCAGATGGCTGTCTGTCAGTGCTGGGCTACCTCCATCCCCCACTCCCCTACCCTGTTGCAAGTTTTTGTTATGTTGTAGATGTACTGATTATGTGCTAAGTGTTGCTGAGATGTTTTTTCCTGTTCCCATACTGTAATCCTAACAGGAGCATAGTCTGGGGGTTGCTTTTTTTATCTCACCTTTCCCCATGTAATGCTGTATATCTTCTCAATTCCCTGTCTTCCTGCCCTGTCTACCCGTTGTCATATTGTATGTTTGTATGGGCAGGATGATGGCCAATTTCACTGGTTACTTTTACTTGTGACTATGTGACAATAAAGGGTTACTACTACTACTACTACTACTAGCTTCCAAAAAGTCCTTTCTCACTACCATTTGGTTACTGCTAGATTTGTTTTTAATGTACATTTCCAAAAAGCAAGTCTTCATCCAAATGTACCTTCCAAGTTCACATCACATTACAAAGAATGGTCTTGTAAGGTTGTCCAGTGTTGTAGTTATCTATAACCTGGAAATAGATCTTGCCTCCATTGGAACTTCTGGCAATTCCAATAATCATGTATAGCTTCCAAAACGTCCTTTCACACTACCACATAGTTACTGCTAGATTTTTTTTTATATGTACATTTCCAAAAAGCATGTCCTCTTCCAAATGTAACTTCCAAGTTCACATTGCATTACAAAGAACGGTCTTGTAATGCTGTCCACTGTTGTATTTATCTATAACTTGGAAGTAGATATTGCCTCCAATGGAACAACTGGCAATTCCAATAATCATGTCTAGCTTCCAAAAAGTCCTTTCTCAAAACCACATATTTACTGCTAGTTTTTTTATGTACATTTTTAAAAAGCAAGCCTTCTTCCAAATATAACTTACCAGTTCACTTCACATTACAAAGAATGGTCTTGTAAGGCTGTCCAGTGTTGTATTTATCTATAACCTGCTGGAAATTCCAATAATCATGTCTAGTTTCCAAAAAGTCCTTCTTCACTACCACATAGTTACTGCTAGATTTCTTTTTATGTATATTTCCAAAAAGCAAGCCTTCTTCCAAATGTAACTAACCAGTTCACTTCTCATTACAAAGAATGGTCTTTTTAGGCAGTCCAGCATTTTATTTATCTATAACCTCGAAGTAGATCTTGCCTTCAAAAATCAATCAAAATCAAAATCAAATCACTTTATTGTCACACTACTGTGTACACGAGTGCAACAGTAGGTGAAATTCTTGTATGCAGTTCCGAGTAACATAGCAGTCATAACAGTGACGAGACATAAACCACTTTACAATAAACAACATATTTACACAAAACAAATGTACACATACTTACACAACAATTTACATAACAAATGTACACAATACACACAATGTAGAATACACATACACTAGATACGGGTATAAATATATATAAACACTAATTGAATTGGGGAGAATATATTGACAGAGTGATGATTAATAAAGTGCAGTGCTGATTGTTGATCGTGAGAGATCATGTGTTCAAAAGTCTTATTGCTTGTGGGAAGAAGCTGTCATGTAGTCGACTGGTGCGGGTCCTGATGCTGCGATACCGCCTGCCTGATGGAAGCAGTGAAAGCAGCCCATGACTCGGGTGACTGGAGTCTCTGATGATCCTCCGAGCTTTTTTCACACACCGTCTGTTATATATGTCCTGGAGGGAGGGAAGCTCACCTCCGATGATGTTTCTGGCAGTTCGCACCACCCTTTGCAGGTCTTTGCGGTTGTGGGCGGTGCTATTGCCGTACCAGGCGGTGATGCAGCCAGTCAGGATGCTCTCTACAGTACTGGTGTAGAACCGTGTGAGGATGTGGTGGTTCATTCCAAACTTCCTCAGCCGTCTCAGGAAGAAGAGGCGCTGGTGAGCCTTCTTCACAACGGCCTCAGTGTGGACGGACCATGTGAGTTCCTCAGTAATGTGGACACCGAGGAACTTGAAGCTGCTGACTCTCTCCACCGGTGCTCCATTAATGGTGATGGGGCTGTGTTCTCTGTCTTTCTTCCTGAAGTCCACCACAAGCTCCTTGGTTTTACTGACGTTGAGGAAGAGGTTGTGCTCCTGACACCAGCGTGTCAGAGTGTGCACCTCCTCTCTGTAGGCCGTTTCATCATTGTCAGTGATCAGACCTACAACCGTCGTATCGTCAGCATACTTAATGATGGCATTGGAGCTATGTGTTGCCACACAGTCATGTGTGTAAAGGGAATACAGGAGTGGGCTGAGAACACAGCCCTGCGGGGCTCCAGTGTTGAGGGTCAGTGATGAGGAGATGTTGCTGCCCATTCTAACCACCTGACGTCTGCCTGACAGGAAATCCAGGATCCAGCTGCACATCGAGCTGTTTAAGCCCAGAGCCCGGAGTTTCTCATCAAGCTTGGAGGGCACTATGGTGTTGAATGCTGAGCTGTAGTCTACAAACAGCATTCTCACATATGTGTTCCTTTTTTCCAGGTGGGAAAGAGCAGTGTGTATTGTAGATGCAATGGCATCATCAGTGGAGCGGTTGTTACGGTAGGCAAACTGCAATGGGTCCAAAGAGGTGGGCAGAACAGAGCAGATGTGATCTCTGATCAACCTCTCAAAGCATTTGCTGATGATGGGGGTGAGGGCAACAGGACGCCAGTCATTTAAGCAAGTGATTTTTGATTGCTTCAGTACAGGCACAATGGTTGATGTTTTGAAGCATGTGGGGACTACAGACAGGGATAGGGACAAGTTGAAAATGTCCGTAAAAACACCAGCCAGTTGGTTCGCGCATGCTCTGATGACGCGGCCCGGAATGCCGTCTGGACCCGCGGCTTTACGGATGTTCACCCGTCGAAAGGATCGGGTTACATCCGCAACAGAGACGGAGAGTGAACCATCATCTGTAGTATCGGCCACGAGTGCTCTCTCTGTGAGGGCGGTGTTGTTGTCCTCGAAACGAGCATAAAATGTATTAAGCTCGTCCGGGAGAGAGGCAGCGGTGTTCATGGCGGAGTTTTTATTCCGTTTATAGTCCGTGATGGTGTTAATTCCCTGCCACATACTTCTGGAGTCAGTGGTGTTAAACTGTTCTTCAATTTTGTGCCTGTACTGGCGTTTGGCTGCACGAATGGAGTTACGGAGGGCATAACTGGCTTGTTTACGCTCCTCCGCGTTCCTGGAATTAAAAGCGGTGGTCCGCGCAGTAAGTGCCGCACGAACATCGCCGTTAACCCATGGTTTCTGGTTGGGGTAGATCCGTATATTTTTTGTCGGAACAACGTCCTCTACGCACTTTCTGATGAAACACGTTACGCTATCAGCGTAAACCTCGATGTCATCATCGGAGGCAGACCGGAACATCTCCCAGTCCGCGTGATCAAAACAGTCGCAGAGTCTGATTGGTCCGACCAGCACTGGATCATTCTGAGGGCGGGTGCTTCCCGTTTCAGTTTCTGCCTGTAATCGGGCAGAAGCAGAACGGAAGAGTGGTCGGATTTGCCAAATGGTGGGCGGGGGAGGGATTTGTAGCCATCCCGGAAAGGAGATGGCTACAATGGAACTACTGGCATTTCCAATAATCATGTCTAGCTTCCAAAAAGTCCTTTCTCACTACCACATGGTTACTGATAGATTTTTTTATATGTACATTTCCAAAAAGTAATTCTTCTTCCAAATGTATTTTCCCAGTTCACTTCACATTACAATGAATGGTCTTGTAAGGCTGTCCAGTGTTGTATTTATCTATAACCTGCTGGCAATTCCAATAATCATGTCTAGTTTCCAAAAAGTCCTTCTTCACTACCACATAGTTACTGCTAGATTTCTTTTTATGTATATTTCCAAAAATTAAGTCTTCTTCCAAATGTATCTTCCCAGTTCACTTCTCATTACAAAGAATGTTTTTTTAAGGCAGTCCAGTATTTTATTTATCTATAACCTGGAAGTAGATCTTGCCTTCAATGTAACTTCTGGCATTTCCAATAATCATGTCTAGCTTCCAAAAAGTCCTTTCTCACTACCATTTGGTTACTGCTAGATTTGTTTTTAATGTACATTTCCAAAAAGCAAGTCTTCATCCAAATGTACCTTCCAAGTTCACATCACATTACAAAGAATGGTCTTGTAAGGTTGTCCAGTGTTGTAGTTATCTATAACCTGGAAATAGATCTTGCCTCCATTGGAACTTCTGGCAATTCCAATAATCATGTATAGCTTCCAAAACGTCTTTTCACACTACCACATAGTTACTGCTAGATTTTTTTTATATGTACATTTCCAAAAAGCATGTCCTCTTCCAAATGTAACTTCCAAGTTCACATTGCATTACAAAGAACGGTCTTGTAATGCTGTCCACTGTTGTATTTATCTATAACTTGGAAGTAGATATTGCCTCCAATGGAACAACTGGCAATTCCAATAATCATGTCTAGCTTCCAAAAAGTCCTTTCTCAAAACCACATATTTACTGCTAGTTTTTTTTTTATGTACATTTTTAAAAAGCAAGCCTTCTTCCAAATATAACTTACCAGTTCACTTCACATTACAATGAATGGTCTTGTAAGACTGTCCAGTGTTGCATTTATCTATAATCTGCTGGCAATTCCAATAATCATGTCTAGTTTCCAAAAAGTCCTTCTTCACTACCACATAGTTACTGCTAGATTTCTTTTTATGTATATTTCCAAAAATCAAGTCTTCTTCCAAATGTATCTTCCCTGTTCACTTCTCATTACAAAGAATGTTTTAAGGCAGTCCAGTATTTTATTTATCTATAACCTGGAAGTAGATCTTGCCTTCAATGTAACTACTGGCATTTCCAATAATCATGTCTAGCTTCCAAAAAGTCCTTTCTCACTACCATTTGGTTACTGCTAGATTTTTTTTAATGTACATTTCCAAAAAGCAAGTCTTCTTCCAAATGTATCTTCACAGTTCACTTCTCATAAAAAAAGTGGTCTTGTAAGGCTGTCCAGTGTTGTATTTATCTATATCCTGCTGCAAATTTCAATAATCATATCTAGCTTCCAAAAAGTCATTTCACACTACCACAAAGTTACTGCCAGATTTTTTTTTAATGTACATTTCCAAAACGCAAGTCTTCTTCCAAATGTATCTTCACAGTTCACTTCTCATAAAAAAAAGTGGTCTGGTAAGGCTGTCCAGCATTGTAGTTATCTATAACCTGGAAATAGATCTTGCCTCCATTGGAACTACTGACAATTCCAATAATCATGTATAGCTTCCAAAAAGTCCTTTCTCACTACCACATAGTTACTGCTAGATTTTTTTTATATGTACATTTCCAAAAAGCAAGTCTTCTTCCAAATGTATCTTCCCAGTTCACTTCTCATTACAAAGAATGTTTTTTTAAGGCAGTCCAGTGTTGTATTTATCTATAACCTGGAAGTAGATCTTGCCTCCAATGGAACTAGTGGAATTTCCAATAATCATGTCTAGCTTCCAAGAAGTCCTTTCTCAAAACCACATAGTTACTGCTAGATTTTTTTATGTACATTTCCAAAAAGCAAGCTTTCTTCCAAATGTAACTTACCAGTTCACTTCTCATTACAAAGAATGGTCTTTTAAGGCAGTCCAGTGTTGTATTTATCTATAACCTGTAAGTAGATCTTGCCTTCAATGGAACTACTGGAAATTCCAAAAATCATGTCTAGCTTCCAAAAAGTCCTTTCTCACTACCACATAGTTACTGCTAGAGTTTTTTTTATATGTACATTTGCAAAAAGCATGTGTAGCAGTATGCACTTGCGCTACCTATTAACACTCTGCTTTATGGTGATTTAACTCTAGTTGTGAGGACTTTAAATATGGTTGGTGCGCGTCACCTGTGAGGGCATCACACGTGACGTCATGTCATTGTTGTCGTTCCGGCACGGTGTGCAAGAGCTAGAGAGGTAAGAGCTGCAGGCTAGCGACTCTTTTGCCAGTGATTCCTTTGGCACTGGCTGATATGGACTTTGTTGTAGTGGACGGGGGAATTAATCGGCATACACTCGGCCGCGCTCCTTGTTGTGCAAACTTCCGGTAAAGCGGATGAGTTTCACGGTGCGTTAAGACCGTCCTGTTTCAGGTACTTTTGCAATCTTTTATATTTAATGCCTCATTCTGACCTCGAGTCCGCCTGGTGAGTTTCTTCTTTGTCTTGTTTTGATTCAGGTGTCTTCCATATGTCTGTTTATTCAGGTGTCTTCCATATGCCTGTTTAAAGTTATGGTGGGTTGTTCGTCGTTATTGTCAGATATGGGACGCTTGAATCGGAAATCCAGTCTAACATAAGCTGCTGGTTTACCACAAATTTATTACGTGACTGCTATTTGACTTGCGTTTATGGATATACTGTGACTGTACAGTGCTACTGTGCTATGTAAGTTAGCCTTAAGCAGGTAACGGCCCCACGACGTCACCTGATCTCTACGACACCACTAACATTAACTGGTGGAGATGCTTTCATTTACCTGGATTCGATATTGGTTACCCAGAATCTAACGGACTGTATTTAGTGTGACTTTTGATGCTCATTACTCTGTCACTACTGTTCATTTTAGTTTTGATTTAAGCTTTCATCCTTTGTTTTTTTTTGTTTATGTCCTTGTCATGTGAATTTGGTTTTGTTGCTAATTTCTTTTTGGACTCAAGTGCGCTCTTCGTGGCCCCTGTACGATGTACACAAGCACCTGGTCTGTATTTTTCTGACTTTGTTCAGGATGTGTTTATCCAACTGATTCTCTAAGAGTACCCTGAATATAAGTGGTGCATGTGTAGTATAGAACAATGCTGTGAGGTGATCACCTGGAATGTATCCTTCTACCTGTAATGAGAATGTTTGTCATCATACTATTCTGAGATGAACACTGTGCATTTGGGCCTAACAATTGTGGTAGTGTAATTTCTTTCTTTTTTTCTCTCTTTTTTTTGGTTACATTATTGTTTAAATTGTCTATTGTGGTGCATGAATTTTTTGTGTGTGTGTGTGTTCTTTATTGTAGGCCTGGGTGGCAAGGAAGAGAAGGGCGGCAGCCTTCCTCATCTTGGTGGTGGTAGTTTGGAGTGTTCGCTGTGCCACACGGAGGTGTTCGACCGAGTGTGGTGTGAGTGCAAGTGTGTGTGGTTTTCTTTTGTTTCCTTTTTTAGGAGAATAGAGAGGCCCCTTTGGGTTGAGTGATTTCGGCTGCCGACCCCAATTTCCGTCATCCGGGCTGTTTAATTTTGAAAATCCTTGTTGATGGTGGTTTTGTTCTTTGTGATCGTTTGAATCATTTTATCTAATAAAAGTGATTTTATTGTTTGTATATCTCACCCATGTCTCATGCCTGACTCCAACCGAAACGAACCTGTGATCCTAGTTATCTAGGGCAATTCCCTGGGAGTAAGCCCCCAGGGTGGCGTAGTTGGTTTATTTATTTAGTGTCCCTGTCTCTGAACCCGATCGCCACAATTGTCTTCATCCAAATGTAACTTCCAAGTTCACATCACATTACAAAGAATGGTCTTGAATGGTCCTGTCCAGTGTTGTATTTATCTATATCCTGCTGCCAATTCCAAAAATCATGTCTAGCTTCCAAAAAGTCTTTCCTCACTGTCATATGTTTACTGCTAGATTGTTGTGATGTACATATCCCAAAGACATGTCCTCTTCCATATCAAACTTCTCAGATCACTTCTCATTCCATATAGTGGTCTTGTAAGGCTGTACAGTGTTTTATTTATATTTTACCTGGAAGTAGTTTTTGCCTCCAATTGGAAATAATGGGCAATTCCAAAAATCATGTATAGCTTCCAAAAAGTCTTTCCTTACTATCACATGGTTACTGCTAGATTGTTGTGATGTACATTTCCCAAAGGCATGTCCTCTTCCAAATGTAACTTGTCAGTTCACTTCTCAGTCCATGGAGTGGTCTTGTAAGGCTGTCCAGTGTTGTATTTATCAATAACCTGGAAGTAGTTTTTGCCTTCAATGGAAAAATTGGCAATTCCAAATATCATGTCTAGCTTCCAAAAAGTCTTTCCTCAATATCACATGTTTACTGCTAGATTGTTGTGATGTACATTTCCCAAAGTCATGTCCTCTTCCATATGCAACTTCTCAGATCACTTCTCATTCCATATAGTGATCTTGTAAGGCTGTCCAGTATTTTATTTATATTTTACCTGGAAGTAGTTTTTGCCTCCTGTGGAAAAAATGGGCAATTCAAAAAATCATGTCTAGCTTACAAAAAGTCTTTCCTCACTATCTTATGGTTACTGCTAGATTGTTGTGATGTACATTTCCCAAAGGCATGTCCTTTCCATATGTAACATCTCATTCCATATAATGGTCTTGTAAGGCTGTCCAGTGTTTTATTTATTTTTTTAACTGGAAGTAGTTTTTGCCTTCAATGGAAAAATTGGCAATTCCAAATATCATGTCTAGCTTCCAAAAAGTCTTTCCTCACTATCATATGGTTACTGCTAGATTGTTGTGATGTGCATTTCCCAAAGGCATGTCCTCTTCCATATGTAACTTCTCAGTTCACTTCTCATTCCATATAGTTGTCATGTAAGGCTGTCCAGTGTTTTATTTATATTTTACCTGGAAGAAGTTTTTGCCTCCAATGGAAAAATTGGCAATTCCAAATATCATGTCTAGCTTCCAAAACGTCTTTCCTCACTATCATATGGTTACTGCTAGATTGTTGTGATGTACATTTCCCAAAGGCATGTCCTTTCCATATGTAACTTCTCATTCCATATAGTGGTCTTGTATGGCTGTCCAGTGTTTTATTTATATTTTACCTGGAAGTAGTTTTTGCCTTCAATGGAAAAATTGGCAATTCCAAAAATCATGTCTAGCTTCCAGAAAGTCTTTCCTCACTATCATATGGTTACTGCTAGATTGTTGTGATGTACATTTCCCAAAGGCATGTCCTCTTCCATATGTAACTTCTCAGTTCACTTCTCATTCCATATAGTGGTCTTGTAAGGCTGTCCAGTGTTTTATTTATATTTTACCTGGAAGAAGTTTTTGCCTCCAATGGAAAAATTGGCAATTCCAAATATCATGTCTAGCTTCCAAAACGTCTTTCCTCACTATCACATGGCTACTGCAAGATTGTTGTGATGTGCATTTCCCAAAGGCAAGTTATCTTCCATATGTAACTTCTCAGATCACTTCTCATTCCATATAGTGGTCTTGTAAGGCTGTCCAGTGTTTTATTTATATTTTACCTGGAAGTAGTTTTTGCCTCCAGTGGAAAAAATTGGCAATTCCAAAAATCATGTCTAGCTTACAAAAAGTCTTTCCTCACTATCATATGGTTACTGCTAGATTGTTGTGATGTACATTTCCCAAAGGCATGTCCTCTTCCAAATGTAACTTCTCAGTTCACTTCTCATTCTATGTAGTTGTCTTGTAAGGCTGTCCAGTGTTGTATTCATCAATAAACTGGAAGTAAATTTTGCCTTCAATGGAAAAATTGGCAATTCCAAAAATCATGTCTAGCTTCCAAAAAGTGTTTCCTCGCTATCATATGGTTACTGCTAGATTGTTGTGATGTACATTTCCCAAAGGCATATCCTCTTCCAAATGTAACTTCTCAGTTCACTTCTCATTCCATATAGTGGTCATGTAAGGCTGTCCAGTGTTTTATTTATATTTTACCTGGAAGAAGTTTTTGCGTCCAATGGAAAAATTGGCAATTCCAAAAATAATGTCTAGCTTACAAAAAGTCTTTCCTCACTATCATATGGTTACTGCTAGATTGTTGAGATGTACATTTCCAAAAGGCATGTCCTCTTCCATATGTAACTTCTCAGTTCACTTCTCATTCCATATAGTGGTCTTGTAAGGCTGTCCAGTGTTTTATTTATATTTTACCTGGAAGTAGTTTTTGCCTCCAGTGGAAAAAATTGGCAATTCCAAAAATCATGTCTAGCTTACAAAAAGTCTTTCCTCACTATCATATGGTTACTGCTAGATTGTTGTGATGTACATTTCCCAAAGGCATATCCTCTTCCAAATGTAACTTCTCAGTTCACTTCTCATTCCATATAGTGGTCATGTAAGGCTGTCCAGTGTTTTATTTATATTTTACCTGGAAGAAGTTTTTGCGTCCAATGGAAAAATTGGCAATTCCAAAAATAATGTCTAGCTTACAAAAAGTCTTTCCTCACTATCATATGGTTACTGCTAGATTGTTGAGATGTACATTTCCAAAAGGCATGTCCTCTTCCATATGTAACTTCTCAGTTCACTTCTCATTCCATATAGTGGTCTTGTAAGGCTGTCCAGTGTTTTATTTATATTTTACCTGGAAGAAGTTTTTGCCTCCAATGGAAAAATTGGCAATTCCAAATATCATGTCTAGCTTCCAAAACGTCTTTCCTCGCTATCATATGGTTACTGCTAGATTGTTGTGATGTACATTTCCCAAAGGCATGTCCTTTCCATATGTAACTTCTCATTCCATATAGTGGTCTTGTATGGCTGTCCAGTGTTTTATTTATATTTTACCTGGAAGAAGTTTTTGCCTCCAATGGAAAAATTGGCAATTCCAAATATCATGTCTAGCTTCCAAAAAGTGTTTCTTCACTATCATATGGTTACTGCTAGATTGTTGTGATGTACATTTCCCAAAGGCATGTCCTCTTCCATATGTAACTTCTCAGATCTCTTCTCATTCCATATAGTGGTCTTGTAAGGCTGTCCAGTGTTGCATTTATCAATAACCTGGAAGTAGTTTTTGCCTTCAATGGAAAAATTGGCAATTCCAAAAATAATGTCTAGCTTACAAAAAGTCTTTCCTCCCTATCACACGTTTACTGCTAGATTTTTGTGATATACATTTCCCAAAGGCATGTCCTCTTCCACATTTAACTTCTCAGATCTCTTCTCACTCCATATAGTGGTCTTGTAAGGCTGCCCAGAGTTTTATTTATATTTTACCTGGAAGTAGTTTTTGCCTCCAGTGGAAAAAAATGGGCAATTCCAAAAATCATGTCTAGCTTACAAAAAGTCTTTCCTCACTATCTTATGTTACTGCTAGATTGTTGTGATGTACATTTCCCAAAGGCATGTCCTCTTCCAAATGTAACTTCTCAGTTCACTTCTCATTCTATGTTGTTGTCTTGTAAGGCAGTCCAGTGTTGTATTCATTAGGGTTAGGGTTTAGAGGTAATTACGAGTTTCTCCCTCATTTGCATATCGAATCTGATTGGCTGGATTGTTTCACAGATAAATCTTTAGAACGGTCTGTCCGATTTTGCCAAGCTTGGTGTCATCGAACTCAGAATTCCGTCTGTCTTCATGTGACGGGGCGAGATGAACAGAAAAAGAAAGCATTAGAAATGTAGCACTTAAAAAGGAAAACAGTCATTTGCATGTAGGTTTTGAGTGGTGGAAAAAGTCACCTGCACGCCTTTAAGATTTGCATGAATACGACTATAGAGGAGACGTGGTAATGAACACATTTTTCACAAGAACGACGTTTCTTCTTTCCTGCTCATTTTGGCAGCATGTAGGCCTGCAGCACGTTAGCTTTGGGCAACAATAATAGCGTTTAATTTGATTTGTAAACAGCCCTTTGCGGTTTAAATACTGTTTAGATTTCAGTTGAGCAACTGAAATCAGTATCATATGCATGTATCACTCCTGAAATGTTTTTGTAGGAATTTTTGGGTGGGATGAACTCAATCCTTTATTATTATCATTTCATGAAATGTATCGGACCATGCTTGTGAGGAGGAGATTATTCTGTTGGGAGCAGAGCAGACTTGAGTCCAGTAAATATTTAAAGAAATTGTTCCAAAATTAAGCGCACGAAGAGCTACATTTGTAACGACCCTTCAGATTTTAAAAATGCAACTTAAAGGCTTGAATCCCTCTGCTCCCAACCACCAGCACGTGGTAATAGCTTAGCCCCCGCCGCTGGGCGGCAGTCCGTACAATGTCAGTCTATGGAAAAATGTTTGTCTGTGTGTGACTGCTGTTCTGAAGGTGCTGGCGGTGTGTGCCTGCGGGTTTCCGAGAAGACCAGCGTTGGCCCCGTGACTCTGGCAGGTACGTTTGCGGAGATACGGGGCTTGGCCCGCATCCTATGTGGTCCGTGCTGTAGCGGAATTTGACAGCCGTCCGGCGTGGTTGGTTGCCCCACTGGCGTCCCGGGGGACCGTGCTAGGAGCGCATTTGGGGGCGTTTGGAGTCCATTGGTGTAGGTTTGAGTGGAGTGTTTTCGGGGGCCCGTGGCAGCCTTAGGTCAGGTCAGAGCAGGATATAGGATAGAAACTACCGACGGCGAACACGCCATCGTCTTTAACTTTGGTTCCGCTGGTCCGATTTTTAAAAAAATGTTATGTTCTATATGTGATCCTCTAGCTATCTGATTGACTTTGTCTTCGATCAGTCTTAAGAGTTTTTAGTCTCAAAAACATACTTCTCTTATGGTCTAACTTGCTCTATAGTGTGTAAATGTTGTGTCTTCTTGATCAGTGTGACTTGTATTTAGTTTGGAAATGTGTTCTGTTCAGAAGTTGGTTATGTTTAGAGTTAAAGTTGAATAAACTGATACAATCTTAATTTGTGTAAGCCTGGTGTCTTTTTGATACTTTTGACTTTTATTAGCTTAGAAGTTGGGTTAGGTTAAGAAGTTAGGTTAGGTTAGAATAAGGTTAGTTAGGGTTAGGTTAGGTTATGGGACATAGGGATGAAAACCACCCATTTTGTGATGCACCGACAGGCAGCCATGCGGTAAGACAGAGAATGTGAGGAAGCTCGATCAGGTAAAGTGATCCCTTACATGCTAGCGGCAGCTCTTTCGTGACCGCAGCAGTGCCAAGCAGAAATGCCATGCTTTCCTGGGCAGGATGACAGTAGAAGTCAATGGGTTCTCTTGGTTAATAGAATAAACTGGCTTTCGGCGCACTGTGATAAATTTATAAAGGCCTATGTCAATTTACCGTGTCTTTACTGTAATAAAACGGGTTACCCTGGGGCTAGGCACACAAAACTGCAATATGTTTCTCGTGGAAAGAGCCCGATAGAGTGTACAAAGTTTGGGAACAATCGCTCGTTCGTAGCCAACACGGCGGCCTAAAACGTACTCGTTTCACACAGGCTTTATAGAAGGCCGACTATATTAAACATGTTATTAGTGTAATAAAACGGGTTACCCTGGGGCTAGGCACACAAAACTGCAATATGTGTCCCGTGGAAAGAGCTCGATAGAGTGTACAAAGTTTGGGAACGATCACTCGTTCGTAGCCAACAAGGAGGCCTAAAACATACTCGTTTCACAGAGGCTTTATAGAAGGCCGACTATATAAAACATGTTATTAGTGTAATAAAAACGGGTTACCCTGGGGCTAGGCACACAAAACTGCAATATGTTTCTCGTGGAAATACCCCATAGTCTCTGCAAAGTCTGGGAACGATCGCTCGTTCGTAGCCAACACGGCGGCTTAAAACGTACTCGTTTCACAGAGGCTTTATAGAAGGCCGACTATATAAAACATGTTATTAGTGTAATAAAACGGGTTACCCTGGGGCTAGGCACACAAAACTGCAATATGTTTCTCGTGGAAATACCCCCATAGTCTCTGCAAAGTTTGGGAACGATCGCTCATTCGTAGCCAACACTGCGGCCTAAAACTTACTCGTTTCACAGAGGCTTTATGGAAGGCTGACTATATTAAGCATATTTTTACTGTAATAAAATGGGTTCCCATTGGGCTAGGCACACAAATGTGTAATACGTTTCTCGTGGAAAGACCCCCATAGTGTGTGCAAAGTTTGGGAACGATCGCTCGTTCGTAGCCAACATGGCGGCCTAAAACTTACTCGTTTCACAGAGGCTTTGTGGAAGGCCGACTATATTAAGCATATTTTTACTGTAATAAAATGGGTTCTCCTTGCCCTAGGTACACAAATGTGTAATATGTTTCTCGTGGAAAGACCCCCATAGTCTGTGCAAAGTTTGGGAACGATCACTCGTTCGTAGCCAACACGGCGGCCTAAAACGTACTCGTTTCACATTGGACCATTATTGTTTAACCCCACTGGGTGGCAGTCTATACAATGTGAGTCTATGGAAAAGTGCTCACAAATGCTAAGAGTTTTTGACATCTGAGGTGTTCTGTTGCAAAAATGATTTTTAATGTCATTCTGAATTTTGCAAGCACAGTGTTAAAGTGAATAATTCAGGTGGAATCATACAATTACACAAGGAAAGTTTTATTGACGGAATAATAAGGATAATAACAAGAATTACGAAAATAATAATAATAACATGAATAATTATAATAATTCATTTAATTTATGAAGTGCTTTTCTAGACACGGATGAGAGACAGACATTCACAGCAAAGGCTTCCCATTTAACTGGCCATATATATATATATATAAAATCTGCATGTTTTAAAAACATTGCTGTAAAATAAAGGTTTTAAGCAGCATAACTTGCGTTCAAAATCATTATACAGTATGAACAGGAACATAGTTTGTATTTTTCCTGTTAAATTTCTTTTGCAAGTATTTGTAAACTTCAATTTTATTGATAAATCATTCATATTTCAAATGAACGGCTGTTCTTAAGTGGACGCCCCCTAAAGGCTCAGCATTGAAACTGTCTGTGATTCTGTGTTAAAAAATCCACATTTTAGCAGTTTTGCACAGTGCAGCTCTCAATATGTCCACTTTGTGTATGTGTGTGTATGTGTGTATATATTTGTAGCTGTAAGTCATAAATCTATCTTTCTGTCTATCTAACTAACTATCTGTCTGACTGTCTGTCTGTCTGTCTATCTATCTCACTATCTGCCTGTCTGTCTATCTATCTATCTGTCTGTCTGTCTGTCTGTCTATCTAACTATCTGTCTGTCTGTCTTTCTATCTAACTATCTGTCTGTCTACCTATCTAAATGTCTGTCTGTCAGTCTATCTTTCTGCCTGTGTGTCTATTTGTTTCTCTGTCTGTGTTTGTGTGTCTGTCTGTAACTAATGAAGCTTTTAAAAAAAGTTTAAACTTTTTACTATCATTATTATTATTATTTTATTTGATATTTCTTTTACTTGTATGTAAGGAGTATTTTTGAGTCCAGTTAATTGTATCAAAGAAATGTTTCCAAAAATGAAATAAATAAAAAAACAAATAGCAGAAGGATGTTTTGTTTTTGTGGTATCGAGTCTCCATCTGGTGGTCATTTACAGCAACTTCATATTCTACTCTATAAAGTCCCAAACAGACTGCTATATTTGATTCCTACTGTAAGACTGTTAATAACAAATGAAAGAAATGAACCCAAGTAAATATAGCAAGACCCTTTGCATTTATTTGACTTGTTTGTGAGGAGGATGTTTTGGAGTCCAGTTCATTTTATTAAAAAAATGTTTCCAGAAATGAAGTAAATTCAAACAAATTACAGGTGGACTTGTAAACATTTTGTTGTTGTTGTTGTGAGAAAACAAACTGCACCAAATATTGCCCTTATAACTTTATAAAATAAAGTTACCATAGGTTTAAAGTTGTAAGTGGGAAAGTGCAATTCTCCATCAGTCCACTAGGGCTAACCCCAGTGGGGTTAGTTGGGGTTAAATCGCTAGATGACCCTAACCCCTAGCCCCGGGGGTTAAAAACTCTGTAGGTATAGAGGTGATTACGAGTTTCACCCTCATTATCTCCACCCTCATTTGCATATCGAATCTGATTGGCTGGATTGTTTCACAGATAAATCTTTAGAACGGTCTGTCCGATTTTGCCAAGCTTGGTGTCATCGAACTCAGAATTCCGTCTGTCTTCATGTGACGGGGCGAGATGAACAGAAAAAGAAAGCATTAGAAATGTAGCACTTAAAATGTAAAACAGTCATTTACATGTAGGTTTTGAGTGGTGGAAAAAGTCACCTGCACGCCTTTAAGATTTGCATGAATACGACTATAGAGGAGACGTGGTAATGAACGCATTTTTCACAAGAACGACGTTTCTTCTTTCCTGCGCATTTTGGCAGCATGTAGGCCTGCAGCACGTTAGCTTTGGGCAACAATAATAGCGTTTAATTTGATTTGTAAACAGCCCTTTGCGGTTTAAATACTGTTTATATTTCAGTTGAGCAACTGAAATCAGTATCATATCCATGTATCACTCCTGAAATGTTTTTGTAGGAATTTTTGGGTGGGATGAACTCAATCCTTTTATTATTATCATTTCATGAAATGTATCGGACCATGCTTGTGAGGAGGAGATTATTCTGTTGCGAGCAGAGCAGACTTGAGTCCAGTAAATATTTAAAGAAATTGTTCCAAAATTGAGCGCACGAAGAGCTACATTTGTAACGACCCTTCAGATTGTAAAAATGCAACTTAAAGGGTTAGGGTTAGGGTTAGGGTTAGGATTTCTGTAAGTCCAATCGACAGGTCCCCAGGGACCTGAAGACGGTTATGCACTGTCCATCCGTTCCGCTGACCGCTTTGCAACGGTGTGGGATCAAGAGGGATCCCACCACAGACCCCCATTTGTTATGTGATTTTGTTTTTTGTCATTTCAGGTCCCAGGATCACTCAACAGTCTGGAAGGTCAGGAGGTCAACCTGTCTGGCGTTGATGCCATACTGAACTCCAGGATGAGATATAGATGTGGTAATGTATAATATTTTATAATGTTTATATATTTATTTATTTATTAATTTAATTGAGTGCCCGGAGTGTTCATGAGCGGGCTATTTGGCCTCAGGCTATTTTATGAAGGGCTGTTTTGCCCAGGGTTATTCTGGTTAGGGTTAAGGGCCTGTTTGGGGCTAGTCAGTCCAGGGATAATAAATAGAGGGTTAGAATGGTTAGGTTTAGGCGCTGGGAGGGGTCATGTGTCACGGGTTGGTGATGCACAGGCGGTTGTAACGGTTAGGTTTAGGGCTGTGAAAGGGTCATGTGTCACGGGTTGGTGATGCACAGGCGGTTGTAACGGTTAGGTTTAGGGCTGTGAAAGGGTCATGTGTCACGGGTTGGTGATGCACAGGCGGTTGTAATGGTTAGGTTTAGGGTTCTGGAAGGGTCATGCGTCACGGGTTGGTGACGCACAGGCGGTTGTAACGGTTAGGTTTAGGGCTGTGAAAGGGTCATGTGTCACGGGTTGGTGATGCACAGGCGGTTGTAATGGTTAGGTTTAGGGCTGTGGAAGGGTCATGCGTCACGGGTTGGTGATGCACAGGCGGTTGTAACGGTTAGGTTTAGGGCTGTGAAAGGGTCATGTGTCACGGGTTGGTGATGCACAGGCGGTTGTAATGGTTAGGTTTAGGGCTGTGGAAGGGTCATGTGTCACGGGTTGGTGACGCACAGGCGGTTGTAACGGTTAGGTTTAGGGCTGTGAAAGGGTCATGTGTCACGGGTTGGTGATGCACAGGCGGTTGTAATGGTTAGGTTTAGGGCTGTGGAAGGGTCATGTGTCACGGGTTGGTGATGCACAGGCGGTTGTAATGGTTAGGTTTAGGCGTTGGGAAGGGTCATGTGTCACGGGTTGGTGATGCACAGGCGGTTGTATCGGTTAGGTTTAGGGCTGTGGTAGGGGTCAGCCATCGAGGTTTTGACCACCCCAGTCACAGATGGAGGCTCAGGTTTCGTTCAGACCTCTGGGAAAACATGTATCCAGACGTTTGATCCACTGTGCTTCTGCTCTGAGCCGGTCACTAAGAGCCCATGATGGGTTGGCCTGCAAACCTGTGACCCTCAAGGCCGTCAGGCCATGCAACAGAAAATGTTGTACCACGTGTCTGCGTTTTTCTGTACTGTGTGTGATGTTATGTGCGTGCTGATATATGCGTATTCTTAATTCATTCTTTGTCTGGCCGACATACTGTTTGTGGCACTTGGTACAGTACAACAGGTAAATACAATTGGAAGTTACGTGGGACAGAGACCTGGGGAGTTGAAATACTTTTTTGGAGAATCTACTAACTACTAATTGTGCTGGAGTGTAGTATTTGCATTTGCCAATACGGTCTCTGGCAGGCGCTGTATGAATCTTGCTTTGTACTAATTTATCCAGCAAGTTGGTGTTCCTCCTATATGCCGCTATTGGCTTATATCTTTTTAGATAGTTAGTAGGTTCTAGGAATTTTTGGAAGTTGGCTTTGAGTTCAAGATTCAGCTGTGTGCTTTGTAGTGAGAAATGGGCCACAAGAGGGAGTATTTTGTCCCTCTGGTCTGTGTTAACCACAGGAGGTGCCCGTGGCTGGTCAAAGGTTTTCAGGATCCTTCTGAGGAACGAACGAGAGTATCCTCTGTGTTTGAGGGCACCAAAGAGGGTTTGTACAGCTGAATAAAAGGAGGACGGTTGTGTGCAGATTCTTTTAAATCTGAGTAATTGTGATTTTATGATTCCCTTAAATGTGTGTTTAGGATGAAAGCTCCTTTTGTGTAAAAGTGAATGCGTGTCCGTCTCCTTGAAAAAGACTCTAAAGTCAAGAAAGCCAGTTTCCAAAAACGTTGGACCTTTAAAGGAGACCACATCCAGAAAATTGACTTCCTTGGGGTCAAATGTATATTTAATTTTAATGGACTTTTGGTGTGTGTTGAGATGGTCAGTGAAGGTAACAAAATCCTCTATAGAATATATCCATACTCCCCATATGTCATCCAGGAACCTGTAATAAGCATATGGTTTCTTACTAGCTGAGGTCAAAGCGGATTCTTCCCAGTCTGCCATAAATATATTTGCATATGAGGGCGCAAATTTCTTGCCCATTGCTGTCCCCTTAGTCTGTAAATAGAATTTAGAATCAAATTCAAAGTCATTTCTAGTAAGATTCATTTCTAATAATTTAAGTATATAATGATCTGGTCTTTTGGGGTCTGGGTATTTTTCCATAAACTTTTTTACAGCTTTGAGGCCTACTTCAGTTTCTATATTCGTATATAAACTATCTATATCTATGGTGAAGAGAAATGCATTTTTAGGTATTTTTAATTTTTTAGTTTTCGATATAAAATCATAAGTATCCTTTAGGTAGCTAGGATGACGTATAGATATGGGGTTCAAAAAGTGTTCTATATATTCAGCTATAAAATATGTCTCACTGTTACAGTCAGATACTATAGGTCTTCCTGGAGGGATTTCTCCAGGAATACTCCATTTTTCAGGCTCTTTATGGATCTTGGGTAATAAATAAAATCTTCTGGGCCTGGGAGGGTTTTCTCCTAATAAATATTCTTTTTGTGCCCCGCTAATTATTTTTTTATCCAGCATTTCATCTAATATCTCTTCTACCATGATTCTAGTTTGTGGATATATGGCTCCCTCTAGTGTGCAATAGTGTTCCTTCACTGCCAACTGTCTCTGTCCTTCCCAAACATACTGAGTTTTATCCATAATAACAGTTGCATTTCCCTTGTCCGCAGGTTTTATAATAATATCCCTATTTCTTTGTAATTCTAGCAGAGCTTTTCTTTCTCCCCTTGTTAGGTTTTCTGGTGTTTTCAGGCCCCAATTTAGGTGCTTGAATGCATAATTGTCAGCTCTGATTATTTGTGTGATCTGTTTAGGTAGGTTGGACAACACTGGAGTCCAGTCAGAGGCTCTAATGAAGGGAATTTTTTGTTTTTGATACTTTTTACCCTCAAAGAAAGTCTCCAGTTTAATTCTGCGGTGATAGGCCTGCATATCTTTTAATAATTGTATTTTTTGAGTTTTAATCCCCCTAGGTGTGGGAATAAAAGATAGGCCTTTGAGTAAAACCGCACGTTGTTCTTTAGATAATATGATTTTTTTTGAGAGGTTCACAATGAGTTTATTCTGGTCTTGTTTTGGACTCTCGTAAATTAACAGTTTAAATGTGTCTTCCAGTGCTGCAGCATGGCTGTGGCCGTGGAGGCCCTCCAGTGTGTCCCATCACTTTCCACCATGAATTGTTCAGTGGGAAGTGGAGGGATACAACTGGTAATTTTCTTTATGTGAGTGTTCAAGTGTTCAATCATGACTTGCTCATAAAGTGGCAGTGATCTGGTGAAATTGATCAGTGGGAAGAACACTTCTGTGTTAGGCAGTCTCCGGGTGACGGCTTTGTGCGCCTTATGCAGTTCTGTTATAGCCGCAATCCTGTACCTCTGCTGTCTGTTATTGAAACCAAAGGATAGGATGATCTTTTCAGGCTGTACTGCAATTGTGGCCTTTTCAATTAGGTTAGCTGCATGCTGCAGTTTGGCCCCAGGGTAACTGTCCACCTGTAAATCAGGACAGTTGATGGCTGGGAGTCTGGACACGTTGGAGTCACCAATTATTACATATTTTTTCTGTAGCGTTAGACTCCAATCCGTCATTTTTTTATTTGTGTTTATGTGTCTAGTGGGCCGCGTTACCGGGCTGTCAATGACTGTGGTCTGTACATTTATGTTTGTTACGTCAGCCGGTGCTGCAACTGGGAGATTTTCTGTTCTTTCTTTATTTCTGGAGTTTATGTCCTCTGGTGGAGCTGTCTCAGAGAGAACTTTTCTATCTTTTTTAGACAAGGCCTTTTTGGGCCTTGGTTGTGGAATGTGGTGTGAGGTGTTTGCCACACATTCTTCAGGCTTCTCTGCTACTTCTTGTGGAGCGTCTGAGCTGATAGGAGAATCGTTCTCTGCAATAAACCTAGATAGAGGTGAGAGGCACTGCATGGGTTCGTCTGGAGTATCAGAGGACAGTAAAATGTCCAGTGGGGATGAATGATCTGACCACCTGACCTCCATTTGCTCCCCACTGAAGTTTTCTTCCCCTGAGAAGTCCAGCTCTTCCACTGGTGCTCCCTCCTGTGGTGGAGGAGGAGGAGGAGGAGGAGAAGCAGCATTAACCTCTGGGTGTTGTGGTGTTTCTTCTGGGGTGGTGGGAGCGCCATCAAGGGGAGCTATTTGGACTCTACGAGGCCTAAATGTTCTTTGTTCCCTCTGGGAAGAGGATGGGTCCTGTATGGGACGAAGTATATTTTTTGGGTCTAATGGATTTAGTTCATCGTCATCATCAAAAGACCAGTCTCCCCGGTGTTGTGGGGGATCCACCATGTTCCCTTTTTGCCATTAACGTGGGTGATGTTTGGACCTCTATGTGTTGTACACCCTTTTTGGGGCGCACAGAGATTTGTGGGGGTATTAGAGAGGGAGGGCCCTGGAACCGAATGGGGCGAGAAACTGTAGCAGTAGGGGGTCTTGAAGCTGCTACTTGTGCGTATGTGCGAGGGTTCAATGATTTAGTGGTGACCTGATTTACTTGGATTTGTGGGTGTGTTGCCGTTTCTTCCTCCAACAATTCAGCTGTGATAAGGGCTTCTGCTTGGTCTACAGTTTCAGGGTTAACTTTTCCCCTGTAATTTTTCTCTGTCCAGGAGGAAGCCACCTCAAAGGCCTGGGGCCAGTCTGCCCGATCGGTTTGTTCACGGATCTCTTTCATAGTGGATTCAATGAGGGATTCGTAATGCTGTTCAAGGGCTAATTGGGTTGTGTACAGCCAGTTATTTGCGTTGCCCTCCAGCAGTTGATTGACCTGTTCACTTGGAAAGGCTGGTTTAACAGTGTTGATCAACAAGTTGGTCAGTCTTTGAAATGTGATGGGTTGATTATCCTCAACCTTTGTTGTTACTTTACCCAAATGATGAACAAGTCTAATCAGTTGGTACATCAATTTGATGGTGTTTTTGAGCTTGGGAGGGGCTGGAATGAAATCTGTGTTGTGTTGTGTCGTTCTCTGGGTTGTGTGATTCTGTTGTGTCCCACTTTGGGTTCTTTTCTGGGGGAAATTGTGTGCATTTCTATCCCTTTTAAATCTCTGTGGCCCCATGTGCATAGATGTGTCCACTTTATTAAATCTTCCACCATAGTTAGGGAAAGAGGCAGAATCATTTCTAGTCTGAATGGTTCTGTTTCTCTGATTATGGTCTTTTTTGAACCATCTATCAGGAGGCCTGTATGGGCCTACTACCTGACCTGGTCGTTGAAAATTGTGAAACTTATTCAGAGAACTATACTGAGTTGTATTGTGTTTATTTTTATTCAGATCATGTGTGTGCCTGTATGGATCACTGGATCTGTGCCTCATTCTCTGTTCATACCCTGTTTTTTGAGGGTATGAGCTCTTAGAGCGAAAGGAAAAATTATTAATCCTCCCTGTTCTATAGTTGGGTGTTATATCTCTCTGCCTTGGGCGAGTATATGGTTTAGGATGCTGTCTCACTCGTCCCCTAAGGCCTTCCATTTTTTAACACACCAACAAAAAATTGGAGAATGAGAAATAATCAAAATGTTATATCAAGTAATGGATTAAATAGAGAATGAAAATAGTATAAGTGAAAATATTGGATATAAATTGAAAATAATGACTGGAAATAAAAGAAGAGAGAAAGAAATATATTTTTCTTTTCAAAATAAATTCACTAGTGCAAGCTAATCGCGACGTTTCGATACAATTAGTATCTTCTTCAGGCTAGCTTGCACAATAATATATAGAATACCGGTATAATATGGAGAAATAATGAATATAATAGGAGTTCGTAGAGAATCAACCTTCCGCAGCTGTAGTAAGTCAGCGGGTGAGCTGCGCGAGTGCAGAGACCCTTTAAATAGCGTTCTGGTGGGCGTGGCCTAGGCCGTGCTTAAAAGTGTAAAAATGAGGCTTTTATTTCATGCAAAAGACGGGAAAGTGATCGATCTGCTGTAGGGGATGTTTCAAAAGCGATCCAGTCCAAAAGTGAAATTAAATGAAGAGATAAATGGTGTTTTCAGTGTGTTTTCCCTCCTGTCCAATTTTATGAATGGGTGACGTCACGGTCTCCCAAATATGCAGTGGCGTCCTTTGAAAGTGCATCCTGCGTCCGTTTTTTTTCTTTTTTGTTTTTTTTAAAAATTCAAACAAAAACCATGTTGCACAAGCCCGCAGAATTGTCAAAAAAAGGGAAAACATTTTTTTATAAAGTCTCCAAAGTGTATACATTTGTCCAATTGTATATATAGTTATTTTTTATTTTTTGTTTGTTTTTTAAAAAAAAGGGTGTATATCACACTTATGTGATTTTATAGTTGTCATATTATGTATTTATACTGTCAAAATATTTTCTGTGTGTCTTATCTTTATGGAATAATATTTATTAACCTTTTTTATGGTTAAAAAAATATTTTTAAGCACTTATGTGATTTTATAATCTTATAGTATATGATGTTTTGTATTAATTATCTTACACAGAAAATGATATTTTTAAATTGTTCCCAAAGAGAGCTGCCAGCATGACAGTCCCTCCCCCAGCATGTATAGGAAAAGTAATCTGTTTTTTATATTTATTTATTTCATATATAATATATATACATACATACACACACACACACACACACACACACACACACACACACACACATACATATACATATATATACACACATACACATATAATGCATCATACATTTATACTTTTAAATATACGAGAGAGAGAGAGAGAGGGTGGGGGAATAGGGGGTCCGAGATGAGACCCCAACCCGATCCCAACCATTCCCAAAGTTCAGAGAGGGAGGCTCGGGCTGGGTTAGGATTTCTGTAAGTCCAATCGACAGGTCCCCAGGGACCTGAAGACGGTTATGCACTGTCCATCCGTTCCGCTGACCGCTTTGCAACGGTGTGGGATCAAGAGGGATCCCACCACAGACCCCCATTTGTTATGTGATTTTGTTTTTTGTCATTTCAGGTCCCAGGATCACTCAACAGTCTGGAAGGTCAGGAGGTCAACCTGTCTGGCGTTGATGCCATACTGAACTCCAGGATGAGATATAGATGTGGTAATGTATAATATTTTATAATGTTTATATATTTATTTATTTATTAATTTAATTGAGTGCCCGGAGTGTTCATGAGCGGGCTATTTGGCCTCAGGCTATTTTATGAAGGGCTGTTTTGCCCAGGGTTATTCTGGTTAGGGTTAAGGGCCTGTTTGGGGCTGGTCAGTCCAGGGATAATAAATAGAGGGTTAGAATGGTTAGGTTTAGGCGCTGGGAGGGGTCATGTGTCACGGGTTGGTGATGCACAGGCGGTTGTAACGGTTAGGTTTAGGGCTGTGGAAGAGTCATGCGTCACGGCTTGGTGACGCACAGGCGGTTATAACGGTTAGGTTTAGGGTTCTGGAAGGGTCATGCGTCACGGGTTGGTGACGCACAGGCGGTTGTAACGGTTAGGTTTAGGGCTGTGAAAGGGTCATGTGTCACGGGTTGGTGATGCACAGGCGGTTGTAATGGTTAGGTTTAGGGCTGTGGAAGGATCATGTGTCACGGGTTGGTGACGCACAGGCGGTTGTAACGGTTAGGTTTAGGGCTGTAAAAGGGTCATGTGTCACGGGTTAGGGTTAGGGTTAGGGTTAGGGTTAGGGTTAGGAGTTAGGGTTAGGGTTTAGGGTTAGGGTTAGGGTTTAGGGTTAGGGTTAGGGTTAGGGTTAGGTATAGAGGTGATTACGAGTTTCACCCTCATTATCTCCACCCTCATTTGCATATCGAATCTGATTGGCTGGATTGTTTCACAGATAAATCTTTAGAACGGTCTGTCCGATTTTGCCAAGCTTGGTGTCATCGAACTCAGAATTCCGTCTGTCTTCATGTGACGGGGCGAGATGAACAGAAAAAGAAAGCATTAGAAATGTAGCACTTAAAATGTAAAACAGTCATTTACATGTAGGTTTTGAGTGGTGGAAAAAGTCACCTGCACGCCTTTAAGATTTGCATGAATACGACTATAGAGGAGACGTGGTAATGAACGCATTTTTCACAAGAACGACGTTTCTTCTTTCCTGCGCATTTTGGCAGCATGTAGGCCTGCAGCACGTTAGCTTTGGGCAACAATAATAGCGTTTAATTTGATTTGTAAACAGCCCTTTGCGGTTTAAATACTGTTTATATTTCAGTTGAGCAACTGAAATCAGTATCATATCCATGTATCACTCCTGAAATGTTTTTGTAGGAATTTTTGGGTGGGATGAACTCAATCCTTTTATTATTATCATTTCATGAAATGTATCGGACCATGCTTGTGAGGAGGAGATTATTCTGTTGCGAGCAGAGCAGACTTGAGTCCAGTAAATATTTAAAGAAATTGTTCCAAAATTGAGCGCACGAAGAGCTACATTTGTAACGACCCTTCAGATTGTAAAAATGCAACTTAAAGGGTTAGGGTTAGGGTTAGGGTTAGGGTTAGGATTTCTGTAAGTCCAATCGACAGGTCCCCAGGGACCTGAAGACGGTTATGCACTGTCCATCCGTTCCGCTGACCGCTTTGCAACGGTGTGGGATCAAGAGGGATCCCACCACAGACCCCCATTTGTTATGTGATTTTGTTTTTTGTCATTTCAGGTCCCAGGATCACTCAACAGTCTGGAAGGTCAGGAGGTCAACCTGTCTGGCGTTGATGCCATACTGAACTCCAGGATGAGATATAGATGTGGTAATGTATAATATTTTATAATGTTTATATATTTATTTATTTATTAATTTAATTGAGTGCCCGGAGTGTTCATGAGCGGGCTATTTGGCCTCAGGCTATTTTATGAAGGGCTGTTTTGCCCAGGGTTATTCTGGTTAGGGTTAAGGGCCTGTTTGGGGCTGGTCAGTCCAGGGATAATAAATAGAGGGTTAGAATGGTTAGGTTTAGGCGCTGGGAGGGGTCATGTGTCACGGGTTGGTGATGCACAGGCGGTTGTAACGGTTAGGTTTAGGGCTGTGGAAGAGTCATGCGTCACGGCTTGGTGACGCACAGGCGGTTATAACGGTTAGGTTTAGGGTTCTGGAAGGGTCATGCGTCACGGGTTGGTGACGCACAGGCGGTTGTAACGGTTAGGTTTAGGGCTGTGAAAGGGTCATGTGTCACGGGTTGGTGATGCACAGGCGGTTGTAATGGTTAGGTTTAGGGCTGTGGAAGGATCATGTCTCACGGGTTGGTGATGCACAGGCGGTTGTAACGGTTAGGTTTAGGGCTGTAAAAGGGTCATGTGTCACGGGTTAGGGTTAGGGTTAGGGTTAGGAGTTAGGGTTAGGGTTTAGGGTTAGGGTTAGGGTTTAGGGTTAGGGTTAGGGTTAGGGTTAGGGTTAGGTATAGAGGTGATTACGAGTTTCACCCTCATTATCTCCACCCTCATTTGCATATCGAATCTGATTGGCTGGATTGTTTCACAGATAAATCTTTAGAACGGTCTGTCCGATTTTGCCAAGCTTGGTGTCATCGAACTCAGAATTCCGTCTGTCTTCATGTGACGGGGCGAGATGAACAGAAAAAGAAAGCATTAGAAATGTAGCACTTAAAATGTAAAACAGTCATTTACATGTAGGTTTTGAGTGGTGGAAAAAGTCACCTGCACGCCTTTAAGATTTGCATGAATACGACTATAGAGGAGACGTGGTAATGAACGCATTTTTCACAAGAACGACGTTTCTTCTTTCCTGCGCATTTTGGCAGCATGTAGGCCTGCAGCACGTTAGCTTTGGGCAACAATAATAGCGTTTAATTTGATTTGTAAACAGCCCTTTGCGGTTTAAATACTGTTTATATTTCAGTTGAGCAACTGAAATCAGTATCATATCCATGTATCACTCCTGAAATGTTTTTGTAGGAATTTTTGGGTGGGATGAACTCAATCCTTTTATTATTATCATTTCATGAAATGTATCGGACCATGCTTGTGAGGAGGAGATTATTCTGTTGCGAGCAGAGCAGACTTGAGTCCAGTAAATATTTAAAGAAATTGTTCCAAAATTGAGCGCACGAAGAGCTACATTTGTAACGACCCTTCAGATTGTAAAAATGCAACTTAAAGGGTTAGGGTTAGGGTTAGGGTTAGGATTTCTGTAAGTCCAATCGACAGGTCCCCAGGGACCTGAAGACGGTTATGCACTGTCCATCCGTTCCGCTGACCGCTTTGCAACGGTGTGGGATCAAGAGGGATCCCACCACAGACCCCCATTTGTTATGTGATTTTGTTTTTTGTCATTTCAGGTCCCAGGATCACTCAACAGTCTGGAAGGTCAGGAGGTCAACCTGTCTGGCGTTGATGCCATACTGAACTCCAGGATGAGATATAGATGTGGTAATGTATAATATTTTATAATGTTTATATATTTATTTATTTATTAATTTAATTGAGTGCCCGGAGTGTTCATGAGCGGGCTATTTGGCCTCAGGCTATTTTATGAAGGGCTGTTTTGCCCAGGGTTATTCTGGTTAGGGTTAAGGGCCTGTTTGGGGCTGGTCAGTCCAGGGATAATAAATAGAGGGTTAGAATGGTTAGGTTTAGGCGCTGGGAGGGGTCATGTGTCACGGGTTGGTGATGCACAGGCGGTTGTAACGGTTAGGTTTAGGGCTGTGGAAGAGTCATGCGTCACGGCTTGGTGATGCACAGGCGGTTGTAATGGTTAGGTTTAGGGCTGTGGAAGGGTCATGTGTCACGGGTTGGTGATGCACAGGCGGTTGTAATGGTTAGGTTTAGGCGTTGGGAAGGGTCATGTGTCACGGGTTGGTGATGCACAGGCGGTTGTATCGGTTAGGTTTAGGGCTGTGGTAGGGGTCACCCATCGAGGTTTTGACCACCCCAGTCACAGATGGAGGCTCAGGTTTCGTTCAGACCTCTGGGAAAACATGTATCCAGACGTTTGATCCACTGTGCTTCTGCTCTGAGCCGGTCACTAAGAGCCCATGATGGGTTGGCCTGCAAACCTGTGACCCTCAAGGCCGTCAGGCCATGCAACAGAAAATGTTGTACCACGTGTCTGCGTTTTTCTGTACTGTGTGTGATGTTATGTGCGTGCTGATATATGCGTATTCTTAATTCATTCTTTGTCTGGCCGACATACTGTTTGTGGCACTTGGTACAGTACAACAGGTAAATACAATTGGAAGTTACGTGGGACAGAGACCTGGGGAGTTGAAATACTTTTTTGGAGAATCTACTAACTACTAATTGTGCTGGAGTGTAGTATTTGCATTTGCCAATACGGTCTCTGGCAGGCGCTGTATGAATCTTGCTTTGTACTAATTTATCCAGCAAGTTGGTGTTCCTCCTATATGCCGCTATTGGCTTATATCTTTTTAGATAGTTAGTAGGTTCTAGGAATTTTTGGAAGTTGGCTTTGAGTTCAAGATTCAGCTGTGTGCTTTGTAGTGAGAAATGGGCCACAAGAGGGAGTATTTTGTCCCTCTGGTCTGTGTTAACCACAGGAGGTGCCCGTGGCTGGTCAAAGGTTTTCAGGATCCTTCTGAGGAACGAACGAGAGTATCCTCTGTGTTTGAGGGCACCAAAGAGGGTTTGTACAGCTGAATAAAAGGAGGACGGTTGTGTGCAGATTCTTTTAAATCTGAGTAATTGTGATTTTATGATTCCCTTAAATGTGTGTTTAGGATGAAAGCTCCTTTTGTGTAAAAGTGAATGCGTGTCCGTCTCCTTGAAAAAGACTCTAAAGTCAAGAAAGCCAGTTTACAAAAACGTTGGACCTTTAAAGGAGACCACATCCAGAAAATTGACTTCCTTGGGGTCAAATGTATATTTAATTTTAATGGACTTTTGGTGTGTGTTGAGATGGTCAGTGAAGGTAACAAAATCCTCTATAGAATATATCCATACTCCCCATATGTCATCCAGGAACCTGTAATAAGCATATGGTTTCTTACTAGCTGAGGTCAAAGCGGATTCTTCCCAGTCTGCCATAAATATATTTGCATATGAGGGCGCAAATTTCTTGCCCATTGCTGTCCCCTTAGTCTGTAAATAGAATTTAGAATCAAATTCAAAGTCATTTCTAGTAAGATTCATTTCTAATAATTTAAGTATATAATGATCTGGTCTTTTGGGGTCTGGGTATTTTTCCATAAACTTTTTTACAGCTTTGAGGCCTACTTCAGTTTCTATATTCGTATATAAACTATCTATATCTATGGTGAAGAGAAATGCATTTTTAGGTATTTTTAATTTTTTAGTTTTCGATATAAAATCATAAGTATCCTTTAGGTAGCTAGGATGACGTATAGATATGGGGTTCAAAAAGTGTTCTATATATTCAGCTATAAAATATGTCTCACTGTTACAGTCAGATACTATAGGTCTTCCTGGAGGGATTTCTCCAGGAATACTCCATTTTTCAGGCTCTTTATGGATCTTGGGTAATAAATAAAATCTTCTGGGCCTGGGAGGGTTTTCTCCTAATAAATATTCTTTTTGTGCCCCGCTAATTATTTTTTTATCCAGCATTTCATCTAATATCTCTTCTACCATGATTCTAGTTTGTGGATATATGGCTCCCTCTAGTGTGCAATAGTGTTCCTTCACTGCCAACTGTCTCTGTCCTTCCCAAACATACTGAGTTTTATCCATAATAACAGTTGCATTTCCCTTGTCCGCAGGTTTTATAATAATATCCCTATTTCTTTGTAATTCTAGCAGAGCTTTTCTTTCTCCCCTTGTTAGGTTTTCTGGTGTTTTCAGGCCCCAATTTAGGTGCTTGAATGCATAATTGTCAGCTCTGATTATTTGTGTGATCTGTTTAGGTAGGTTGGACAACACTGGAGTCCAGTCAGAGGCTCTAATGAAGGGAATTTTTTGTTTTTGATACTTTTTACCCTCAAAGAAAGTCTCCAGTTTAATTCTGCGGTGATAGGCCTGCATATCTTTTAATAATTGTATTTTTTGAGTTTTAATCCCCCTAGGTGTGGGAATAAAAGATAGGCCTTTGAGTAAAACCGCACGTTGTTCTTTAGATAATATGATTTTTTTTGAGAGGTTCACAATGAGTTTATTCTGGTCTTGTTTTGGACTCTCGTAAATTAACAGTTTAAATGTGTCTTCCAGTGCTGCAGCATGGCTGTGGCCGTGGAGGCCCTCCAGTGTGTCCCATCACTTTCCACCATGAATTGTTCAGTGGGAAGTGGAGGGATACAACTGGTAATTTTCTTTATGTGAGTGTTCAAGTGTTCAATCATGACTTGCTCATAAAGTGGCAGTGATCTGGTGAAATTGATCAGTGGGAAGAACACTTCTGTGTTAGGCAGTCTCCGGGTGACGGCTTTGTGCGCCTTATGCAGTTCTGTTATAGCCGCAATCCTGTACCTCTGCTGTCTGTTATTGAAACCAAAGGATAGGATGATCTTTTCAGGCTGTACTGCAATTGTGGCCTTTTCAATTAGGTTAGCTGCATGCTGCAGTTTGGCCCCAGGGTAACTGTCCACCTGTAAATCAGGACAGTTGATGGCTGGGAGTCTGGACACGTTGGAGTCACCAATTATTACATATTTTTTCTGTAGCGTTAGACTCCAATCCGTCATTTTTTTATTTGTGTTTATGTGTCTAGTGGGCCGCGTTACCGGGCTGTCAATGACTGTGGTCTGTACATTTATGTTTGTTACGTCAGCCGGTGCTGCAACTGGGAGATTTTCTGTTCTTTCTTTATTTCTGGAGTTTATGTCCTCTGGTGGAGCTGTCTCAGAGAGAACTTTTCTATCTTTTTTAGACAAGGCCTTTTTGGGCCTTGGTTGTGGAATGTGGTGTGAGGTGTTTGCCACACATTCTTCAGGCTTCTCTGCTACTTCTTGTGGAGCGTCTGAGCTGATAGGAGAATCGTTCTCTGCAATAAACCTAGATAGAGGTGAGAGGCACTGCATGGGTTCGTCTGGAGTATCAGAGGACAGTAAAATGTCCAGTGGGGATGAATGATCTGACCACCTGACCTCCATTTGCTCCCCACTGAAGTTTTCTTCCCCTGAGAAGTCCAGCTCTTCCACTGGTGCTCCCTCCTGTGGTGGAGGAGGAGGAGGAGGAGGAGAAGCAGCATTAACCTCTGGGTGTTGTGGTGTTTCTTCTGGGGTGGTGGGAGCGCCATCAAGGGGAGCTATTTGGACTCTACGAGGCCTAAATGTTCTTTGTTCCCTCTGGGAAGAGGATGGGTCCTGTATGGGACGAAGTATATTTTTTGGGTCTAATGGATTTAGTTCATCGTCATCATCAAAAGACCAGTCTCCCCGGTGTTGTGGGGGATCCACCATGTTCCCTTTTGCCATTAACGTGGGTGATGTTTGGACCTCTATGTGTTGTACACACTTTTTGGGGCGCACAGAGATTTGTGGGGGTATTAGAGAGGGAGGGCCCTGGAACCGAATGGGGCGAGAAACTGTAGCAGTAGGGGGTCTTGAAGCTGCTACTTGTGCGTATGTGCGAGGGTTCAATGATTTAGTGGTGACCTGATTTACTTGGATTTGTGGGTGTGTTGCCGTTTCTTCCTCCAACAATTCAGCTGTGATAAGGGCTTCTGCTTGGTCTACAGTTTCAGGGTTAACTTTTCCCCTGTAATTTTTCTCTGTCCAGGAGGAAGCCACCTCAAAGGCCTGGGGCCAGTCTGCCCGATCGGTTTGTTCACGGATCTCTTTCATAGTGGATTCAATGAGGGATTCGTAATGCTGTTCAAGGGCTAATTGGGTTGTGTACAGCCAGTTATTTGCGTTGCCCTCCAGCAGTTGATTGACCTGTTCACTTGGAAAGGCTGGTTTAACAGTGTTGATCAACAAGTTGGTCAGTCTTTGAAATGTGATGGGTTGATTATCCTCAACCTTTGTTGTTACTTTACCCAAATGATGAACAAGTCTAATCAGTTGGTACATCAATTTGATGGTGTTTTTGAGCTTGGGAGGGGCTGGAATGAAATCTGTGTTGTGTTGTGTCGTTCTCTGGGTTGTGTGATTCTGTTGTGTCCCACTTTGGGTTCTTTTCTGGGGGAAATTGTGTGCATTTCTATCCCTTTTAAATCTCTGTGGCCCCATGTGCATAGATGCGTCCACTTTATTAAATCTTCCACCATAGTTAGGGAAAGAGGCAGAATCATTTCTAGTCTGAATGGTTCTGTTTCTCTGATTATGGTCTTTTTTGAACCATCTATCAGGAGGCCTGTATGGGCCTACTACCTGACCTGGTCGTTGAAAATTGTGAAACTTATTCAGAGAACTATACTGAGTTGTATTGTGTTTATTTTTATTCAGATCATGTGTGTGCCTGTATGGATCACTGGATCTGTGCCTCATTCTCTGTTCATACCCTGTTTTTTGAGGGTATGAGCTCTTAGAGCGAAAGGAAAAATTATTAATCCTCCCTGTTCTATAGTTGGGTGTTATATCTCTCTGCCTTGGGCGAGTATATGGTTTAGGATGCTGTCTCACTCGTCCCCTAAGGCCTTCCATTTTTTAACACACCAACAAAAAATTGGAGAATGAGAAATAATCAAAATGTTATATCAAGTAATGGATTAAATAGAGAATGAAAATAGTATAAGTGAAAATATTGGATATAAATTGAAAATAATGACTGGAAATAAAAGAAGAGAGAAAGAAATATATTTTTCTTTTCAAAATAAATTCACTAGTGCAAGCTAATCGCGACGTTTCGATACAATTAGTATCTTCTTCAGGCTAGCTTGCACAATAATATATAGAATACCGGTATAATATGGAGAAATAATGAATATAATAGGAGTTCGTAGAGAATCAACCTTCCGCAGCTGTAGTAAGTCAGCGGGTGAGCTGCGCGAGTGCAGAGACCCTTTAAATAGCGTTCTGGTGGGCGTGGCCTAGGCCGTGCTTAAAAGTGTAAAAATGAGGCTTTTATTTCATGCAAAAGACGGGAAAGTGATCGATCTGCTGTAGGGGATGTTTCAAAAGCGATCCAGTCCAAAAGTGAAATTAAATGAAGAGATAAATGGTGTTTTCAGTGTGTTTTCCCTCCTGTCCAATTTTATGAATGGGTGACGTCACGGTCTCCCAAATATGCAGTGGCGTCCTTTGAAAGTGCATCCTGCGTCCGTTTTTTTTCTTTTTTGTTTTTTTTAAAAATTCAAACAAAAACCATGTTGCACAAGCCCGCAGAATTGTCAAAAAAAAGGGAAAACATTTTTTTATAAAGTCTCCAAAGTGTATACATTTGTCCAATTGTATATATAGTTATTTTTTATTTTTTGTTTGTTTTTTTAAAAAAAGGGTGTATATCACACTTATGTGATTTTATAGTTGTCATATTATGTATTTATACTGTCAAAATATTTTCTGTGTGTCTTATCTTTATGGAATAATATTTATTAACCTTTTTTATGGTTAAAAAAATATTTTTAAGCACTTATGTGATTTTATAATCTTATAGTATATGATGTTTTGTATTAATTATCTTACACAGAAAATGATATTTTTAAATTGTTCCCAAAGAGAGCTGCCAGCATGACAGTCCCTCCCCCAGCATGTATAGGAAAAGTAATCTGTTTTTTATATTTATTTATTTCATATATAATATATATACATACATACACACACACACACACACACACACACACACATACATATACATATATATACACACATACACATATAATGCATCATACATTTATACTTTTAAATATACGAGAGAGAGAGAGAGAGGGTGGGGGAATAGGGGGTCCGAGATGAGACCCCAACCCGATCCCAACCATTCCCAAAGTTCAGAGAGGGAGGCTCGGGCTGGGTTAGGATTTCTGTAAGTCCAATCGACAGGTCCCCAGGGACCTGAAGACGGTTATGCACTGTCCATCCGTTCCACTGACCGCTTTGCAACGGTGTGGGATCAAGAGGGATCCCACCACAGACCCCCATTTGTTATGTGATTTTGTTTTTTGTCATTTCAGGTCCCAGGATCACTCAACAGTCTGGAAGGTCAGGAGGTCAACCTGTCTGGCGTTGATGCCATACTGAACTCCAGGATGAGATATAGATGTGGTAATGTATAATATTTTATAATGTTTATATATTTATTTATTTATTAATTTAATTGAGTGCCCGGAGTGTTCATGAGCGGGCTATTTGGCCTCAGGCTATTTTATGAAGGGCTGTTTTGCCCAGGGTTATTCTGGTTAGGGTTAAGGGCCTGTTTGGGGCTGGTCAGTCCAGGGATAATAAATAGAGGGTTAGAATGGTTAGGTTTAGGCGCTGGGAGGGGTCATGTGTCACGGGTTGGTGATGCACAGGCGGTTGTAACGGTTAGGTTTAGGGCTGTGAAAGGGTCATGTGTCACGGGTTGGTGATGCACAGGCGGTTGTAACGGTTAGGTTTAGGGCTGTGGAAGAGTCATGCGTCACGGCTTGGTGACGCACAGGCGGTTATAACGGTTAGGTTTAGGGTTCTGGAAGGGTCATGCGTCACGGGTTGGTGACGCACAGGCGGTTGTAACGGTTAGGTTTAGGGCTGTGAAAGGGTCATGTGTCACGGGTTGGTGATGCACAGGCGGTTGTAATGGTTAGGTTTAGGGCTGTGGAAGGATCATGTGTCACGGGTTGGTGATGCACAGGCGGTTGTAACGGTTAGGTTTAGGGCTGTAAAAGGGTCATGTGTCACGGGTTAGGGTTAGGGTTAGGGTTAGGGTTAGGGTTAGGAGTTAGGGTTAGGGTTTAGGGTTAGGGTTAGGGTTTAGGGTTAGGGTTAGGGTTAGGGTTAGGGTTAGGTATAGAGGTGATTACGAGTTTCACCCTCATTATCTCCACCCTCATTTGCATATCGAATCTGATTGGCTGGATTGTTTCACAGATAAATCTTTAGAACGGTCTGTCCGATTTTGCCAAGCTTGGTGTCATCGAACTCAGAATTCCGTCTGTCTTCATGTGACGGGGCGAGATGAACAGAAAAAGAAAGCATTAGAAATGTAGCACTTAAAATGTAAAACAGTCATTTACATGTAGGTTTTGAGTGGTGGAAAAAGTCACCTGCACGCCTTTAAGATTTGCATGAATACGACTATAGAGGAGACGTGGTAATGAACGCATTTTTCACAAGAACGACGTTTCTTCTTTCCTGCGCATTTTGGCAGCATGTAGGCCTGCAGCACGTTAGCTTTGGGCAACAATAATAGCGTTTAATTTGATTTGTAAACAGCCCTTTGCGGTTTAAATACTGTTTATATTTCAGTTGAGCAACTGAAATCAGTATCATATCCATGTATCACTCCTGAAATGTTTTTGTAGGAATTTTTGGGTGGGATGAACTCAATCCTTTTATTATTATCATTTCATGAAATGTATCGGACCATGCTTGTGAGGAGGAGATTATTCTGTTGCGAGCAGAGCAGACTTGAGTCCAGTAAATATTTAAAGAAATTGTTCCAAAATTGAGCGCACGAAGAGCTACATTTGTAACGACCCTTCAGATTGTAAAAATGCAACTTAAAGGGTTAGGGTTAGGGTTAGGGTTAGGGTTAGGATTTCTGTAAGTCCAATCGACAGGTCCCCAGGGACCTGAAGACGGTTATGCACTGTCCATCCGTTCCGCTGACCGCTTTGCAACGGTGTGGGATCAAGAGGGATCCCACCACAGACCCCCATTTGTTATGTGATTTTGTTTTTTGTCATTTCAGGTCCCAGGATCACTCAACAGTCTGGAAGGTCAGGAGGTCAACCTGTCTGGCGTTGATGCCATACTGAACTCCAGGATGAGATATAGATGTGGTAATGTATAATATTTTATAATGTTTATATATTTATTTATTTATTAATTTAATTGAGTGCCCGGAGTGTTCATGAGCGGGCTATTTGGCCTCAGGCTATTTTATGAAGGGCTGTTTTGCCCAGGGTTATTCTGGTTAGGGTTAAGGGCCTGTTTGGGGCTGGTCAGTCCAGGGATAATAAATAGAGGGTTAGAATGGTTAGGTTTAGGCGCTGGGAGGGGTCATGTGTCACGGGTTGGTGATGCACAGGCGGTTGTAACGGTTAGGTTTAGGGCTGTGGAAGAGTCATGCGTCACGGCTTGGTGACGCACAGGCGGTTATAACGGTTAGGTTTAGGGTTCTGGAAGGGTCATGCGTCACGGGTTGGTGACGCACAGGCGGTTGTAACGGTTAGGTTTAGGGCTGTGAAAGGGTCATGTGTCACGGGTTGGTGATGCACAGGCGGTTGTAATGGTTAGGTTTAGGGCTGTGGAAGGGTCATGTGTCACGGGTTGGTGACGCACAGGCGGTTGTAACGGTTAGGTTTAGGGCTGTGAAAGGGTCATGTGTCACGGGTTGGTGATGCACAGGCGGTTGTAATGGTTAGGTTTAGGGCTGTGGAAGGGTCATGTGTCACGGGTTGGTGATGCACAGGCGGTTGTAATGGTTAGGTTTAGGCGTTGGGAAGGGTCATGTGTCACGGGTTGGTGATGCACAGGCGGTTGTATCGGTTAGGTTTAGGGCTGTGGTAGGGGTCAGCCATCGAGGTTTTGACCACCCCAGTCACAGATGGAGGCTCAGGTTTCGTTCAGACCTCTGGGAAAACATGTATCCAGACGTTTGATCCACTGTGCTTCTGCTCTGAGCCGGTCACTAAGAGCCCATGATGGGTTGGCCTGCAAACCTGTGACCCTCAAGGCCGTCAGGCCATGCAACAGAAAATGTTGTACCACGTGTCTGCGTTTTTCTGTACTGTGTGTGATGTTATGTGCGTGCTGATATATGCGTATTCTTAATTCATTCTTTGTCTGGCCGACATACTGTTTGTGGCACTTGGTACAGTACAACAGGTAAATACAATTGGAAGTTACGTGGGACAGAGACCTGGGGAGTTGAAATACTTTTTTGGAGAATCTACTAACTACTAATTGTGCTGGAGTGTAGTATTTGCATTTGCCAATACGGTCTCTGGCAGGCGCTGTATGAATCTTGCTTTGTACTAATTTATCCAGCAAGTTGGTGTTCCTCCTATATGCCGCTATTGGCTTATATCTTTTTAGATAGTTAGTAGGTTCTAGGAATTTTTGGAAGTTGGCTTTGAGTTCAAGATTCAGCTGTGTGCTTTGTAGTGAGAAATGGGCCACAAGAGGGAGTATTTTGTCCCTCTGGTCTGTGTTAACCACAGGAGGTGCCCGTGGCTGGTCAAAGGTTTTCAGGATCCTTCTGAGGAACGAACGAGAGTATCCTCTGTGTTTGAGGGCACCAAAGAGGGTTTGTACAGCTGAATAAAAGGAGGACGGTTGTGTGCAGATTCTTTTAAATCTGAGTAATTGTGATTTTATGATTCCCTTAAATGTGTGTTTAGGATGAAAGCTCCTTTTGTGTAAAAGTGAATGCGTGTCCGTCTCCTTGAAAAAGACTCTAAAGTCAAGAAAGCCAGTTTCCAAAAACGTTGGACCTTTAAAGGAGACCACATCCAGAAAATTGACTTCCTTGGGGTCAAATGTATATTTAATTTTAATGGACTTTTGGTGTGTGTTGAGATGGTCAGTGAAGGTAACAAAATCCTCTATAGAATATATCCATACTCCCCATATGTCATCCAGGAACCTGTAATAAGCATATGGTTTCTTACTAGCTGAGGTCAAAGCGGATTCTTCCCAGTCTGCCATAAATATATTTGCATATGAGGGCGCAAATTTCTTGCCCATTGCTGTCCCCTTAGTCTGTAAATAGAATTTAGAATCAAATTCAAAGTCATTTCTAGTAAGATTCATTTCTAATAATTTAAGTATATAATGATCTGGTCTTTTGGGGTCTGGGTATTTTTCCATAAACTTTTTTACAGCTTTGAGGCCTACTTCAGTTTCTATATTCGTATATAAACTATCTATATCTATGGTGAAGAGAAATGCATTTTTAGGTATTTTTAATTTTTTAGTTTTCGATATAAAATCATAAGTATCCTTTAGGTAGCTAGGATGACGTATAGATATGGGGTTCAAAAAGTGTTCTATATATTCAGCTATAAAATATGTCTCACTGTTACAGTCAGATACTATAGGTCTTCCTGGAGGGATTTCTCCAGGAATACTCCATTTTTCAGGCTCTTTATGGATCTTGGGTAATAAATAAAATCTTCTGGGCCTGGGAGGGTTTTCTCCTAATAAATATTCTTTTTGTGCCCCGCTAATTATTTTTTTATCCAGCATTTCATCTAATATCTCTTCTACCATGATTCTAGTTTGTGGATATATGGCTCCCTCTAGTGTGCAATAGTGTTCCTTCACTGCCAACTGTCTCTGTCCTTCCCAAACATACTGAGTTTTATCCATAATAACAGTTGCATTTCCCTTGTCCGCAGGTTTTATAATAATATCCCTATTTCTTTGTAATTCTAGCAGAGCTTTTCTTTCTCCCCTTGTTAGGTTTTCTGGTGTTTTCAGGCCCCAATTTAGGTGCTTGAATGCATAATTGTCAGCTCTGATTATTTGTGTGATCTGTTTAGGTAGGTTGGACAACACTGGAGTCCAGTCAGAGGCTCTAATGAAGGGAATTTTTTGTTTTTGATACTTTTTACCCTCAAAGAAAGTCTCCAGTTTAATTCTGCGGTGATAGGCCTGCATATCTTTTAATAATTGTATTTTTTGAGTTTTAATCCCCCTAGGTGTGGGAATAAAAGATAGGCCTTTGAGTAAAACCGCACGTTGTTCTTTAGATAATATGATTTTTTTTGAGAGGTTCACAATGAGTTTATTCTGGTCTTGTTTTGGACTCTCGTAAATTAACAGTTTAAATGTGTCTTCCAGTGCTGCAGCATGGCTGTGGCCGTGGAGGCCCTCCAGTGTGTCCCATCACTTTCCACCATGAATTGTTCAGTGGGAAGTGGAGGGATACAACTGGTAATTTTCTTTATGTGAGTGTTCAAGTGTTCAATCATGACTTGCTCATAAAGTGGCAGTGATCTGGTGAAATTGATCAGTGGGAAGAACACTTCTGTGTTAGGCAGTCTCCGGGTGACGGCTTTGTGCGCCTTATGCAGTTCTGTTATAGCCGCAATCCTGTACCTCTGCTGTCTGTTATTGAAACCAAAGGATAGGATGATCTTTTCAGGCTGTACTGCAATTGTGGCCTTTTCAATTAGGTTAGCTGCATGCTGCAGTTTGGCCCCAGGGTAACTGTCCACCTGTAAATCAGGACAGTTGATGGCTGGGAGTCTGGACACGTTGGAGTCACCAATTATTACATATTTTTTCTGTAGCGTTAGACTCCAATCCGTCATTTTTTTATTTGTGTTTATGTGTCTAGTGGGCCGCGTTACCGGGCTGTCAATGACTGTGGTCTGTACATTTATGTTTGTTACGTCAGCCGGTGCTGCAACTGGGAGATTTTCTGTTCTTTCTTTATTTCTGGAGTTTATGTCCTCTGGTGGAGCTGTCTCAGAGAGAACTTTTCTATCTTTTTTAGACAAGGCCTTTTTGGGCCTTGGTTGTGGAATGTGGTGTGAGGTGTTTGCCACACATTCTTCAGGCTTCTCTGCTACTTCTTGTGGAGCGTCTGAGCTGATAGGAGAATCGTTCTCTGCAATAAACCTAGATAGAGGTGAGAGGCACTGCATGGGTTCGTCTGGAGTATCAGAGGACAGTAAAATGTCCAGTGGGGATGAATGATCTGACCACCTGACCTCCATTTGCTCCCCACTGAAGTTTTCTTCCCCTGAGAAGTCCAGCTCTTCCACTGGTGCTCCCTCCTGTGGTGGAGGAGGAGGAGGAGGAGGAGAAGCAGCATTAACCTCTGGGTGTTGTGGTGTTTCTTCTGGGGTGGTGGGAGCGCCATCAAGGGGAGCTATTTGGACTCTACGAGGCCTAAATGTTCTTTGTTCCCTCTGGGAAGAGGATGGGTCCTGTATGGGACGAAGTATATTTTTTGGGTCTAATGGATTTAGTTCATCGTCATCATCAAAAGACCAGTCTCCCCGGTGTTGTGGGGGATCCACCATGTTCCCTTTTGCCATTAACGTGGGTGATGTTTGGACCTCTATGTGTTGTACACCCTTTTTGGGGCGCACAGAGATTTGTGGGGGTATTAGAGAGGGAGGGCCCTGGAACCGAATGGGGCGAGAAACTGTAGCAGTAGGGGGTCTTGAAGCTGCTACTTGTGCGTATGTGCGAGGGTTCAATGATTTAGTGGTGACCTGATTTACTTGGATTTGTGGGTGTGTTGCCGTTTCTTCCTCCAACAATTCAGCTGTGATAAGGGCTTCTGCTTGGTCTACAGTTTCAGGGTTAACTTTTCCCCTGTAATTTTTCTCTGTCCAGGAGGAAGCCACCTCAAAGGCCTGGGGCCAGTCTGCCCGATCGGTTTGTTCACGGATCTCTTTCATAGTGGATTCAATGAGGGATTCGTAATGCTGTTCAAGGGCTAATTGGGTTGTGTACAGCCAGTTATTTGCGTTGCCCTCCAGCAGTTGATTGACCTGTTCACTTGGAAAGGCTGGTTTAACAGTGTTGATCAACAAGTTGGTCAGTCTTTGAAATGTGATGGGTTGATTATCCTCAACCTTTGTTGTTACTTTACCCAAATGATGAACAAGTCTAATCAGTTGGTACATCAATTTGATGGTGTTTTTGAGCTTGGGAGGGGCTGGAATGAAATCTGTGTTGTGTTGTGTCGTTCTCTGGGTTGTGTGATTCTGTTGTGTCCCACTTTGGGTTCTTTTCTGGGGGAAATTGTGTGCATTTCTATCCCTTTTAAATCTCTGTGGCCCCATGTGCATAGATGTGTCCACTTTATTAAATCTTCCACCATAGTTAGGGAAAGAGGCAGAATCATTTCTAGTCTGAATGGTTCTGTTTCTCTGATTATGGTCTTTTTTGAACCATCTATCAGGAGGCCTGTATGGGCCTACTACCTGACCTGGTCGTTGAAAATTGTGAAACTTATTCAGAGAACTATACTGAGTTGTATTGTGTTTATTTTTATTCAGATCATGTGTGTGCCTGTATGGATCACTGGATCTGTGCCTCATTCTCTGTTCATACCCTGTTTTTTGAGGGTATGAGCTCTTAGAGCGAAAGGAAAAATTATTAATCCTCCCTGTTCTATAGTTGGGTGTTATATCTCTCTGCCTTGGGCGAGTATATGGTTTAGGATGCTGTCTCACTCGTCCCCTAAGGCCTTCCATTTTTTAACACACCAACAAAAAATTGGAGAATGAGAAATAATCAAAATGTTATATCAAGTAATGGATTAAATAGAGAATGAAAATAGTATAAGTGAAAATATTGGATATAAATTGAAAATAATGACTGGAAATAAAAGAAGAGAGAAAGAAATATATTTTTCTTTTCAAAATAAATTCACTAGTGCAAGCTAATCGCGACGTTTCGATACAATTAGTATCTTCTTCAGGCTAGCTTGCACAATAATATATAGAATACCGGTATAATATGGAGAAATAATGAATATAATAGGAGTTCGTAGAGAATCAACCTTCCGCAGCTGTAGTAAGTCAGCGGGTGAGCTGCGCGAGTGCAGAGACCCTTTAAATAGCGTTCTGGTGGGCGTGGCCTAGGCCGTGCTTAAAAGTGTAAAAATTAGGCTTTTATTTCATGCAAAAGACGGGAAAGTGATCGATCTGCTGTAGGGGATGTTTCAAAAGCGATCCAGTCCAAAAGTGAAATTAAATGAAGAGATAAATGGTGTTTTCAGTGTGTTTTCCCTCCTGTCCAATTTTATGAATGGGTGACGTCACGGTCTCCCAAATATGCAGTGGCGTCCTTTGAAAGTGCATCCTGCGTCCGTTTTTTTTCTTTTTTGTTTTTTTTAAAAATTCAAACAAAAACCATGTTGCACAAGCCCGCAGAATTGTCAAAAAAAAGGGAAAACATTTTTTTATAAAGTCTCCAAAGTGTATACATTTGTCCAATTGTATATATAGTTATTTTTTATTTTTTGTTTGTTTTTTTAAAAAAAGGGTGTATATCACACTTATGTGATTTTATAGTTGTCATATTATGTATTTATACTGTCAAAATATTTTCTGTGTGTCTTATCTTTATGGAATAATATTTATTAACCTTTTTTATGGTTAAAAAAATATTTTTAAGCACTTATGTGATTTTATAATCTTATAGTATATGATGTTTTGTATTAATTATCTTACACAGAAAATGATATTTTTAAATTGTTCCCAAAGAGAGCTGCCAGCATGACAGTCCCTCCCCCAGCATGTATAGGAAAAGTAATCTGTTTTTTATATTTATTTATTTCATATATAATATATATACATACATACACACACACACACACACACACACACACACACACACACATACATATACATATATATACACACATACACATATAATGCATCATACATTTATACTTTTAAATATACGAGAGAGAGAGAGAGAGGGTGGGGGAATAGGGGGTCCGAGATGAGACCCCAACCCGATCCCAACCATTCCCAAAGTTCAGAGAGGGAGGCTCGGGCTGGGTTAGGATTTCTGTAAGTCCAATCGACAGGTCCCCAGGGACCTGAAGACGGTTATGCACTGTCCATCCGTTCCGCTGACCGCTTTGCAACGGTGTGGGATCAAGAGGGATCCCACCACAGACCCCCATTTGTTATGTGATTTTGTTTTTTGTCATTTCAGGTCCCAGGATCACTCAACAGTCTGGAAGGTCAGGAGGTCAACCTGTCTGGCGTTGATGCCATACTGAACTCCAGGATGAGATATAGATGTGGTAATGTATAATATTTTATAATGTTTATATATTTATTTATTTATTAATTTAATTGAGTGCCCGGAGTGTTCATGAGCGGGCTATTTGGCCTCAGGCTATTTTATGAAGGGCTGTTTTGCCCAGGGTTATTCTGGTTAGGGTTAAGGGCCTGTTTGGGGCTGGTCAGTCCAGGGATAATAAATAGAGGGTTAGAATGGTTAGGTTTAGGCGCTGGGAGGGGTCATGTGTCACGGGTTGGTGATGCACAGGCGGTTGTAACGGTTAGGTTTAGGGCTGTGGAAGAGTCATGCGTCACGGCTTGGTGACGCACAGGCGGTTATAACGGTTAGGTTTAGGGTTCTGGAAGGGTCATGCGTCACGGGTTGGTGACGCACAGGCGGTTGTAACGGTTAGGTTTAGGGCTGTGAAAGGGTCATGTGTCACGGGTTGGTGATGCACAGGCGGTTGTAATGGTTAGGTTTAGGGCTGTGGAAGGATCATGTGTCACGGGTTGGTGACGCACAGGCGGTTGTAACGGTTAGGTTTAGGGCTGTAAAAGGGTCATGTGTCACGGGTTAGGGTTAGGGTTAGGGTTAGGGTTAGGGTTAGGAGTTAGGGTTAGGGTTTAGGGTTAGGGTTAGGGTTTAGGGTTAGGGTTAGGGTTAGGGTTAGGGTTAGGTATAGAGGTGATTACGAGTTTCACCCTCATTATCTCCACCCTCATTTGCATATCGAATCTGATTGGCTGGATTGTTTCACAGATAAATCTTTAGAACGGTCTGTCCGATTTTGCCAAGCTTGGTGTCATCGAACTCAGAATTCCGTCTGTCTTCATGTGACGGGGCGAGATGAACAGAAAAAGAAAGCATTAGAAATGTAGCACTTAAAATGTAAAACAGTCATTTACATGTAGGTTTTGAGTGGTGGAAAAAGTCACCTGCACGCCTTTAAGATTTGCATGAATACGACTATAGAGGAGACGTGGTAATGAACGCATTTTTCACAAGAACGACGTTTCTTCTTTCCTGCGCATTTTTGCAGCATGTAGGCCTGCAGCACGTTAGCTTTGGGCAACAATAATAGCGTTTAATTTGATTTGTAAACAGCCCTTTGCGGTTTAAATACTGTTTATATTTCAGTTGAGCAACTGAAATCAGTATCATATCCATGTATCACTCCTGAAATGTTTTTGTAGGAATTTTTGGGTGGGATGAACTCAATCCTTTTATTATTATCATTTCATGAAATGTATCGGACCATGCTTGTGAGGAGGAGATTATTCTGTTGCGAGCAGAGCAGACTTGAGTCCAGTAAATATTTAAAGAAATTGTTCCAAAATTGAGCGCACGAAGAGCTACATTTGTAACGACCCTTCAGATTGTAAAAATGCAACTTAAAGGGTTAGGGTTAGGGTTAGGGTTAGGATTTCTGTAAGTCCAATCGACAGGTCCCCAGGGACCTGAAGACGGTTATGCACTGTCCATCCGTTCCGCTGACCGCTTTGCAACGGTGTGGGATCAAGAGGGATCCCACCACAGACCCCCATTTGTTATGTGATTTTGTTTTTTGTCATTTCAGGTCCCAGGATCACTCAACAGTCTGGAAGGTCAGGAGGTCAACCTGTCTGGCGTTGATGCCATACTGAACTCCAGGATGAGATATAGATGTGGTAATGTATAATATTTTATAATGTTTATATATTTATTTATTTATTAATTTAATTGAGTGCCCGGAGTGTTCATGAGCGGGCTATTTGGCCTCAGGCTATTTTATGAAGGGCTGTTTTGCCCAGGGTTATTCTGGTTAGGGTTAAGGGCCTGTTTGGGGCTGGTCAGTCCAGGGATAATAAATAGAGGGTTAGAATGGTTAGGTTTAGGCGCTGGGAGGGGTCATGTGTCACGGGTTGGTGATGCACAGGCGGTTGTAACGGTTAGGTTTAGGGCTGTGGAAGAGTCATGCGTCACGGCTTGGTGACGCACAGGCGGTTATAACGGTTAGGTTTAGGGTTCTGGAAGGGTCATGCGTCACGGGTTGGTGACGCACAGGCGGTTGTAACGGTTAGGTTTAGGGCTGTGAAAGGGTCATGTGTCACGGGTTGGTGATGCACAGGCGGTTGTAATGGTTAGGTTTAGGGCTGTGGAAGGATCATGTCTCACGGGTTGGTGATGCACAGGCGGTTGTAACGGTTAGGTTTAGGGCTGTAAAAGGGTCATGTGTCACGGGTTAGGGTTAGGGTTAGGGTTAGGAGTTAGGGTTAGGGTTTAGGGTTAGGGTTAGGGTTTAGGGTTAGGGTTAGGGTTAGGGTTAGGGTTAGGTATAGAGGTGATTACGAGTTTCACCCTCATTATCTCCACCCTCATTTGCATATCGAATCTGATTGGCTGGATTGTTTCACAGATAAATCTTTAGAACGGTCTGTCCGATTTTGCCAAGCTTGGTGTCATCGAACTCAGAATTCCGTCTGTCTTCATGTGACGGGGCGAGATGAACAGAAAAAGAAAGCATTAGAAATGTAGCACTTAAAATGTAAAACAGTCATTTACATGTAGGTTTTGAGTGGTGGAAAAAGTCACCTGCACGCCTTTAAGATTTGCATGAATACGACTATAGAGGAGACGTGGTAATGAACGCATTTTTCACAAGAACGACGTTTCTTCTTTCCTGCGCATTTTGGCAGCATGTAGGCCTGCAGCACGTTAGCTTTGGGCAACAATAATAGCGTTTAATTTGATTTGTAAACAGCCCTTTGCGGTTTAAATACTGTTTATATTTCAGTTGAGCAACTGAAATCAGTATCATATCCATGTATCACTCCTGAAATGTTTTTGTAGGAATTTTTGGGTGGGATGAACTCAATCCTTTTATTATTATCATTTCATGAAATGTATCGGACCATGCTTGTGAGGAGGAGATTATTCTGTTGCGAGCAGAGCAGACTTGAGTCCAGTAAATATTTAAAGAAATTGTTCCAAAATTGAGCGCACGAAGAGCTACATTTGTAACGACCCTTCAGATTGTAAAAATGCAACTTAAAGGGTTAGGGTTAGGGTTAGGGTTAGGGTTAGGATTTCTGTAAGTCCAATCGACAGGTCCCCAGGGACCTGAAGACGGTTATGCACTGTCCATCCGTTCCGCTGACCGCTTTGCAACGGTGTGGGATCAAGAGGGATCCCACCACAGACCCCCATTTGTTATGTGATTTTGTTTTTTGTCATTTCAGGTCCCAGGATCACTCAACAGTCTGGAAGGTCAGGAGGTCAACCTGTCTGGCGTTGATGCCATACTGAACTCCAGGATGAGATATAGATGTGGTAATGTATAATATTTTATAATGTTTATATATTTATTTATTTATTAATTTAATTGAGTGCCCGGAGTGTTCATGAGCGGGCTATTTGGCCTCAGGCTATTTTATGAAGGGCTGTTTTGCCCAGGGTTATTCTGGTTAGGGTTAAGGGCCTGTTTGGGGCTGGTCAGTCCAGGGATAATAAATAGAGGGTTAGAATGGTTAGGTTTAGGCGCTGGGAGGGGTCATGTGTCACGGGTTGGTGATGCACAGGCGGTTGTAACGGTTAGGTTTAGGGCTGTGGAAGAGTCATGCGTCACGGCTTGGTGACGCACAGGCGGTTATAACGGTTAGGTTTAGGGTTCTGGAAGGGTCATGCGTCACGGGTTGGTGACGCACAGGCGGTTGTAACGGTTAGGTTTAGGGCTGTGAAAGGGTCATGTGTCACGGGTTGGTGATGCACAGGCGGTTGTAATGGTTAGGTTTAGGGCTGTGGAAGGGTCATGTGTCACGGGTTGGTGACGCACAGGCGGTTGTAACGGTTAGGTTTAGGGCTGTGAAAGGGTCATGTGTCACGGGTTGGTGATGCACAGGCGGTTGTAATGGTTAGGTTTAGGGCTGTGGAAGGGTCATGTGTCACGGGTTGGTGATGCACAGGCGGTTGTAATGGTTAGGTTTAGGCGTTGGGAAGGGTCATGTGTCACGGGTTGGTGATGCACAGGCGGTTGTATCGGTTAGGTTTAGGGCTGTGGTAGGGGTCAGCCATCGAGGTTTTGACCACCCCAGTCACAGATGGAGGCTCAGGTTTCGTTCAGACCTCTGGGAAAACATGTATCCAGACGTTTGATCCACTGTGCTTCTGCTCTGAGCCGGTCACTAAGAGCCCATGATGGGTTGGCCTGCAAACCTGTGACCCTCAAGGCCGTCAGGCCATGCAACAGAAAATGTTGTACCACGTGTCTGCGTTTTTCTGTACTGTGTGTGATGTTATGTGCGTGCTGATATATGCGTATTCTTAATTCATTCTTTGTCTGGCCGACATACTGTTTGTGGCACTTGGTACAGTACAACAGGTAAATACAATTGGAAGTTACGTGGGACAGAGACCTGGGGAGTTGAAATACTTTTTTGGAGAATCTACTAACTACTAATTGTGCTGGAGTGTAGTATTTGCATTTGCCAATACGGTCTCTGGCAGGCGCTGTATGAATCTTGCTTTGTACTAATTTATCCAGCAAGTTGGTGTTCCTCCTATATGCCGCTATTGGCTTATATCTTTTTAGATAGTTAGTAGGTTCTAGGAATTTTTGGAAGTTGGCTTTGAGTTCAAGATTCAGCTGTGTGCTTTGTAGTGAGAAATGGGCCACAAGAGGGAGTATTTTGTCCCTCTGGTCTGTGTTAACCACAGGAGGTGCCCGTGGCTGGTCAAAGGTTTTCAGGATCCTTCTGAGGAACGAACGAGAGTATCCTCTGTGTTTGAGGGCACCAAAGAGGGTTTGTACAGCTGAATAAAAGGAGGACGGTTGTGTGCAGATTCTTTTAAATCTGAGTAATTGTGATTTTATGATTCCCTTAAATGTGTGTTTAGGATGAAAGCTCCTTTTGTGTAAAAGTGAATGCGTGTCCGTCTCCTTGAAAAAGACTCTAAAGTCAAGAAAGCCAGTTTCCAAAAACGTTGGACCTTTAAAGGAGACCACATCCAGAAAATTGACTTCCTTGGGGTCAAATGTATATTTAATTTTAATGGACTTTTGGTGTGTGTTGAGATGGTCAGTGAAGGTAACAAAATCCTCTATAGAATATATCCATACTCCCCATATGTCATCCAGGAACCTGTAATAAGCATATGGTTTCTTACTAGCTGAGGTCAAAGCGGATTCTTCCCAGTCTGCCATAAATATATTTGCATATGAGGGCGCAAATTTCTTGCCCATTGCTGTCCCCTTAGTCTGTAAATAGAATTTAGAATCAAATTCAAAGTCATTTCTAGTAAGATTCATTTCTAATAATTTAAGTATATAATGATCTGGTCTTTTGGGGTCTGGGTATTTTTCCATAAACTTTTTTACAGCTTTGAGGCCTACTTCAGTTTCTATATTCGTATATAAACTATCTATATCTATGGTGAAGAGAAATGCATTTTTAGGTATTTTTAATTTTTTAGTTTTCGATATAAAATCATAAGTATCCTTTAGGTAGCTAGGATGACGTATAGATATGGGGTTCAAAAAGTGTTCTATATATTCAGCTATAAAATATGTCTCACTGTTACAGTCAGATACTATAGGTCTTCCTGGAGGGATTTCTCCAGGAATACTCCATTTTTCAGGCTCTTTATGGATCTTGGGTAATAAATAAAATCTTCTGGGCCTGGGAGGGTTTTCTCCTAATAAATATTCTTTTTGTGCCCCGCTAATTATTTTTTTATCCAGCATTTCATCTAATATCTCTTCTACCATGATTCTAGTTTGTGGATATATGGCTCCCTCTAGTGTGCAATAGTGTTCCTTCACTGCCAACTGTCTCTGTCCTTCCCAAACATACTGAGTTTTATCCATAATAACAGTTGCATTTCCCTTGTCCGCAGGTTTTATAATAATATCCCTATTTCTTTGTAATTCTAGCAGAGCTTTTCTTTCTCCCCTTGTTAGGTTTTCTGGTGTTTTCAGGCCCCAATTTAGGTGCTTGAATGCATAATTGTCAGCTCTGATTATTTGTGTGATCTGTTTAGGTAGGTTGGACAACACTGGAGTCCAGTCAGAGGCTCTAATGAAGGGAATTTTTTGTTTTTGATACTTTTTACCCTCAAAGAAAGTCTCCAGTTTAATTCTGCGGTGATAGGCCTGCATATCTTTTAATAATTGTATTTTTTGAGTTTTAATCCCCCTAGGTGTGGGAATAAAAGATAGGCCTTTGAGTAAAACCGCACGTTGTTCTTTAGATAATATGATTTTTTTTGAGAGGTTCACAATGAGTTTATTCTGGTCTTGTTTTGGACTCTCGTAAATTAACAGTTTAAATGTGTCTTCCAGTGCTGCAGCATGGCTGTGGCCGTGGAGGCCCTCCAGTGTGTCCCATCACTTTCCACCATGAATTGTTCAGTGGGAAGTGGAGGGATACAACTGGTAATTTTCTTTATGTGAGTGTTCAAGTGTTCAATCATGACTTGCTCATAAAGTGGCAGTGATCTGGTGAAATTGATCAGTGGGAAGAACACTTCTGTGTTAGGCAGTCTCCGGGTGACGGCTTTGTGCGCCTTATGCAGTTCTGTTATAGCCGCAATCCTGTACCTCTGCTGTCTGTTATTGAAACCAAAGGATAGGATGATCTTTTCAGGCTGTACTGCAATTGTGGCCTTTTCAATTAGGTTAGCTGCATGCTGCAGTTTGGCCCCAGGGTAACTGTCCACCTGTAAATCAGGACAGTTGATGGCTGGGAGTCTGGACACGTTGGAGTCACCAATTATTACATATTTTTTCTGTAGCGTTAGACTCCAATCCGTCATTTTTTTATTTGTGTTTATGTGTCTAGTGGGCCGCGTTACCGGGCTGTCAATGACTGTGGTCTGTACATTTATGTTTGTTACGTCAGCCGGTGCTGCAACTGGGAGATTTTCTGTTCTTTCTTTATTTCTGGAGTTTATGTCCTCTGGTGGAGCTGTCTCAGAGAGAACTTTTCTATCTTTTTTAGACAAGGCCTTTTTGGGCCTTGGTTGTGGAATGTGGTGTGAGGTGTTTGCCACACATTCTTCAGGCTTCTCTGCTACTTCTTGTGGAGCGTCTGAGCTGATAGGAGAATCGTTCTCTGCAATAAACCTAGATAGAGGTGAGAGGCACTGCATGGGTTCGTCTGGAGTATCAGAGGACAGTAAAATGTCCAGTGGGGATGAATGATCTGACCACCTGACCTCCATTTGCTCCCCACTGAAGTTTTCTTCCCCTGAGAAGTCCAGCTCTTCCACTGGTGCTCCCTCCTGTGGTGGAGGAGGAGGAGGAGGAGGAGAAGCAGCATTAACCTCTGGGTGTTGTGGTGTTTCTTCTGGGGTGGTGGGAGCGCCATCAAGGGGAGCTATTTGGACTCTACGAGGCCTAAATGTTCTTTGTTCCCTCTGGGAAGAGGATGGGTCCTGTATGGGACGAAGTATATTTTTTGGGTCTAATGGATTTAGTTCATCGTCATCATCAAAAGACCAGTCTCCCCGGTGTTGTGGGGGATCCACCATGTTCCCTTTTTGCCATTAACGTGGGTGATGTTTGGACCTCTATGTGTTGTACACCCTTTTTGGGGCGCACAGAGATTTGTGGGGGTATTAGAGAGGGAGGGCCCTGGAACCGAATGGGGCGAGAAACTGTAGCAGTAGGGGGTCTTGAAGCTGCTACTTGTGCGTATGTGCGAGGGTTCAATGATTTAGTGGTGACCTGATTTACTTGGATTTGTGGGTGTGTTGCCGTTTCTTCCTCCAACAATTCAGCTGTGATAAGGGCTTCTGCTTGGTCTACAGTTTCAGGGTTAACTTTTCCCCTGTAATTTTTCTCTGTCCAGGAGGAAGCCACCTCAAAGGCCTGGGGCCAGTCTGCCCGATCGGTTTGTTCACGGATCTCTTTCATAGTGGATTCAATGAGGGATTCGTAATGCTGTTCAAGGGCTAATTGGGTTGTGTACAGCCAGTTATTTGCGTTGCCCTCCAGCAGTTGATTGACCTGTTCACTTGGAAAGGCTGGTTTAACAGTGTTGATCAACAAGTTGGTCAGTCTTTGAAATGTGATGGGTTGATTATCCTCAACCTTTGTTGTTACTTTACCCAAATGATGAACAAGTCTAATCAGTTGGTACATCAATTTGATGGTGTTTTTGAGCTTGGGAGGGGCTGGAATGAAATCTGTGTTGTGTTGTGTCGTTCTCTGGGTTGTGTGATTCTGTTGTGTCCCACTTTGGGTTCTTTTCTGGGGGAAATTGTGTGCATTTCTATCCCTTTTAAATCTCTGTGGCCCCATGTGCATAGATGTGTCCACTTTATTAAATCTTCCACCATAGTTAGGGAAAGAGGCAGAATCATTTCTAGTCTGAATGGTTCTGTTTCTCTGATTATGGTCTTTTTTGAACCATCTATCAGGAGGCCTGTATGGGCCTACTACCTGACCTGGTCGTTGAAAATTGTGAAACTTATTCAGAGAACTATACTGAGTTGTATTGTGTTTATTTTTATTCAGATCATGTGTGTGCCTGTATGGATCACTGGATCTGTGCCTCATTCTCTGTTCATACCCTGTTTTTTGAGGGTATGAGCTCTTAGAGCGAAAGGAAAAATTATTAATCCTCCCTGTTCTATAGTTGGGTGTTATATCTCTCTGCCTTGGGCGAGTATATGGTTTAGGATGCTGTCTCACTCGTCCCCTAAGGCCTTCCATTTTTTAACACACCAACAAAAAATTGGAGAATGAGAAATAATCAAAATGTTATATCAAGTAATGGATTAAATAGAGAATGAAAATAGTATAAGTGAAAATATTGGATATAAATTGAAAATAATGACTGGAAATAAAAGAAGAGAGAAAGAAATATATTTTTCTTTTCAAAATAAATTCACTAGTGCAAGCTAATCGCGACGTTTCGATACAATTAGTATCTTCTTCAGGCTAGCTTGCACAATAATATATAGAATACCGGTATAATATGGAGAAATAATGAATATAATAGGAGTTCGTAGAGAATCAACCTTCCGCAGCTGTAGTAAGTCAGCGGGTGAGCTGCGCGAGTGCAGAGACCCTTTAAATAGCGTTCTGGTGGGCGTGGCCTAGGCCGTGCTTAAAAGTGTAAAAATGAGGCTTTTATTTCATGCAAAAGACGGGAAAGTGATCGATCTGCTGTAGGGGATGTTTCAAAAGCGATCCAGTCCAAAAGTGAAATTAAATGAAGAGATAAATGGTGTTTTCAGTGTGTTTTCCCTCCTGTCCAATTTTATGAATGGGTGACGTCACGGTCTCCCAAATATGCAGTGGCGTCCTTTGAAAGTGCATCCTGCGTCCGTTTTTTTTCTTTTTTGTTTTTTTTAAAAATTCAAACAAAAACCATGTTGCACAAGCCCGCAGAATTGTCAAAAAAAGGGAAAACATTTTTTTATAAAGTCTCCAAAGTGTATACATTTGTCCAATTGTATATATAGTTATTTTTTATTTTTTGTTTGTTTTTTAAAAAAAAGGGTGTATATCACACTTATGTGATTTTATAGTTGTCATATTATGTATTTATACTGTCAAAATATTTTCTGTGTGTCTTATCTTTATGGAATAATATTTATTAACCTTTTTTATGGTTAAAAAAATATTTTTAAGCACTTATGTGATTTTATAATCTTATAGTATATGATGTTTTGTATTAATTATCTTACACAGAAAATGATATTTTTAAATTGTTCCCAAAGAGAGCTGCCAGCATGACAGTCCCTCCCCCAGCATGTATAGGAAAAGTAATCTGTTTTTTATATTTATTTATTTCATATATAATATATATACATACATACACACACACACACACACACACACACACACACACACACACACATACATATACATATATATACACACATACACATATAATGCATCATACATTTATACTTTTAAATATACGAGAGAGAGAGAGAGAGGGTGGGGGAATAGGGGGTCCGAGATGAGACCCCAACCCGATCCCAACCATTCCCAAAGTTCAGAGAGGGAGGCTCGGGCTGGGTTAGGATTTCTGTAAGTCCAATCGACAGGTCCCCAGGGACCTGAAGACGGTTATGCACTGTCCATCCGTTCCGCTGACCGCTTTGCAACGGTGTGGGATCAAGAGGGATCCCACCACAGACCCCCATTTGTTATGTGATTTTGTTTTTTGTCATTTCAGGTCCCAGGATCACTCAACAGTCTGGAAGGTCAGGAGGTCAACCTGTCTGGCGTTGATGCCATACTGAACTCCAGGATGAGATATAGATGTGGTAATGTATAATATTTTATAATGTTTATATATTTATTTATTTATTAATTTAATTGAGTGCCCGGAGTGTTCATGAGCGGGCTATTTGGCCTCAGGCTATTTTATGAAGGGCTGTTTTGCCCAGGGTTATTCTGGTTAGGGTTAAGGGCCTGTTTGGGGCTGGTCAGTCCAGGGATAATAAATAGAGGGTTAGAATGGTTAGGTTTAGGCGCTGGGAGGGGTCATGTGTCACGGGTTGGTGATGCACAGGCGGTTGTAACGGTTAGGTTTAGGGCTGTGGAAGAGTCATGCGTCACGGCTTGGTGACGCACAGGCGGTTATAACGGTTAGGTTTAGGGTTCTGGAAGGGTCATGCGTCACGGGTTGGTGACGCACAGGCGGTTGTAACGGTTAGGTTTAGGGCTGTGAAAGGGTCATGTGTCACGGGTTGGTGATGCACAGGCGGTTGTAATGGTTAGGTTTAGGGCTGTGGAAGGATCATGTGTCACGGGTTGGTGACGCACAGGCGGTTGTAACGGTTAGGTTTAGGGCTGTAAAAGGGTCATGTGTCACGGGTTAGGGTTAGGGTTAGGGTTAGGGTTAGGGTTAGGAGTTAGGGTTAGGGTTTAGGGTTAGGGTTAGGGTTTAGGGTTAGGGTTAGGGTTAGGGTTAGGTATAGAGGTGATTACGAGTTTCACCCTCATTATCTCCACCCTCATTTGCATATCGAATCTGATTGGCTGGATTGTTTCACAGATAAATCTTTAGAACGGTCTGTCCGATTTTGCCAAGCTTGGTGTCATCGAACTCAGAATTCCGTCTGTCTTCATGTGACGGGGCGAGATGAACAGAAAAAGAAAGCATTAGAAATGTAGCACTTAAAATGTAAAACAGTCATTTACATGTAGGTTTTGAGTGGTGGAAAAAGTCACCTGCACGCCTTTAAGATTTGCATGAATACGACTATAGAGGAGACGTGGTAATGAACGCATTTTTCACAAGAACGACGTTTCTTCTTTCCTGCGCATTTTGGCAGCATGTAGGCCTGCAGCACGTTAGCTTTGGGCAACAATAATAGCGTTTAATTTGATTTGTAAACAGCCCTTTGCGGTTTAAATACTGTTTATATTTCAGTTGAGCAACTGAAATCAGTATCATATCCATGTATCACTCCTGAAATGTTTTTGTAGGAATTTTTGGGTGGGATGAACTCAATCCTTTTATTATTATCATTTCATGAAATGTATCGGACCATGCTTGTGAGGAGGAGATTATTCTGTTGCGAGCAGAGCAGACTTGAGTCCAGTAAATATTTAAAGAAATTGTTCCAAAATTGAGCGCACGAAGAGCTACATTTGTAACGACCCTTCAGATTGTAAAAATGCAACTTAAAGGGTTAGGGTTAGGGTTAGGGTTAGGGTTAGGATTTCTGTAAGTCCAATCGACAGGTCCCCAGGGACCTGAAGACGGTTATGCACTGTCCATCCGTTCCGCTGACCGCTTTGCAACGGTGTGGGATCAAGAGGGATCCCACCACAGACCCCCATTTGTTATGTGATTTTGTTTTTTGTCATTTCAGGTCCCAGGATCACTCAACAGTCTGGAAGGTCAGGAGGTCAACCTGTCTGGCGTTGATGCCATACTGAACTCCAGGATGAGATATAGATGTGGTAATGTATAATATTTTATAATGTTTATATATTTATTTATTTATTAATTTAATTGAGTGCCCGGAGTGTTCATGAGCGGGCTATTTGGCCTCAGGCTATTTTATGAAGGGCTGTTTTGCCCAGGGTTATTCTGGTTAGGGTTAAGGGCCTGTTTGGGGCTGGTCAGTCCAGGGATAATAAATAGAGGGTTAGAATGGTTAGGTTTAGGCGCTGGGAGGGGTCATGTGTCACGGGTTGGTGATGCACAGGCGGTTGTAACGGTTAGGTTTAGGGCTGTGGAAGAGTCATGCGTCACGGCTTGGTGACGCACAGGCGGTTATAACGGTTAGGTTTAGGGTTCTGGAAGGGTCATGCGTCACGGGTTGGTGACGCACAGGCGGTTGTAACGGTTAGGTTTAGGGCTGTGAAAGGGTCATGTGTCACGGGTTGGTGATGCACAGGCGGTTGTAATGGTTAGGTTTAGGGCTGTGGAAGGATCATGTCTCACGGGTTGGTGATGCACAGGCGGTTGTAACGGTTAGGTTTAGGGCTGTAAAAGGGTCATGTGTCACGGGTTAGGGTTAGGGTTAGGGTTAGGAGTTAGGGTTAGGGTTTAGGGTTAGGGTTAGGGTTTAGGGTTAGGGTTAGGGTTAGGGTTAGGGTTAGGTATAGAGGTGATTACGAGTTTCACCCTCATTATCTCCACCCTCATTTGCATATCGAATCTGATTGGCTGGATTGTTTCACAGATAAATCTTTAGAACGGTCTGTCCGATTTTGCCAAGCTTGGTGTCATCGAACTCAGAATTCCGTCTGTCTTCATGTGACGGGGCGAGATGAACAGAAAAAGAAAGCATTAGAAATGTAGCACTTAAAATGTAAAACAGTCATTTACATGTAGGTTTTGAGTGGTGGAAAAAGTCACCTGCACGCCTTTAAGATTTGCATGAATACGACTATAGAGGAGACGTGGTAATGAACGCATTTTTCACAAGAACGACGTTTCTTCTTTCCTGCGCATTTTGGCAGCATGTAGGCCTGCAGCACGTTAGCTTTGGGCAACAATAATAGCGTTTAATTTGATTTGTAAACAGCCCTTTGCGGTTTAAATACTGTTTATATTTCAGTTGAGCAACTGAAATCAGTATCATATCCATGTATCACTCCTGAAATGTTTTTGTAGGAATTTTTGGGTGGGATGAACTCAATCCTTTTATTATTATCATTTCATGAAATGTATCGGACCATGCTTGTGAGGAGGAGATTATTCTGTTGCGAGCAGAGCAGACTTGAGTCCAGTAAATATTTAAAGAAATTGTTCCAAAATTGAGCGCACGAAGAGCTACATTTGTAACGACCCTTCAGATTGTAAAAATGCAACTTAAAGGGTTAGGGTTAGGGTTAGGGTTAGGATTTCTGTAAGTCCAATCGACAGGTCCCCAGGGACCTGAAGACGGTTATGCACTGTCCATCCGTTCCGCTGACCGCTTTGCAACGGTGTGGGATCAAGAGGGATCCCACCACAGACCCCCATTTGTTATGTGATTTTGTTTTTTGTCATTTCAGGTCCCAGGATCACTCAACAGTCTGGAAGGTCAGGAGGTCAACCTGTCTGGCGTTGATGCCATACTGAACTCCAGGATGAGATATAGATGTGGTAATGTATAATATTTTATAATGTTTATATATTTATTTATTTATTAATTTAATTGAGTGCCCGGAGTGTTCATGAGCGGGCTATTTGGCCTCAGGCTATTTTATGAAGGGCTGTTTTGCCCAGGGTTATTCTGGTTAGGGTTAAGGGCCTGTTTGGGGCTGGTCAGTCCAGGGATAATAAATAGAGGGTTAGAATGGTTAGGTTTAGGCGCTGGGAGGGGTCATGTGTCACGGGTTGGTGATGCACAGGCGGTTGTAACGGTTAGGTTTAGGGCTGTGGAAGAGTCATGCGTCACGGCTTGGTGATGCACAGGCGGTTGTAATGGTTAGGTTTAGGGCTGTGGAAGGGTCATGTGTCACGGGTTGGTGATGCACAGGCGGTTGTAATGGTTAGGTTTAGGCGTTGGGAAGGGTCATGTGTCACGGGTTGGTGATGCACAGGCGGTTGTATCGGTTAGGTTTAGGGCTGTGGTAGGGGTCACCCATCGAGGTTTTGACCACCCCAGTCACAGATGGAGGCTCAGGTTTCGTTCAGACCTCTGGGAAAACATGTATCCAGACGTTTGATCCACTGTGCTTCTGCTCTGAGCCGGTCACTAAGAGCCCATGATGGGTTGGCCTGCAAACCTGTGACCCTCAAGGCCGTCAGGCCATGCAACAGAAAATGTTGTACCACGTGTCTGCGTTTTTCTGTACTGTGTGTGATGTTATGTGCGTGCTGATATATGCGTATTCTTAATTCATTCTTTGTCTGGCCGACATACTGTTTGTGGCACTTGGTACAGTACAACAGGTAAATACAATTGGAAGTTACGTGGGACAGAGACCTGGGGAGTTGAAATACTTTTTTGGAGAATCTACTAACTACTAATTGTGCTGGAGTGTAGTATTTGCATTTGCCAATACGGTCTCTGGCAGGCGCTGTATGAATCTTGCTTTGTACTAATTTATCCAGCAAGTTGGTGTTCCTCCTATATGCCGCTATTGGCTTATATCTTTTTAGATAGTTAGTAGGTTCTAGGAATTTTTGGAAGTTGGCTTTGAGTTCAAGATTCAGCTGTGTGCTTTGTAGTGAGAAATGGGCCACAAGAGGGAGTATTTTGTCCCTCTGGTCTGTGTTAACCACAGGAGGTGCCCGTGGCTGGTCAAAGGTTTTCAGGATCCTTCTGAGGAACGAACGAGAGTATCCTCTGTGTTTGAGGGCACCAAAGAGGGTTTGTACAGCTGAATAAAAGGAGGACGGTTGTGTGCAGATTCTTTTAAATCTGAGTAATTGTGATTTTATGATTCCCTTAAATGTGTGTTTAGGATGAAAGCTCCTTTTGTGTAAAAGTGAATGCGTGTCCGTCTCCTTGAAAAAGACTCTAAAGTCAAGAAAGCCAGTTTCCAAAAACGTTGGACCTTTAAAGGAGACCACATCCAGAAAATTGACTTCCTTGGGGTCAAATGTATATTTAATTTTAATGGACTTTTGGTGTGTGTTGAGATGGTCAGTGAAGGTAACAAAATCCTCTATAGAATATATCCATACTCCCCATATGTCATCCAGGAACCTGTAATAAGCATATGGTTTCTTACTAGCTGAGGTCAAAGCGGATTCTTCCCAGTCTGCCATAAATATATTTGCATATGAGGGCGCAAATTTCTTGCCCATTGCTGTCCCCTTAGTCTGTAAATAGAATTTAGAATCAAATTCAAAGTCATTTCTAGTAAGATTCATTTCTAATAATTTAAGTATATAATGATCTGGTCTTTTGGGGTCTGGGTATTTTTCCATAAACTTTTTTACAGCTTTGAGGCCTACTTCAGTTTCTATATTCGTATATAAACTATCTATATCTATGGTGAAGAGAAATGCATTTTTAGGTATTTTTAATTTTTTAGTTTTCGATATAAAATCATAAGTATCCTTTAGGTAGCTAGGATGACGTATAGATATGGGGTTCAAAAAGTGTTCTATATATTCAGCTATAAAATATGTCTCACTGTTACAGTCAGATACTATAGGTCTTCCTGGAGGGATTTCTCCAGGAATACTCCATTTTTCAGGCTCTTTATGGATCTTGGGTAATAAATAAAATCTTCTGGGCCTGGGAGGGTTTTCTCCTAATAAATATTCTTTTTGTGCCCCGCTAATTATTTTTTTATCCAGCATTTCATCTAATATCTCTTCTACCATGATTCTAGTTTGTGGATATATGGCTCCCTCTAGTGTGCAATAGTGTTCCTTCACTGCCAACTGTCTCTGTCCTTCCCAAACATACTGAGTTTTATCCATAATAACAGTTGCATTTCCCTTGTCCGCAGGTTTTATAATAATATCCCTATTTCTTTGTAATTCTAGCAGAGCTTTTCTTTCTCCCCTTGTTAGGTTTTCTGGTGTTTTCAGGCCCCAATTTAGGTGCTTGAATGCATAATTGTCAGCTCTGATTATTTGTGTGATCTGTTTAGGTAGGTTGGACAACACTGGAGTCCAGTCAGAGGCTCTAATGAAGGGAATTTTTTGTTTTTGATACTTTTTACCCTCAAAGAAAGTCTCCAGTTTAATTCTGCGGTGATAGGCCTGCATATCTTTTAATAATTGTATTTTTTGAGTTTTAATCCCCCTAGGTGTGGGAATAAAAGATAGGCCTTTGAGTAAAACCGCACGTTGTTCTTTAGATAATATGATTTTTTTTGAGAGGTTCACAATGAGTTTATTCTGGTCTTGTTTTGGACTCTCGTAAATTAACAGTTTAAATGTGTCTTCCAGTGCTGCAGCATGGCTGTGGCCGTGGAGGCCCTCCAGTGTGTCCCATCACTTTCCACCATGAATTGTTCAGTGGGAAGTGGAGGGATACAACTGGTAATTTTCTTTATGTGAGTGTTCAAGTGTTCAATCATGACTTGCTCATAAAGTGGCAGTGATCTGGTGAAATTGATCAGTGGGAAGAACACTTCTGTGTTAGGCAGTCTCCGGGTGACGGCTTTGTGCGCCTTATGCAGTTCTGTTATAGCCGCAATCCTGTACCTCTGCTGTCTGTTATTGAAACCAAAGGATAGGATGATCTTTTCAGGCTGTACTGCAATTGTGGCCTTTTCAATTAGGTTAGCTGCATGCTGCAGTTTGGCCCCAGGGTAACTGTCCACCTGTAAATCAGGACAGTTGATGGCTGGGAGTCTGGACACGTTGGAGTCACCAATTATTACATATTTTTTCTGTAGCGTTAGACTCCAATCCGTCATTTTTTTATTTGTGTTTATGTGTCTAGTGGGCCGCGTTACCGGGCTGTCAATGACTGTGGTCTGTACATTTATGTTTGTTACGTCAGCCGGTGCTGCAACTGGGAGATTTTCTGTTCTTTCTTTATTTCTGGAGTTTATGTCCTCTGGTGGAGCTGTCTCAGAGAGAACTTTTCTATCTTTTTTAGACAAGGCCTTTTTGGGCCTTGGTTGTGGAATGTGGTGTGAGGTGTTTGCCACACATTCTTCAGGCTTCTCTGCTACTTCTTGTGGAGCGTCTGAGCTGATAGGAGAATCGTTCTCTGCAATAAACCTAGATAGAGGTGAGAGGCACTGCATGGGTTCGTCTGGAGTATCAGAGGACAGTAAAATGTCCAGTGGGGATGAATGATCTGACCACCTGACCTCCATTTGCTCCCCACTGAAGTTTTCTTCCCCTGAGAAGTCCAGCTCTTCCACTGGTGCTCCCTCCTGTGGTGGAGGAGGAGGAGGAGGAGGAGAAGCAGCATTAACCTCTGGGTGTTGTGGTGTTTCTTCTGGGGTGGTGGGAGCGCCATCAAGGGGAGCTATTTGGACTCTACGAGGCCTAAATGTTCTTTGTTCCCTCTGGGAAGAGGATGGGTCCTGTATGGGACGAAGTATATTTTTTGGGTCTAATGGATTTAGTTCATCGTCATCATCAAAAGACCAGTCTCCCCGGTGTTGTGGGGGATCCACCATGTTCCCTTTTGCCATTAACGTGGGTGATGTTTGGACCTCTATGTGTTGTACACCCTTTTTGGGGCGCACAGAGATTTGTGGGGGTATTAGAGAGGGAGGGCCCTGGAACCGAATGGGGCGAGAAACTGTAGCAGTAGGGGGTCTTGAAGCTGCTACTTGTGCGTATGTGCGAGGGTTCAATGATTTAGTGGTGACCTGATTTACTTGGATTTGTGGGTGTGTTGCCGTTTCTTCCTCCAACAATTCAGCTGTGATAAGGGCTTCTGCTTGGTCTACAGTTTCAGGGTTAACTTTTCCCCTGTAATTTTTCTCTGTCCAGGAGGAAGCCACCTCAAAGGCCTGGGGCCAGTCTGCCCGATCGGTTTGTTCACGGATCTCTTTCATAGTGGATTCAATGAGGGATTCGTAATGCTGTTCAAGGGCTAATTGGGTTGTGTACAGCCAGTTATTTGCGTTGCCCTCCAGCAGTTGATTGACCTGTTCACTTGGAAAGGCTGGTTTAACAGTGTTGATCAACAAGTTGGTCAGTCTTTGAAATGTGATGGGTTGATTATCCTCAACCTTTGTTGTTACTTTACCCAAATGATGAACAAGTCTAATCAGTTGGTACATCAATTTGATGGTGTTTTTGAGCTTGGGAGGGGCTGGAATGAAATCTGTGTTGTGTTGTGTCGTTCTCTGGGTTGTGTGATTCTGTTGTGTCCCACTTTGGGTTCTTTTCTGGGGGAAATTGTGTGCATTTCTATCCCTTTTAAATCTCTGTGGCCCCATGTGCATAGATGTGTCCACTTTATTAAATCTTCCACCATAGTTAGGGAAAGAGGCAGAATCATTTCTAGTCTGAATGGTTCTGTTTCTCTGATTATGGTCTTTTTTGAACCATCTATCAGGAGGCCTGTATGGGCCTACTACCTGACCTGGTCGTTGAAAATTGTGAAACTTATTCAGAGAACTATACTGAGTTGTATTGTGTTTATTTTTATTCAGATCATGTGTGTGCCTGTATGGATCACTGGATCTGTGCCTCATTCTCTGTTCATACCCTGTTTTTTGAGGGTATGAGCTCTTAGAGCGAAAGGAAAAATTATTAATCCTCCCTGTTCTATAGTTGGGTGTTATATCTCTCTGCCTTGGGCGAGTATATGGTTTAGGATGCTGTCTCACTCGTCCCCTAAGGCCTTCCATTTTTTAACACACCAACAAAAAATTGGAGAATGAGAAATAATCAAAATGTTATATCAAGTAATGGATTAAATAGAGAATGAAAATAGTATAAGTGAAAATATTGGATATAAATTGAAAATAATGACTGGAAATAAAAGAAGAGAGAAAGAAATATATTTTTCTTTTCAAAATAAATTCACTAGTGCAAGCTAATCGCGACGTTTCGATACAATTAGTATCTTCTTCAGGCTAGCTTGCACAATAATATATAGAATACCGGTATAATATGGAGAAATAATGAATATAATAGGAGTTCGTAGAGAATCAACCTTCCGCAGCTGTAGTAAGTCAGCGGGTGAGCTGCGCGAGTGCAGAGACCCTTTAAATAGCGTTCTGGTGGGCGTGGCCTAGGCCGTGCTTAAAAGTGTAAAAATTAGGCTTTTATTTCATGCAAAAGACGGGAAAGTGATCGATCTGCTGTAGGGGATGTTTCAAAAGCGATCCAGTCCAAAAGTGAAATTAAATGAAGAGATAAATGGTGTTTTCAGTGTGTTTTCCCTCCTGTCCAATTTTATGAATGGGTGACGTCACGGTCTCCCAAATATGCAGTGGCGTCCTTTGAAAGTGCATCCTGCGTCCGTTTTTTTTCTTTTTTGTTTTTTTTAAAAATTCAAACAAAAACCATGTTGCACAAGCCCGCAGAATTGTCAAAAAAAAGGGAAAACATTTTTTTATAAAGTCTCCAAAGTGTATACATTTGTCCAATTGTATATATAGTTATTTTTTATTTTTTGTTTGTTTTTTTAAAAAAAGGGTGTATATCACACTTATGTGATTTTATAGTTGTCATATTATGTATTTATACTGTCAAAATATTTTCTGTGTGTCTTATCTTTATGGAATAATATTTATTAACCTTTTTTATGGTTAAAAAAATATTTTTAAGCACTTATGTGATTTTATAATCTTATAGTATATGATGTTTTGTATTAATTATCTTACACAGAAAATGATATTTTTAAATTGTTCCCAAAGAGAGCTGCCAGCATGACAGTCCCTCCCCCAGCATGTATAGGAAAAGTAATCTGTTTTTTATATTTATTTATTTCATATATAATATATATACATACATACACACACACACACACACACACACACACACACACACACATACATATACATATATATACACACATACACATATAATGCATCATACATTTATACTTTTAAATATACGAGAGAGAGAGAGAGAGGGTGGGGGAATAGGGGGTCCGAGATGAGACCCCAACCCGATCCCAACCATTCCCAAAGTTCAGAGAGGGAGGCTCGGGCTGGGTTAGGATTTCTGTAAGTCCAATCGACAGGTCCCCAGGGACCTGAAGACGGTTATGCACTGTCCATCCGTTCCGCTGACCGCTTTGCAACGGTGTGGGATCAAGAGGGATCCCACCACAGACCCCCATTTGTTATGTGATTTTGTTTTTTGTCATTTCAGGTCCCAGGATCACTCAACAGTCTGGAAGGTCAGGAGGTCAACCTGTCTGGCGTTGATGCCATACTGAACTCCAGGATGAGATATAGATGTGGTAATGTATAATATTTTATAATGTTTATATATTTATTTATTTATTAATTTAATTGAGTGCCCGGAGTGTTCATGAGCGGGCTATTTGGCCTCAGGCTATTTTATGAAGGGCTGTTTTGCCCAGGGTTATTCTGGTTAGGGTTAAGGGCCTGTTTGGGGCTGGTCAGTCCAGGGATAATAAATAGAGGGTTAGAATGGTTAGGTTTAGGCGCTGGGAGGGGTCATGTGTCACGGGTTGGTGATGCACAGGCGGTTGTAACGGTTAGGTTTAGGGCTGTGGAAGAGTCATGCGTCACGGCTTGGTGACGCACAGGCGGTTATAACGGTTAGGTTTAGGGTTCTGGAAGGGTCATGCGTCACGGGTTGGTGACGCACAGGCGGTTGTAACGGTTAGGTTTAGGGCTGTGAAAGGGTCATGTGTCACGGGTTGGTGATGCACAGGCGGTTGTAATGGTTAGGTTTAGGGCTGTGGAAGGATCATGTGTCACGGGTTGGTGACGCACAGGCGGTTGTAACGGTTAGGTTTAGGGCTGTAAAAGGGTCATGTGTCACGGGTTAGGGTTAGGGTTAGGGTTAGGGTTAGGGTTAGGAGTTAGGGTTAGGGTTTAGGGTTAGGGTTAGGGTTTAGGGTTAGGGTTAGGGTTAGGGTTAGGGTTAGGTATAGAGGTGATTACGAGTTTCACCCTCATTATCTCCACCCTCATTTGCATATCGAATCTGATTGGCTGGATTGTTTCACAGATAAATCTTTAGAACGGTCTGTCCGATTTTGCCAAGCTTGGTGTCATCGAACTCAGAATTCCGTCTGTCTTCATGTGACGGGGCGAGATGAACAGAAAAAGAAAGCATTAGAAATGTAGCACTTAAAATGTAAAACAGTCATTTACATGTAGGTTTTGAGTGGTGGAAAAAGTCACCTGCACGCCTTTAAGATTTGCATGAATACGACTATAGAGGAGACGTGGTAATGAACGCATTTTTCACAAGAACGACGTTTCTTCTTTCCTGCGCATTTTTGCAGCATGTAGGCCTGCAGCACGTTAGCTTTGGGCAACAATAATAGCGTTTAATTTGATTTGTAAACAGCCCTTTGCGGTTTAAATACTGTTTATATTTCAGTTGAGCAACTGAAATCAGTATCATATCCATGTATCACTCCTGAAATGTTTTTGTAGGAATTTTTGGGTGGGATGAACTCAATCCTTTTATTATTATCATTTCATGAAATGTATCGGACCATGCTTGTGAGGAGGAGATTATTCTGTTGCGAGCAGAGCAGACTTGAGTCCAGTAAATATTTAAAGAAATTGTTCCAAAATTGAGCGCACGAAGAGCTACATTTGTAACGACCCTTCAGATTGTAAAAATGCAACTTAAAGGGTTAGGGTTAGGGTTAGGGTTAGGATTTCTGTAAGTCCAATCGACAGGTCCCCAGGGACCTGAAGACGGTTATGCACTGTCCATCCGTTCCGCTGACCGCTTTGCAACGGTGTGGGATCAAGAGGGATCCCACCACAGACCCCCATTTGTTATGTGATTTTGTTTTTTGTCATTTCAGGTCCCAGGATCACTCAACAGTCTGGAAGGTCAGGAGGTCAACCTGTCTGGCGTTGATGCCATACTGAACTCCAGGATGAGATATAGATGTGGTAATGTATAATATTTTATAATGTTTATATATTTATTTATTTATTAATTTAATTGAGTGCCCGGAGTGTTCATGAGCGGGCTATTTGGCCTCAGGCTATTTTATGAAGGGCTGTTTTGCCCAGGGTTATTCTGGTTAGGGTTAAGGGCCTGTTTGGGGCTGGTCAGTCCAGGGATAATAAATAGAGGGTTAGAATGGTTAGGTTTAGGCGCTGGGAGGGGTCATGTGTCACGGGTTGGTGATGCACAGGCGGTTGTAACGGTTAGGTTTAGGGCTGTGGAAGAGTCATGCGTCACGGCTTGGTGACGCACAGGCGGTTATAACGGTTAGGTTTAGGGTTCTGGAAGGGTCATGCGTCACGGGTTGGTGACGCACAGGCGGTTGTAACGGTTAGGTTTAGGGCTGTGAAAGGGTCATGTGTCACGGGTTGGTGATGCACAGGCGGTTGTAATGGTTAGGTTTAGGGCTGTGGAAGGATCATGTCTCACGGGTTGGTGATGCACAGGCGGTTGTAACGGTTAGGTTTAGGGCTGTAAAAGGGTCATGTGTCACGGGTTAGGGTTAGGGTTAGGGTTAGGAGTTAGGGTTAGGGTTTAGGGTTAGGGTTAGGGTTTAGGGTTAGGGTTAGGGTTAGGGTTAGGGTTAGGTATAGAGGTGATTACGAGTTTCACCCTCATTATCTCCACCCTCATTTGCATATCGAATCTGATTGGCTGGATTGTTTCACAGATAAATCTTTAGAACGGTCTGTCCGATTTTGCCAAGCTTGGTGTCATCGAACTCAGAATTCCGTCTGTCTTCATGTGACGGGGCGAGATGAACAGAAAAAGAAAGCATTAGAAATGTAGCACTTAAAATGTAAAACAGTCATTTACATGTAGGTTTTGAGTGGTGGAAAAAGTCACCTGCACGCCTTTAAGATTTGCATGAATACGACTATAGAGGAGACGTGGTAATGAACGCATTTTTCACAAGAACGACGTTTCTTCTTTCCTGCGCATTTTGGCAGCATGTAGGCCTGCAGCACGTTAGCTTTGGGCAACAATAATAGCGTTTAATTTGATTTGTAAACAGCCCTTTGCGGTTTAAATACTGTTTATATTTCAGTTGAGCAACTGAAATCAGTATCATATCCATGTATCACTCCTGAAATGTTTTTGTAGGAATTTTTGGGTGGGATGAACTCAATCCTTTTATTATTATCATTTCATGAAATGTATCGGACCATGCTTGTGAGGAGGAGATTATTCTGTTGCGAGCAGAGCAGACTTGAGTCCAGTAAATATTTAAAGAAATTGTTCCAAAATTGAGCGCACGAAGAGCTACATTTGTAACGACCCTTCAGATTGTAAAAATGCAACTTAAAGGGTTAGGGTTAGGGTTAGGGTTAGGGTTAGGATTTCTGTAAGTCCAATCGACAGGTCCCCAGGGACCTGAAGACGGTTATGCACTGTCCATCCGTTCCGCTGACCGCTTTGCAACGGTGTGGGATCAAGAGGGATCCCACCACAGACCCCCATTTGTTATGTGATTTTGTTTTTTGTCATTTCAGGTCCCAGGATCACTCAACAGTCTGGAAGGTCAGGAGGTCAACCTGTCTGGCGTTGATGCCATACTGAACTCCAGGATGAGATATAGATGTGGTAATGTATAATATTTTATAATGTTTATATATTTATTTATTTATTAATTTAATTGAGTGCCCGGAGTGTTCATGAGCGGGCTATTTGGCCTCAGGCTATTTTATGAAGGGCTGTTTTGCCCAGGGTTATTCTGGTTAGGGTTAAGGGCCTGTTTGGGGCTGGTCAGTCCAGGGATAATAAATAGAGGGTTAGAATGGTTAGGTTTAGGCGCTGGGAGGGGTCATGTGTCACGGGTTGGTGATGCACAGGCGGTTGTAACGGTTAGGTTTAGGGCTGTGGAAGAGTCATGCGTCACGGCTTGGTGACGCACAGGCGGTTATAACGGTTAGGTTTAGGGTTCTGGAAGGGTCATGCGTCACGGGTTGGTGACGCACAGGCGGTTGTAACGGTTAGGTTTAGGGCTGTGAAAGGGTCATGTGTCACGGGTTGGTGATGCACAGGCGGTTGTAATGGTTAGGTTTAGGGCTGTGGAAGGGTCATGTGTCACGGGTTGGTGACGCACAGGCGGTTGTAACGGTTAGGTTTAGGGCTGTGAAAGGGTCATGTGTCACGGGTTGGTGATGCACAGGCGGTTGTAATGGTTAGGTTTAGGGCTGTGGAAGGGTCATGTGTCACGGGTTGGTGATGCACAGGCGGTTGTAATGGTTAGGTTTAGGCGTTGGGAAGGGTCATGTGTCACGGGTTGGTGATGCACAGGCGGTTGTATCGGTTAGGTTTAGGGCTGTGGTAGGGGTCAGCCATCGAGGTTTTGACCACCCCAGTCACAGATGGAGGCTCAGGTTTCGTTCAGACCTCTGGGAAAACATGTATCCAGACGTTTGATCCACTGTGCTTCTGCTCTGAGCCGGTCACTAAGAGCCCATGATGGGTTGGCCTGCAAACCTGTGACCCTCAAGGCCGTCAGGCCATGCAACAGAAAATGTTGTACCACGTGTCTGCGTTTTTCTGTACTGTGTGTGATGTTATGTGCGTGCTGATATATGCGTATTCTTAATTCATTCTTTGTCTGGCCGACATACTGTTTGTGGCACTTGGTACAGTACAACAGGTAAATACAATTGGAAGTTACGTGGGACAGAGACCTGGGGAGTTGAAATACTTTTTTGGAGAATCTACTAACTACTAATTGTGCTGGAGTGTAGTATTTGCATTTGCCAATACGGTCTCTGGCAGGCACTGTATGAATCTTGCTTTGTACTAATTTATCCAGCAAGTTGGTGTTCCTCCTATATGCCGCTATTGGCTTATATCTTTTTAGATAGTTAGTAGGTTCTAGGAATTTTTGGAAGTTGGCTTTGAGTTCAAGATTCAGCTGTGTGCTTTGTAGTGAGAAATGGGCCACAAGAGGGAGTATTTTGTCCCTCTGGTCTGTGTTAACCACAGGAGGTGCCCGTGGCTGGTCAAAGGTTTTCAGGATCCTTCTGAGGAACGAACGAGAGTATCCTCTGTGTTTGAGGGCACCAAAGAGGGTTTGTACAGCTGAATAAAAGGAGGACGGTTGTGTGCAGATTCTTTTAAATCTGAGTAATTGTGATTTTATGATTCCCTTAAATGTGTGTTTAGGATGAAAGCTCCTTTTGTGTAAAAGTGAATGCGTGTCCGTCTCCTTGAAAAAGACTCTAAAGTCAAGAAAGCCAGTTTCCAAAAACGTTGGACCTTTAAAGGAGACCACATCCAGAAAATTGACTTCCTTGGGGTCAAATGTATATTTAATTTTAATGGACTTTTGGTGTGTGTTGAGATGGTCAGTGAAGGTAACAAAATCCTCTATAGAATATATCCATACTCCCCATATGTCATCCAGGAACCTGTAATAAGCATATGGTTTCTTACTAGCTGAGGTCAAAGCGGATTCTTCCCAGTCTGCCATAAATATATTTGCATATGAGGGCGCAAATTTCTTGCCCATTGCTGTCCCCTTAGTCTGTAAATAGAATTTAGAATCAAATTCAAAGTCATTTCTAGTAAGATTCATTTCTAATAATTTAAGTATATAATGATCTGGTCTTTTGGGGTCTGGGTATTTTTCCATAAACTTTTTTACAGCTTTGAGGCCTACTTCAGTTTCTATATTCGTATATAAACTATCTATATCTATGGTGAAGAGAAATGCATTTTTAGGTATTTTTAATTTTTTAGTTTTCGATATAAAATCATAAGTATCCTTTAGGTAGCTAGGATGACGTATAGATATGGGGTTCAAAAAGTGTTCTATATATTCAGCTATAAAATATGTCTCACTGTTACAGTCAGATACTATAGGTCTTCCTGGAGGGATTTCTCCAGGAATACTCCATTTTTCAGGCTCTTTATGGATCTTGGGTAATAAATAAAATCTTCTGGGCCTGGGAGGGTTTTCTCCTAATAAATATTCTTTTTGTGCCCCGCTAATTATTTTTTTATCCAGCATTTCATCTAATATCTCTTCTACCATGATTCTAGTTTGTGGATATATGGCTCCCTCTAGTGTGCAATAGTGTTCCTTCACTGCCAACTGTCTCTGTCCTTCCCAAACATACTGAGTTTTATCCATAATAACAGTTGCATTTCCCTTGTCCGCAGGTTTTATAATAATATCCCTATTTCTTTGTAATTCTAGCAGAGCTTTTCTTTCTCCCCTTGTTAGGTTTTCTGGTGTTTTCAGGCCCCAATTTAGGTGCTTGAATGCATAATTGTCAGCTCTGATTATTTGTGTGATCTGTTTAGGTAGGTTGGACAACACTGGAGTCCAGTCAGAGGCTCTAATGAAGGGAATTTTTTGTTTTTGATACTTTTTACCCTCAAAGAAAGTCTCCAGTTTAATTCTGCGGTGATAGGCCTGCATATCTTTTAATAATTGTATTTTTTGAGTTTTAATCCCCCTAGGTGTGGGAATAAAAGATAGGCCTTTGAGTAAAACCGCACGTTGTTCTTTAGATAATATGATTTTTTTTGAGAGGTTCACAATGAGTTTATTCTGGTCTTGTTTTGGACTCTCGTAAATTAACAGTTTAAATGTGTCTTCCAGTGCTGCAGCATGGCTGTGGCCGTGGAGGCCCTCCAGTGTGTCCCATCACTTTCCACCATGAATTGTTCAGTGGGAAGTGGAGGGATACAACTGGTAATTTTCTTTATGTGAGTGTTCAAGTGTTCAATCATGACTTGCTCATAAAGTGGCAGTGATCTGGTGAAATTGATCAGTGGGAAGAACACTTCTGTGTTAGGCAGTCTCCGGGTGACGGCTTTGTGCGCCTTATGCAGTTCTGTTATAGCCGCAATCCTGTACCTCTGCTGTCTGTTATTGAAACCAAAGGATAGGATGATCTTTTCAGGCTGTACTGCAATTGTGGCCTTTTCAATTAGGTTAGCTGCATGCTGCAGTTTGGCCCCAGGGTAACTGTCCACCTGTAAATCAGGACAGTTGATGGCTGGGAGTCTGGACACGTTGGAGTCACCAATTATTACATATTTTTTCTGTAGCGTTAGACTCCAATCCGTCATTTTTTTATTTGTGTTTATGTGTCTAGTGGGCCGCGTTACCGGGCTGTCAATGACTGTGGTCTGTACATTTATGTTTGTTACGTCAGCCGGTGCTGCAACTGGGAGATTTTCTGTTCTTTCTTTATTTCTGGAGTTTATGTCCTCTGGTGGAGCTGTCTCAGAGAGAACTTTTCTATCTTTTTTAGACAAGGCCTTTTTGGGCCTTGGTTGTGGAATGTGGTGTGAGGTGTTTGCCACACATTCTTCAGGCTTCTCTGCTACTTCTTGTGGAGCGTCTGAGCTGATAGGAGAATCGTTCTCTGCAATAAACCTAGATAGAGGTGAGAGGCACTGCATGGGTTCGTCTGGAGTATCAGAGGACAGTAAAATGTCCAGTGGGGATGAATGATCTGACCACCTGACCTCCATTTGCTCCCCACTGAAGTTTTCTTCCCCTGAGAAGTCCAGCTCTTCCACTGGTGCTCCCTCCTGTGGTGGAGGAGGAGGAGGAGGAGGAGAAGCAGCATTAACCTCTGGGTGTTGTGGTGTTTCTTCTGGGGTGGTGGGAGCGCCATCAAGGGGAGCTATTTGGACTCTACGAGGCCTAAATGTTCTTTGTTCCCTCTGGGAAGAGGATGGGTCCTGTATGGGACGAAGTATATTTTTTGGGTCTAATGGATTTAGTTCATCGTCATCATCAAAAGACCAGTCTCCCCGGTGTTGTGGGGGATCCACCATGTTCCCTTTTTGCCATTAACGTGGGTGATGTTTGGACCTCTATGTGTTGTACACCCTTTTTGGGGCGCACAGAGATTTGTGGGGGTATTAGAGAGGGAGGGCCCTGGAACCGAATGGGGCGAGAAACTGTAGCAGTAGGGGGTCTTGAAGCTGCTACTTGTGCGTATGTGCGAGGGTTCAATGATTTAGTGGTGACCTGATTTACTTGGATTTGTGGGTGTGTTGCCGTTTCTTCCTCCAACAATTCAGCTGTGATAAGGGCTTCTGCTTGGTCTACAGTTTCAGGGTTAACTTTTCCCCTGTAATTTTTCTCTGTCCAGGAGGAAGCCACCTCAAAGGCCTGGGGCCAGTCTGCCCGATCGGTTTGTTCACGGATCTCTTTCATAGTGGATTCAATGAGGGATTCGTAATGCTGTTCAAGGGCTAATTGGGTTGTGTACAGCCAGTTATTTGCGTTGCCCTCCAGCAGTTGATTGACCTGTTCACTTGGAAAGGCTGGTTTAACAGTGTTGATCAACAAGTTGGTCAGTCTTTGAAATGTGATGGGTTGATTATCCTCAACCTTTGTTGTTACTTTACCCAAATGATGAACAAGTCTAATCAGTTGGTACATCAATTTGATGGTGTTTTTGAGCTTGGGAGGGGCTGGAATGAAATCTGTGTTGTGTTGTGTCGTTCTCTGGGTTGTGTGATTCTGTTGTGTCCCACTTTGGGTTCTTTTCTGGGGGAAATTGTGTGCATTTCTATCCCTTTTAAATCTCTGTGGCCCCATGTGCATAGATGTGTCCACTTTATTAAATCTTCCACCATAGTTAGGGAAAGAGGCAGAATCATTTCTAGTCTGAATGGTTCTGTTTCTCTGATTATGGTCTTTTTTGAACCATCTATCAGGAGGCCTGTATGGGCCTACTACCTGACCTGGTCGTTGAAAATTGTGAAACTTATTCAGAGAACTATACTGAGTTGTATTGTGTTTATTTTTATTCAGATCATGTGTGTGCCTGTATGGATCACTGGATCTGTGCCTCATTCTCTGTTCATACCCTGTTTTTTGAGGGTATGAGCTCTTAGAGCGAAAGGAAAAATTATTAATCCTCCCTGTTCTATAGTTGGGTGTTATATCTCTCTGCCTTGGGCGAGTATATGGTTTAGGATGCTGTCTCACTCGTCCCCTAAGGCCTTCCATTTTTTAACACACCAACAAAAAATTGGAGAATGAGAAATAATCAAAATGTTATATCAAGTAATGGATTAAATAGAGAATGAAAATAGTATAAGTGAAAATATTGGATATAAATTGAAAATAATGACTGGAAATAAAAGAAGAGAGAAAGAAATATATTTTTCTTTTCAAAATAAATTCACTAGTGCAAGCTAATCGCGACGTTTCGATACAATTAGTATCTTCTTCAGGCTAGCTTGCACAATAATATATAGAATACCGGTATAATATGGAGAAATAATGAATATAATAGGAGTTCGTAGAGAATCAACCTTCCGCAGCTGTAGTAAGTCAGCGGGTGAGCTGCGCGAGTGCAGAGACCCTTTAAATAGCGTTCTGGTGGGCGTGGCCTAGGCCGTGCTTAAAAGTGTAAAAATGAGGCTTTTATTTCATGCAAAAGACGGGAAAGTGATCGATCTGCTGTAGGGGATGTTTCAAAAGCGATCCAGTCCAAAAGTGAAATTAAATGAAGAGATAAATGGTGTTTTCAGTGTGTTTTCCCTCCTGTCCAATTTTATGAATGGGTGACGTCACGGTCTCCCAAATATGCAGTGGCGTCCTTTGAAAGTGCATCCTGCGTCCGTTTTTTTTCTTTTTTGTTTTTTTTAAAAATTCAAACAAAAACCATGTTGCACAAGCCCGCAGAATTGTCAAAAAAAGGGAAAACATTTTTTTATAAAGTCTCCAAAGTGTATACATTTGTCCAATTGTATATATAGTTATTTTTTATTTTTTGTTTGTTTTTTAAAAAAAAGGGTGTATATCACACTTATGTGATTTTATAGTTGTCATATTATGTATTTATACTGTCAAAATATTTTCTGTGTGTCTTATCTTTATGGAATAATATTTATTAACCTTTTTTATGGTTAAAAAAATATTTTTAAGCACTTATGTGATTTTATAATCTTATAGTATATGATGTTTTGTATTAATTATCTTACACAGAAAATGATATTTTTAAATTGTTCCCAAAGAGAGCTGCCAGCATGACAGTCCCTCCCCCAGCATGTATAGGAAAAGTAATCTGTTTTTTATATTTATTTATTTCATATATAATATATATACATACATACACACACACACACACACACACACACACACACACACACACACATACATATACATATATATACACACATACACATATAATGCATCATACATTTATACTTTTAAATATACGAGAGAGAGAGAGAGAGGGTGGGGGAATAGGGGGTCCGAGATGAGACCCCAACCCGATCCCAACCATTCCCAAAGTTCAGAGAGGGAGGCTCGGGCTGGGTTAGGATTTCTGTAAGTCCAATCGACAGGTCCCCAGGGACCTGAAGACGGTTATGCACTGTCCATCCGTTCCGCTGACCGCTTTGCAACGGTGTGGGATCAAGAGGGATCCCACCACAGACCCCCATTTGTTATGTGATTTTGTTTTTTGTCATTTCAGGTCCCAGGATCACTCAACAGTCTGGAAGGTCAGGAGGTCAACCTGTCTGGCGTTGATGCCATACTGAACTCCAGGATGAGATATAGATGTGGTAATGTATAATATTTTATAATGTTTATATATTTATTTATTTATTAATTTAATTGAGTGCCCGGAGTGTTCATGAGCGGGCTATTTGGCCTCAGGCTATTTTATGAAGGGCTGTTTTGCCCAGGGTTATTCTGGTTAGGGTTAAGGGCCTGTTTGGGGCTGGTCAGTCCAGGGATAATAAATAGAGGGTTAGAATGGTTAGGTTTAGGCGCTGGGAGGGGTCATGTGTCACGGGTTGGTGATGCACAGGCGGTTGTAACGGTTAGGTTTAGGGCTGTGGAAGAGTCATGCGTCACGGCTTGGTGACGCACAGGCGGTTATAACGGTTAGGTTTAGGGTTCTGGAAGGGTCATGCGTCACGGGTTGGTGACGCACAGGCGGTTGTAACGGTTAGGTTTAGGGCTGTGAAAGGGTCATGTGTCACGGGTTGGTGATGCACAGGCGGTTGTAATGGTTAGGTTTAGGGCTGTGGAAGGATCATGTGTCACGGGTTGGTGACGCACAGGCGGTTGTAACGGTTAGGTTTAGGGCTGTAAAAGGGTCATGTGTCACGGGTTAGGGTTAGGGTTAGGGTTAGGGTTAGGGTTAGGAGTTAGGGTTAGGGTTTAGGGTTAGGGTTAGGGTTTAGGGTTAGGGTTAGGGTTAGGGTTAGGTATAGAGGTGATTACGAGTTTCACCCTCATTATCTCCACCCTCATTTGCATATCGAATCTGATTGGCTGGATTGTTTCACAGATAAATCTTTAGAACGGTCTGTCCGATTTTGCCAAGCTTGGTGTCATCGAACTCAGAATTCCGTCTGTCTTCATGTGACGGGGCGAGATGAACAGAAAAAGAAAGCATTAGAAATGTAGCACTTAAAATGTAAAACAGTCATTTACATGTAGGTTTTGAGTGGTGGAAAAAGTCACCTGCACGCCTTTAAGATTTGCATGAATACGACTATAGAGGAGACGTGGTAATGAACGCATTTTTCACAAGAACGACGTTTCTTCTTTCCTGCGCATTTTGGCAGCATGTAGGCCTGCAGCACGTTAGCTTTGGGCAACAATAATAGCGTTTAATTTGATTTGTAAACAGCCCTTTGCGGTTTAAATACTGTTTATATTTCAGTTGAGCAACTGAAATCAGTATCATATCCATGTATCACTCCTGAAATGTTTTTGTAGGAATTTTTGGGTGGGATGAACTCAATCCTTTTATTATTATCATTTCATGAAATGTATCGGACCATGCTTGTGAGGAGGAGATTATTCTGTTGCGAGCAGAGCAGACTTGAGTCCAGTAAATATTTAAAGAAATTGTTCCAAAATTGAGCGCACGAAGAGCTACATTTGTAACGACCCTTCAGATTGTAAAAATGCAACTTAAAGGGTTAGGGTTAGGGTTAGGGTTAGGGTTAGGATTTCTGTAAGTCCAATCGACAGGTCCCCAGGGACCTGAAGACGGTTATGCACTGTCCATCCGTTCCGCTGACCGCTTTGCAACGGTGTGGGATCAAGAGGGATCCCACCACAGACCCCCATTTGTTATGTGATTTTGTTTTTTGTCATTTCAGGTCCCAGGATCACTCAACAGTCTGGAAGGTCAGGAGGTCAACCTGTCTGGCGTTGATGCCATACTGAACTCCAGGATGAGATATAGATGTGGTAATGTATAATATTTTATAATGTTTATATATTTATTTATTTATTAATTTAATTGAGTGCCCGGAGTGTTCATGAGCGGGCTATTTGGCCTCAGGCTATTTTATGAAGGGCTGTTTTGCCCAGGGTTATTCTGGTTAGGGTTAAGGGCCTGTTTGGGGCTGGTCAGTCCAGGGATAATAAATAGAGGGTTAGAATGGTTAGGTTTAGGCGCTGGGAGGGGTCATGTGTCACGGGTTGGTGATGCACAGGCGGTTGTAACGGTTAGGTTTAGGGCTGTGGAAGAGTCATGCGTCACGGCTTGGTGACGCACAGGCGGTTATAACGGTTAGGTTTAGGGTTCTGGAAGGGTCATGCGTCACGGGTTGGTGACGCACAGGCGGTTGTAACGGTTAGGTTTAGGGCTGTGAAAGGGTCATGTGTCACGGGTTGGTGATGCACAGGCGGTTGTAATGGTTAGGTTTAGGGCTGTGGAAGGATCATGTCTCACGGGTTGGTGATGCACAGGCGGTTGTAACGGTTAGGTTTAGGGCTGTAAAAGGGTCATGTGTCACGGGTTAGGGTTAGGGTTAGGGTTAGGAGTTAGGGTTAGGGTTTAGGGTTAGGGTTAGGGTTTAGGGTTAGGGTTAGGGTTAGGGTTAGGGTTAGGTATAGAGGTGATTACGAGTTTCACCCTCATTATCTCCACCCTCATTTGCATATCGAATCTGATTGGCTGGATTGTTTCACAGATAAATCTTTAGAACGGTCTGTCCGATTTTGCCAAGCTTGGTGTCATCGAACTCAGAATTCCGTCTGTCTTCATGTGACGGGGCGAGATGAACAGAAAAAGAAAGCATTAGAAATGTAGCACTTAAAATGTAAAACAGTCATTTACATGTAGGTTTTGAGTGGTGGAAAAAGTCACCTGCACGCCTTTAAGATTTGCATGAATACGACTATAGAGGAGACGTGGTAATGAACGCATTTTTCACAAGAACGACGTTTCTTCTTTCCTGCGCATTTTGGCAGCATGTAGGCCTGCAGCACGTTAGCTTTGGGCAACAATAATAGCGTTTAATTTGATTTGTAAACAGCCCTTTGCGGTTTAAATACTGTTTATATTTCAGTTGAGCAACTGAAATCAGTATCATATCCATGTATCACTCCTGAAATGTTTTTGTAGGAATTTTTGGGTGGGATGAACTCAATCCTTTTATTATTATCATTTCATGAAATGTATCGGACCATGCTTGTGAGGAGGAGATTATTCTGTTGCGAGCAGAGCAGACTTGAGTCCAGTAAATATTTAAAGAAATTGTTCCAAAATTGAGCGCACGAAGAGCTACATTTGTAACGACCCTTCAGATTGTAAAAATGCAACTTAAAGGGTTAGGGTTAGGGTTAGGGTTAGGATTTCTGTAAGTCCAATCGACAGGTCCCCAGGGACCTGAAGACGGTTATGCACTGTCCATCCGTTCCGCTGACCGCTTTGCAACGGTGTGGGATCAAGAGGGATCCCACCACAGACCCCCATTTGTTATGTGATTTTGTTTTTTGTCATTTCAGGTCCCAGGATCACTCAACAGTCTGGAAGGTCAGGAGGTCAACCTGTCTGGCGTTGATGCCATACTGAACTCCAGGATGAGATATAGATGTGGTAATGTATAATATTTTATAATGTTTATATATTTATTTATTTATTAATTTAATTGAGTGCCCGGAGTGTTCATGAGCGGGCTATTTGGCCTCAGGCTATTTTATGAAGGGCTGTTTTGCCCAGGGTTATTCTGGTTAGGGTTAAGGGCCTGTTTGGGGCTGGTCAGTCCAGGGATAATAAATAGAGGGTTAGAATGGTTAGGTTTAGGCGCTGGGAGGGGTCATGTGTCACGGGTTGGTGATGCACAGGCGGTTGTAACGGTTAGGTTTAGGGCTGTGGAAGAGTCATGCGTCACGGCTTGGTGATGCACAGGCGGTTGTAATGGTTAGGTTTAGGGCTGTGGAAGGGTCATGTGTCACGGGTTGGTGATGCACAGGCGGTTGTAATGGTTAGGTTTAGGCGTTGGGAAGGGTCATGTGTCACGGGTTGGTGATGCACAGGCGGTTGTATCGGTTAGGTTTAGGGCTGTGGTAGGGGTCACCCATCGAGGTTTTAGGGTTAGGGTTAGGGTTAGGGTTAGGGTTAGGGTTAGGGTTTAGGGTTAGGGTTAGGGTTAGGGTTAGGGTTAGGGTTAGGGTTAGGGTTAGGGTTAGGGTTAGGGTTAGGGTTAGGGTTAGGGTTAGGATAGGGTTAGGGTTAGGGTTAGGGTTAGGGTTAGGGTTAGGGTTAGGGTTAGGGTTAGGGTTAGGGTTAGGTATAGAGGTGATTACGAGTTTCACCCTCATTATCTCCACCCTCATTTGCATATCGAATCTGATTGGCTGGATTGTTTCACAGATCAATCTTTAGAACGGTCTGTCCGATTTTGCCAAGCTTGGTGTCATCGAACTCAGAATTCCGTCTGTCTTCATGTGACGGAGCGAGATGAACAGAAAAAAGCATTAGAAATGTAGCACTTAAAAAGGAAAAAAGTCATTTGCATGTAGGTTTTGAGTGGTGGAAAAAGTCACCTGCACGCCTTTAAGATTTGCATGAATACGACTGTAGAGGAGACGTGGTAATGAACGCATTTTTCACAAGAACGACGTTTCTTCTTTCCTGCGCATTTTGGCAGCATGTAGGCCTGCAGCACGTTAGCTTTGGGCAACAATAATAGCGTTTAATTTGATTTGTAAACAGCCCATTGCGGTTTAAATACTGTTTATATTTCAGTTGAGCAACTGAAATCAGTATCATATCCATGTATCACTCCTGAAATGTTTTTGTAGGAATGTTTGGGTGGGATGAACTCAATCCTTTATTATTATCATTTCAATGTATCGGACCATGCTTGTGAGGAGGAGATTATTCTGTTGCGAGCAGAGCAGACTTGAGTCCAGTAAATATTTAAAGAAATTGTTCCAAAATTGAGCGCACGAAGAGCTACATTTGTAAGGACCCTTCAGATTTTAAAAATGCAACTTAAAGGCTTGAATCCCTCTGCTCCCAACCACCAGCACGTGGTAATAGCTTAGCCCCCGCCGCTGGGCGGCAGTCCATACAATGTCAGTCTATGGAAAAATGTTTGTCTGTGGGTGGCTGCTGTTCTGAAGGTGCTGGCGGTGTGGGCCTGCGGGTTTCCGAGAAGACCAGCGTTGGCCCCGTGACTCTGGCAGGTACGTTTGCGGAGATACGGGGCTTGGCCCGCATCCTATGTGGTCCGTGCTGTAGCGGAATTTGACAGCCGTCCGGCGTGGTTGGTTGCCCCGCTGACGTCCCGGGGGACCGTGCTAGGAGCGCATTTGGGGGCGTTTGGAGTCCATTGGTGTAGGTTTGAGTGGAGTGTTTTCGGGGGCCCGTGGCAGCCTTAGGTCAGGTCAGAGCAGGATATAGGATAGAAACTACCGACGGCGAACACGCCATCGTCTTTAACTTTGGTTCCGCTGGTCCGATTTTTACAAAAATGTCATGTTCTATATGTGATCCTCTAGCTATCTGATTGACTTTGTCCTCGATCAGTCTTAAGAGGTTTGATTTAGTCTCAAAAACATACTTCTCTTATGGTCTAACTTGCTCTATAGTGTGTAAATGTTGTGTCTTCTTGATCAGTGTGACTTGTATTTAGTTTGGAAATGTGTTCTGTTCAGAAGTTGGTTATGTTTAGAGTTAAAGTTGAATAAAGTGATACAATCTTAATTTGTGTAAGCCTGGTATCTTTTTGATACTTTTGACTTTTATTAGCTTAGAAGTTGGGTTAGGTTAAGAAGTTAGGTTAGGTTAGAATAAGGTTAGTTAGGGTTAGGTTAGGTTATGGGATATAGGGATGAAAACCACCCATTTTGTGATGCACCGACAGGCAGCCATGCGGTAAGACACAGAATGTGAGGAAGCTCGATCAGGTAAAGTGATCCCTGACATGCTAGCGGCAGCTCTTTCGTGACCGCAGCAGTGCCAAGCAGAAATGCCATGCTTTCCTGGGCAGGACGACAGTAGAAGTCAATGGGTTCTCTTGGTTAATAGAATAAACTGGCTTTCGGCGAACTGTGATAAATTTATAAAGGCCTATGTCAATTTACCGTGTCTTTACTGTAATAAAACGGGTTACCCTGGGGCTAGGCACACAAAACTGCAATATGTTTCTCGTGGAAAGAGCCCGATAGAGTGTGCAAAGTTTGGGAACGATCGCTCGATCGTAGCCAACACAGCGGCCTAAAACGTACTCGTTTCACAGAGGCTTTATAGAAGGCCGACTATATGAAACATGTTATTAGTGTAATAAAACGGGTTACCCTGGGGCTAGGCACACAAAACTGCAATATGTTTCTCGTGGAAAGAGCCCGATAGAGCGTGCAAAGTTTGGGAACGATCACTCGATCGTAGCCAACACAGCGGCCTAAAACGTACTCGTTTCACAGAGGCTTTATGGAAGGCCGACTATATTAAGCATATTTTTAGTGTAATAAAACGTGTTCCCAGTGGGCTAGGTACACAAAAGTGTAATATGTTTCTCGTGGAAAGACCCCCATAGTTTGTGCAAAGTTTGGGAACGATCGCTCGTTCGTAGCCAACACGGCGGCCTAAAACTTACTCGTTTCACAGAGGCTTTATAGAAGGCCGACTATTTAAAACATGTTATTAGTGTAATAAAACGGGTTACCCTGGGGCTAGGCACACAAAACTGCAATATGTTTCTCGTGGAAAGAGCCCGATAGAGTGTGCAAAGTTTGGGAACGATCGCTCGATCGTAGCCAACACAGCGGCCTAAAACGTACTCGTTTCACAGAGGCTTTATGGAAGGCCGACTATATTAAGCATATTTTTAGTGTAATAAAACGTGTTCCCATTGGGCTAGGTACACAAAAGTGTAATATGTTTCTCGTGGAAAGACCCCCATAGTTTGTGCAAAGTTTGGGAACGATCGCTCGTTCGTAGCCAACACGGCGGCCTAAAACTTACTCGTTTCACAGAGGCTTTATAGAAGGCCGACTATATGAAACATGTTATTAGTGTAATAAAACGGGTTACCCTGGGGCTAGGCACACAAAACTGCAATATGTTTCTCGTGGAAAGAGCCCGATAGAGTGTGCAAAGTTTGGGAACGATCACTCGATCGTAGCCAACACAGCGGCCTAAAACGTACTCGTTTCACAGAGGCTTTATGGAAGGCCGACTATATTAAGCATATTTTTAGTGTAATAAAACGTGTTCCCAGTGGGCTAGGTACACAAAAGTGTAATATGTTTCTCGTGGAAAGACCCCCATAGTTTGTGCAAAGTTTGGGAACGATCGCTCGTTCGTAGCCAACACGGCGGCCTAAAACTTACTCGTTTCACAGAGGCTTTATAGAAGGCTGACTATATAAAACATGTTATTAGTGTAATAAAACGGGTTACCCTGGGGCTAGGCACACAAAACTGCAATATGTTTCTCGTGGAAAGAGCCCGATAGAGTGTGCAAAGTTTGGGAACGATCACTCGATCGTAGCCAACACAGCGGCCTAAAACGTACTCGTTTCACAGAGGCTTTATGGAAGGCCGACTATATTAAGCATATTTTTAGTGTAATAAAACGTGTTCCCATTGGGCTAGGTACACAAAAGTGTAATATGTTTCTCGTGGAAAGACCCCCATAGTTTGTGCAAAGTTTGGGAACGATCGCTCGTTCGTAGCCAACACGGCGGCCTAAAACGTACTCGTTTCACAGAGGCTTTATGGAAGGCTGACTATATTAAGCATATTTTTACTGTAATAAAACGGGTTACCCTGGGGCTAGGCACACAAAACTGCAGTATGTTTCTCGTGGAAAGAGCCCGATAGACTGTACAAAGTTTGGGAACGATCACTCGTTCGTAGCCAACACGGCGGCCTAAAACGTACTCGTTTCACAGAGGCTTTATAGAAGGCCGACTATATTAAGCATATTTTTACTATAATAAAATGGGTTCCCATGGGGCTGGGCACACAAAAGTGTAGTATGTTTCTTGTGGAAACACCCCCCTAGTGTGTGTAAAGTTTGGGAACGATCGCTCGTTCGTAGCCAACACGGCGGCCTAAAACGTACTCGTTTCACAGAGGCTTTATGGAAGGCTGACTATATTAAGCATATTTTTACTGTAATAAAACGGGTTACCCTGGGGCTAGGCACAAAAAACTGCAATATGTTTCTCATGGAAAGAGCCCGATAGACTGTACAAAGTTTGGGAACGATCGCTCGTTCGTAGCCAACACGGCGGCCTAAAACGTACTCGTTTCACAGAGGCGTTATAGAAGGCCGACTATATAAAACATGTTATTAGTGTAATAAAATGGGTTCCCATTGGGCTAGGCACACAAAAGTGTAATATGTTTCTCGTGGAAAGACCCCCATAGTGTGTGCAAAGTTTGGGAACGATCGCTCGTTCGTAGCCAACACGGCGGCCTAAAACGTACTCGTTACACAGAGGCTTTATAGAAGGCAGACTATATTAAGCATATTTTTACTGTTATAAAATGGGTTCTCCTTGCCCTAGGTACACAAATGTGTAATATGTTTCTCGTGGAAAGACCCCCATAGTGTGTGCAAAGTTTGGGAACGATCGCTCGTTCGTAGCCAACACGGCGGCCTAAAACGTACTCCTTTCACAGAGGCTTTATGGAAGGCCGAATATATTAAGCATATTTTTATTGTAATAAAACGGGTTACCCTGGGGCTAGGCACACAAAACTGCAATATGTTTCTCGTGGAAAGAGCCCAATAGACTGTACAAAGTTTGGGAACGATCACTCGTTCGTAGCCAACACGGCGGCCTAAAACGTACTTATTTCACAGAGGCTTTATAGAAGGCCGACTATATTAAGCATATTTTTACTGTAATAAAATGGGTTCCCATGGGGCTGGGCACACAAAAGTGTAGTATGTTTCTTGTGGAAACACCTCCCTAGTGTGTGTAAAGTTTGGGAACGATCGCTCGTTCGTAGCCAACACGGCGGCCTAAAACGTACTCGTTTCACAGAGGCTTTATAGAAGGCCGACTATATAAAACATGTTATTAGTGTAATAAAACGGGTTACCCTGGGGCTAGGCACACAAAACTGCAATATGTTTCTCGTGGAAAGACCCCCATAGTCTGTGCAAAGTTTGGGAACGATCACTCGTTCGTAGCCAACACGGCGGCCTAAAACGTACTCGTTTCACATTGGACCATTATTGTTTAACCCCACTGGGTGGCAGTCTATACAATGTGAGTCTATGGAAAAGTGCTCACAAATGCTAAGAGTTTTTGACATCTGAGGTGTTCTGTTGCAGAAATTATTTTTAATGTCATTCGGAATTTTGCAAGTGTTAAAGTGAATAATTCAGGTGGAATCATACAATTACACAAGGAAAGTTTTATTGACGGAATAATAAGGATAATAACAAGAATTACGAAAATAATAATAATAACATGAGTAATTATAATAATTCATTTAATTTATGAAGTGCTTTTCTAGACACGGATGAGAGACCGACATTCACAGCAAAGGCTGCCAATTTAACTGGCCATATATATATATATATATATAAAATCTGCATGTTTTAAAAACATTGCTGTAATATAAAGGTTTTAAGCAGCATAACTTGCGTTCAAAATCATTGTACAGTATGAACAGGAACATAGTTTGTATTTTTCCTGTTAGATTTCTTTTGCAAGTTTTTGTAAACTTCAATTTTATTGATAAATCATTCATATTTCAAATGAACGGCTGTTCTTAAGTGGACGCCCCCTAAAGGCTCAGCATTGAAACTGTCTGTGATTCTGTGTTAAAAAATCCACATTTTAGCAGTTTTGCACAGTGCAGATCTCAATATGTCCACTTTGTGTATGTGTGTGTATGTGTGTATATATTTGTAGCTGTAAGTCATAAATCTATCTTTCTGTCTATCTAACTAACTATCTGTCTGACTGTCTGTCTGTCTGTCTGTCTATCTGTCTATGTATCTCACTATCTGCCTGTCTGTCTGTCTGTCTATCTATCTTTCTGTCTGTCTATCTAACTATCTGTCTATCTATCTAAAAATCTGTCTTTCTGTCTATCTATCTAACTATCTGTCTGTCTGTCTATCTAACTATCTGTCTATCGAACTATCTGTCTGTCAATCTATCTAACTGTCTGTCTGTCTATCTATCTAACTATCTGTCTGTCTGTCTATCTATCTAACTATCTGTCTGTCTGTCTGTCTGTCTATCTAACTATCTGTCTGTCTATCTAACTATCTGTCTGTCTATCTATCTAAATGTCTGTCTGTCTGTCTATCTTTCTGCATGTGTGTCTATTTGTTTCTCTGTCTGTGTTTGTGTGTCTGTCTGTAACTAATGAAACTTTTAAATAAAGTTTAAACTTTTTACTATCATTATTATTATTATTATTATTTCATTTGATATTTCTTTTACTTGTATGTGAGGAGTATTTTTGAGTCCAGTTAATTGTATCAAAGAAATGTTTCCAAAAATGAAATAAATAAAAAAACAAATAACAGAAGGATGTTTTGTTTTTGTGGTATCGAGTCTCCATCTGGTGGTCATTTACAGCAACTTCATATTCTACTCTATAAAGTCCCAAACAGACTGCTATATTTGATTCCTACTGTAAGACTGTTAATAACAAATGAAAGAAATGAACCCAAGTAAATATAGCAAGACCCTTTGCATTTATTTGACTTGTTTGTGAGGAGGATGTTTTGGAGTCCAGTTCATTTTATTAAAAAAATGTTTCCAGAAATGAAGTAGATTCAAACAAATTACAGGTGGACTTGTAAACATTTTGTTGTTGTTGTTGTGAGAAAACAAACTGCACCAAATATTGCCCTTATAACTTTATAAAATAAAGTTACCATAGGTTTAAAGTTGTAAGTGGGAAAGTGCAATTCTCCATCAGTCCACTAGGGCTAACCCCAGTCCGCTGGGGTTAGTTGGGGTTAAATCGCTAGATGACCCTAACCCCTAGCCCCGGGGGTTAAAAACTCTGTAGGTATAGAGGTGATTACGAGTTTCACCCTCATTATCTCCACCCTCATTTGCATATCGAATCTGATTGGCTGGATTGTTTCACAGATCAATCTTTAGAACGGTCTGTCCGATTTTGCCAAGCTTGGTGTCATCGAACTCAGAATTCCGTCTGTCTTCATGTGACGGAGCGAGATGAACAGAAAAAGAAAGCATTAGAAATGTAGCACTTAAAAAGGAAAAAAGTCATTTGCATGTAGGTTTTGAGTGGTGGAAAAAGTCACCTGCACGCCTTTAAGATTTGCATGAATACGACTGTAGAGGAGACGTGGTAATGAACGCATTTTTCACAAGAACGACGTTTCTTCTTTCCTGCGCATTTTGGCAGCATGTAGGCCTGCAGCACGTTAGCTTTGGGCAACAATAATAGCGTTTAATTTGATTTGTAAACAGCCCATTGCGGTTTAAATACTGTTTATATTTCAGTTGAGCAACTGAAATCAGTATCATATCCATGTATCACTCCTGAAATGTTTTTGTAGGAATGTTTGGGTGGGATGAACTCAATCCTTTATTATTATCATTTCAATGTATCGGACCATGCTTGTGAGGAGGAGATTATTCTGTTGCGAGCAGAGCAGACTTGAGTCCAGTAAATATTTAAAGAAATTGTTCCAAAATTGAGCGCACGAAGAGCTACATTTGTAAGGACCCTTCAGATTTTAAAAATGCAACTTAAAGGCTTGAATCCCTCTGCTCCCAACCACCAGCACGTGGTAATAGCTTAGCCCCCGCCGCTGGGCGGCAGTCCATACAATGTCAGTCTATGGAAAAATGTTTGTCTGTGGGTGGCTGCTGTTCTGAAGGTGCTGGCGGTGTGGGCCTGCGGGTTTCCGAGAAGACCAGCGTTGGCCCCGTGACTCTGGCAGGTACGTTTGCGGAGATACGGGGCTTGGCCCGCATCCTATGTGGTCCGTGCTGTAGCGGAATTTGACAGCCGTCCGGCGTGGTTGGTTGCCCCGCTGACGTCCCGGGGGACCGTGCTAGGAGCGCATTTGGGGGCGTTTGGAGTCCATTGGTGTAGGTTTGAGTGGAGTGTTTTCGGGGGCCCGTGGCAGCCTTAGGTCAGGTCAGAGCAGGATATAGGATAGAAACTACCGACGGCGAACACGCCATCGTCTTTAACTTTGGTTCCGCTGGTCCGATTTTTACAAAAATGTCATGTTCTATATGTGATCCTCTAGCTATCTGATTGACTTTGTCCTCGATCAGTCTTAAGAGGTTTGATTTAGTCTCAAAAACATACTTCTCTTATGGTCTAACTTGCTCTATAGTGTGTAAATGTTGTGTCTTCTTGATCAGTGTGACTTGTATTTAGTTTGGAAATGTGTTCTGTTCAGAAGTTGGTTATGTTTAGAGTTAAAGTTGAATAAAGTGATACAATCTTAATTTGTGTAAGCCTGGTATCTTTTTGATACTTTTGACTTTTATTAGCTTAGAAGTTGGGTTAGGTTAAGAAGTTAGGTTAGGTTAGAATAAGGTTAGTTAGGGTTAGGTTAGGTTATGGGATATAGGGATGAAAACCACCCATTTTGTGATGCACCGACAGGCAGCCATGCGGTAAGACACAGAATGTGAGGAAGCTCGATCAGGTAAAGTGATCCCTGACATGCTAGCGGCAGCTCTTTCGTGACCGCAGCAGTGCCAAGCAGAAATGCCATGCTTTCCTGGGCAGGACGACAGTAGAAGTCAATGGGTTCTCTTGGTTAATAGAATAAACTGGCTTTCGGCGAACTGTGATAAATTTATAAAGGCCTATGTCAATTTACCGTGTCTTTACTGTAATAAAACGGGTTACCCTGGGGCTAGGCACACAAAACTGCAATATGTTTCTCGTGGAAAGAGCCCGATAGAGTGTGCAAAGTTTGGGAACGATCGCTCGATCGTAGCCAACACAGCGGCCTAAAACGTACTCGTTTCACAGAGGCTTTATGGAAGGCCGACTATATTAAGCATATTTTTAGTGTAATAAAACGTGTTCCCATTGGGCTAGGTACACAAAAGTGTAATATGTTTCTCGTGGAAAGACCCCCATAGTTTGTGCAAAGTTTGGGAACGATCGCTCGTTCGTAGCCAACACGGCGGCCTAAAACTTACTCGTTTCACAGAGGCTTTATAGAAGGCCGACTATATAAAACATGTTATTAGTGTAATAAAACGGGTTACCCTGGGGCTAGGCACACAAAACTGCAATATGTTTCTCGTGGAAAGAGCCCGATAGAGTGTGCAAAGTTTGGGAACGATCGCTCGATCGTAGCCAACACAGCGGCCTAAAACGTACTCGTTTCACAGAGGCTTTATGGAAGGCCGACTATATTAAGCATATTTTTAGTGTAATAAAACGTGTTCCCATTGGGCTAGGTACACAAAAGTGTAATATGTTTCTCGTGGAAAGACCCCCATAGTTTGTGCAAAGTTTGGGAACGATCGCTCGTTCGTAGCCAACACGGCGGCCTAAAACTTACTCGTTTCACAGAGGCTTTATAGAAGGCCGACTATATGAAACATGTTATTAGTGTAATAAAACGGGTTACCCTGGGGCTAGGCACACAAAACTGCAATATGTTTCTCGTGGAAAGAGCCCGATAGAGTGTGCAAAGTTTGGGAACGATCACTCGATCGTAGCCAACACAGCGGCCTAAAACGTACTCGTTTCACAGAGGCTTTATGGAAGGCCGACTATATTAAGCATATTTTTAGTGTAATAAAACGTGTTCCCAGTGGGCTAGGTACACAAAAGTGTAATATGTTTCTCGTGGAAAGACCCCCATAGTTTGTGCAAAGTTTGGGAACGATCGCTCGTTCGTAGCCAACACGGCGGCCTAAAACTTACTCGTTTCACAGAGGCTTTATAGAAGGCCGACTATATAAAACATGTTATTAGTGTAATAAAACGGGTTACCCTGGGGCTAGGCACACAAAACTGCAATATGTTTCTCGTGGAAAGAGCCCGATAGAGTGTGCAAAGTTTGGGAACGATCACTCGATCGTAGCCAACACAGCGGCCTAAAACGTACTCGTTTCACAGAGGCTTTATGGAAGGCCGACTATATTAAGCATATTTTTAGTGTAATAAAACGTGTTCCCATTGGGCTAGGTACACAAAAGTGTAATATGTTTCTCGTGGAAAGACCCCCATAGTTTGTGCAAAGTTTGGGAACGATCGCTCGTTCGTAGCCAACACGGCGGCCTAAAACGTACTCGTTTCACAGAGGCTTTATGGAAGGCTGACTATATTAAGCATATTTTTACTGTAATAAAACGGGTTACCCTGGGGCTAGGCACACAAAACTGCAGTATGTTTCTCGTGGAAAGAGCCCGATAGACTGTACAAAGTTTGGGAACGATCACTCGTTCGTAGCCAACACGGCGGCCTAAAACGTACTCGTTTCACAGAGGCTTTATAGAAGGCCGACTATATTAAGCATATTTTTACTATAATAAAATGGGTTCCCATGGGGCTGGGCACACAAAAGTGTAGTATGTTTCTTGTGGAAACACCCCCCTAGTGTGTGTAAAGTTTGGGAACGATCGCTCGTTCGTAGCCAACACGGCGGCCTAAAACGTACTCGTTTCACAGAGGCTTTATGGAAGGCTGACTATATTAAGCATATTTTTACTGTAATAAAACGGGTTACCCTGGGGCTAGGCACAAAAAACTGCAATATGTTTCTCATGGAAAGAGCCCGATAGACTGTACAAAGTTTGGGAACGATCGCTCGTTCGTAGCCAACATGGCGGCCTAAAACGTACTCGTTTCACAGAGGCGTTATAGAAGGCCGACTATATAAAACATGTTATTAGTGTAATAAAATGGGTTCCCATTGGGCTAGGCACACAAAAGTGTAATATGTTTCTCGTGGAAAGACCCCCATAGTGTGTGCAAAGTTTGGGAACGATCGCTCGTTCGTAGCCAACACGGCGGCCTAAAACGTACTCGTTACACAGAGGCTTTATAGAAGGCAGACTATATTAAGCATATTTTTACTGTTATAAAATGGGTTCTCCTTGCCCTAGGTACACAAATGTGTAATATGTTTCTCGTGGAAAGACCCCCATAGTGTGTGCAAAGTTTGGGAACGATCGCTCGTTCGTAGCCAACACGGCGGCCTAAAACGTACTCCTTTCACAGAGGCTTTATGGAAGGCCGAATATATTAAGCATATTTTTACTGTAATAAAACGGGTTACCCTGGGGCTAGGCACACAAAACTGCAATATGTTTCTCGTGGAAAGAGCCCAATAGACTGTACAAAGTTTGGGAACGATCACTCGTTCGTAGCCAACACGGCGGCCTAAAACGTACTTATTTCACAGAGGCTTTATAGAAGGCCGACTATATTAAGCATATTTTTACTGTAATAAAATGGGTTCCCATGGGGCTGGGCACACAAAAGTGTAGTATGTTTCTTGTGGAAACACCTCCCTAGTGTGTGTAAAGTTTGGGAACGATCGCTCGTTCGTAGCCAACACGGCGGCCTAAAACGTACTCGTTTCACAGAGGCTTTATAGAAGGCCGACTATATAAAACATGTTATTAGTGTAATAAAACGGGTTACCCTGGGGCTAGGCACACAAAACTGCAATATGTTTCTCGTGGAAAGACCCCCATAGTCTGTGCAAAGTTTGGGAACGATCACTCGTTCGTAGCCAACACGGCGGCCTAAAACGTACTCGTTTCACATTGGACCATTATTGTTTAACCCCACTGGGTGGCAGTCTATACAATGTGAGTCTATGGAAAAGTGCTCACAAATGCTAAGAGTTTTTGACATCTGAGGTGTTCTGTTGCAGAAATTATTTTTAATGTCATTCGGAATTTTGCAAGTGTTAAAGTGAATAATTCAGGTGGAATCATACAATTACACAAGGAAAGTTTTATTGACGGAATAATAAGGATAATAACAAGAATTACGAAAATAATAATAATAACATGAGTAATTATAATAATTCATTTAATTTATGAAGTGCTTTTCTAGACACGGATGAGAGACCGACATTCACAGCAAAGGCTGCCAATTTAACTGGCCATATATATATATATATAAAATCTGCATGTTTTAAAAACATTGCTGTAATATAAAGGTTTTAAGCAGCATAACTTGCGTTCAAAATCATTGTACAGTATGAACAGGAACATAGTTTGTATTTTTCCTGTTAGATTTCTTTTGCAAGTTTTTGTAAACTTCAATTTTATTGATAAATCATTCATATTTCAAATGAACGGCTGTTCTTAAGTGGACGCCCCCTAAAGGCTCAGCATTGAAACTGTCTGTGATTCTGTGTTAAAAAATCCACATTTTAGCAGTTTTGCACAGTGCAGATCTCAATATGTCCACTTTGTGTATGTGTGTGTATGTGTGTATATATTTGTAGCTGTAAGTCATAAATCTATCTTTCTGTCTATCTAACTAACTATCTGTCTGACTGTCTGTCTGTCTGTCTGTCTATCTGTCTATGTATCTCACTATCTGCCTGTCTGTCTGTCTGTCTATCTATCTTTCTGTCTGTCTATCTAACTATCTGTCTATCTATCTAACTATCTGTCTTTCTGTCTATCTATCTAACTATCTGTCTGTCTGTCTATCTAACTATCTGTCTATCGAACTATCTGTCTGTCAATCTATCTAACTGTCTGTCTGTCTATCTATCTAACTATCTGTCTGTCTGTCTATCTATCTAACTATCTGTCTGTCTGTCTGTCTGTCTATCTAACTATCTGTCTGTCTATCTAACTATCTGTCTGTCTATCTATCTAAATGTCTGTCTGTCTGTCTATCTTTCTGCATGTGTGTCTATTTGTTTCTCTGTCTGTGTTTGTGTGTCTGTCTGTAACTAATGAAACTTTTAAATAAAGTTTAAACTTTTTACTATCATTATTATTATTATTATTATTTCATTTGATATTTCTTTTACTTGTATGTGAGGAGTATTTTTGAGTCCAGTTAATTGTATCAAAGAAATGTTTCCAAAAATGAAATAAATAAAAAAACAAATAACAGAAGGATGTTTTGTTTTTGTGGTATCGAGTCTCCATCTGGTGGTCATTTACAGCAACTTCATATTCTACTCAATAAAGTCCCAAACAGACTGCTATATTTGATTCCTACTGTAAGACTGTTAATAACAAATGAAAGAAATGAACCCAAGTAAATATAGCAAGACCCTTTGCATTTATTTGACTTGTTTGTGAGGAGGATGTTTTGGAGTCCAGTTCATTTTATTAAAAAAATGTTTCCAGAAATGAAGTAGATTCAAACAAATTACAGGTGGACTTGTAAACATTTTGTTGTTGTTGTTGTGAGAAAACAAACTGCACCAAATATTGCCCTTATAACTTTATAAAATAAAGTTACCATAGGTTTAAAGTTGTAAGTGGGAAAGTGCAATTCTCCATCAGTCCACTAGGGCTAACCCCAGTCAGCTGGGGTTAGTTGGGGTTAAATTGCTAGATGACCCTAACCCCTAGCCCCGGGGGTTAAAAACTCTGTAGGTATAGAGGTGATTACGAGTTTCACCCTCATTATCTCCACCCTCATTTGCATATCGAATCTGATTGGCTGGATTGTTTCACAGATCAATCTTTAGAACGGTCTGTCCGATTTTGCCAAGCTTGGTGTCATCGAACTCAGAATTCCGTCTGTCTTCATGTGACGGGGCGAGATGAACAGAAAAAGAAAGCATTAGAAATGTAGCACTTAAAAAGGAAAACAGTCATTTGCATGTAGGTTTTGAGTGGTGGAAAAAGTCACCTGCACGACTTTAAGATTTGCATGAATACGACTGTAGAGGAGACGTGGTAATGAACGCATTTTTCACAAGAACGACGTTTCTGCTTTCCTGCGCATTTTGGCAGCATGTAGGCCTGCAGCACGTTAGCTTTGGGCAACAATAATAGCGTTTAATTTAAATACTGTTTATATTTCAGTTGAGCAACTGAAATCAGTATCATATCCATGTATCACTCCTGAAATGTTTTTGTAGGAATGTTTGGGTGGGATGAACTCAATCCTTTATTATTATCATTTCATGAAATGTATCGGACCATGCTTGTGAGGAGGAGATTATTCTGTTGCGAGCAGAGCAGACTTGAGTCCAATAAATATTTAAAGAAATTGTTCCAAAATTGAGCGCACAAAGAGCTACATTTGTAACGACCCTTCAAATTGTAAAAATGCAACTTAAGCATTAGGCACGTAGGGCTAGGTTTAGGGTTAGGGTTAGGGTAAGGTTTAGGGTAAGGGTTAGCGGATAAGGGTTAGGTTAAGGGTTAGGTTTAGGGTAAGGTTTAGTGTAATGATTAGGTTAAGGGTTAGGTTAAGGGTTAGGTTAAGGGTAAGGTTTAGGGTAAGGTTTAGGTTAAGGGTTAGGTTTAGGTTAAGGGTTAGGTTAAGGGTAAGGGTTAGGTTAAGTGTTAGGTTAAGGGTTAGGTTAAGGGTATGGGTTAGTTTAAGTGTTAGGTTAAGGTTTAGGGTAAGGGTTAGTGGTTAAGGTTTAGCTTAAGGGTTAGGTTTTTGGTAAGGTTTAATGTAAGGGTTAGGTTAAGGGTCAGGTTAAGGGTTAGGTTAAGGGTCAGGTTAAGGGTTAGGGTTAGGGTTAGGGTTAGGGTTAGGTATAGAGGTGATTACGAGTTTCACCCTCATTATCTCCACCCTCATTTGCATATTGAATCTGATTGGCTGGATTGTTTCACAGATCAATCTTTAGAACGGTCTGTCCGATTTTGCCAAGCTTGGTGTCATCGAACTCAGAATTCCGTCTGTCTTCATGTGACGGGGCGAGATGAACAGAAAAAGAAAGCATTAGAAATGTAGCACTTAAAAAGGAAAACAGTCATTTGCATGTAGGTTTTGAGTGGTGGAAAAAGTCACCTGCACGCCTTTAAGATTTGCATGAATACGACTGTAGAGGAGACGTGGTAATGAACGCATTTTTCACAAGAACGACGTTTCTTCTTTCCTGCGCATTTTGGCAGCATGTAGGCCTGCAGCACGTTAGCTTTGGGCAACAATAATAGCGTTTAATTTAAATACTGTTTATATTTCAGTTGAGCAACTGAAATCAGTATCATATCCATGTATCACTCCTGAAATGTTTTTGTAGGAATGTTTGGGTGGGATGAACTCAATCCTTTATTATTATCATTTCATGAAATGTATCGGACCATGCTTGTGAGGAGGAGATTATTCTGTTGCGAGCAGAGCAGACTTGAGTCCAATAAATATTTAAAGAAATTGTTCCAAAATTGAGCGCACAAAGAGCTACATTTGTAACGACCCTTCAAATTGTAAAAATGCAACTTAAGCATTAGGCACGTAGGGCTAGGGTTAGGGTTAGGGTTAGGGTAAGGTTTAGGGTAAGGGTTAGCGGATAAGGGTTAGGTTAAGGGTTAGGTTTAGGGTAAGGTTTAGTGTAATGATTAGGTTAAGG